>CM021747.1:9556210-9921210 GCA_011075105.1 Heteronetta atricapilla
GCCTCGCGGGGCGCCCGCCCCTCGGCCCGGTCACGTGGGGCGCGGCAGCGGCGGCCCAGGCCCGGCACCGGGAGGCAGCGGCGGCGGCGGCCGGGGTAGGTGGGGGCCGCCCCTTCCCCTCCCTTCCGTTCTCCCCCTCCCCCCCCCCCCCCCCCCCCCCGGCACCGGCGCGTCCCCCCCCGCTCCTCCTCGCCGGGCCCCAGCCCCGCCGCGCACGGGGCAGGGCCCGGGAGCCGCCCGGCAGCGGGAGGCGGCTCCGGGGGTCCCGAGGTCCCCGCCCCGCTCCCGGAGCCGCCCCGGCCTCGGCGTGCCCGGAGCCCCGCGCCCCGCTCCCGGCCGCGACCTCGGGGGGGCGGTGGGGCCGGTGGGGCCGTTCGGCCTCCGCAGCGCCGAGCTCGGGGCGCGGGCCGCAATCCCGGAGCCTCGCTCGGGCTTCCCCGGGCTGGCCGCGGGTCCGAGGTCGGCTCGGCCCCTGCGGGTAAATCCCGGCCGGTCGGGTCCGCCCGGGGCGGAGGGGAGGGGAGGGGAAGGGAAGGGTCACCGGCCGCACCGCGCACGGCCACCCCGAGCTGCGGGCTGGTGGTAACGGAGCGAAAACCGGGGCGGTGGAAGGAATGTCGGGGGTTGGCACGCACCCGGCTGTGCCCGGTCAGACACCTGGGCAGAGAGGAGAGGGAGCCGCAGCACCCAGGCGGCTGGGGGAGCAGCGCGTTTCTCCTGAAATACAGGAGACGGAGCGCTGCTTGGCTGCGTTGGTGTGCAGGGAGAGCCCCATCGGTGCTCCCCAGTGCAGCGGGGCTTTAGCGAGCCCGGCTGACGTTTCTAGCTGCTTCGTTAACAAACGCAGAGCTGTGCGGACTTCCCCGTTGCTGGTTAAATTACATAAACATTTTTTTTTAAAAGGTCTCTACTGAGCTCTAAAAGGTCAAGGACTTGAACAAACTCAGTTGTGTGTACACAGTAAATAAATTAACAAATGAGCTTGGCGTAGGGCTTTCCTTTCGCTTTGCACATCCAAGTGCAGGCAGCTTTTAGCAGCACCTACCTCCCATTCCAGCTCCTTCACAGCACGTTTTTACAGCGCTGTGTCTGCCTGGTAAGCTGTGCTTCTCTTTGAATCCTGGCGAGAAGGGAATCACAGAAGCACGCGGAGCGTTATCTTCAGAGCATGCCTGGCACCGGCCGCGCTGCCTCTCCCCCTGTCCCAGCCACCAGACCGTCCGTCTGTCCGTTCTGCCCGTCCCGGCCCCGCGCAGGCAGCCCCTGGATGGGTCGGATGCTGGCGAGGTGTCGGCCGCAGGGTGTGGATGCTGGGGTTAATTCATCCCGGCCACGTTCTTGTGACGGGCGAGCTAAGGCAGCGTCAGCATTTCTGTCGCCAGCCACAGCTTCCCAGGGCCTGCAGCGTGCTTCTGGGATTGGGGAATCGGCCTGGTACAGGAGCCTGCAGTGACAGTTCTCTGAGCAAACAGTTCAAAGTAAGAGTAAAAGCAAAATGATTTTGGCACCGACTTGGGATCTGCGAAGGATTGTTAACAAAGATTGCGTTAGCTTCACTCCGGTGTTTGTCTCATTACCAGCTTTGTGTAAAACGCGGAGCGATTCCGCCAGCTCCCCGCGATGGCTGTGCTCTGCTCTCGAGGAGTGGCGCTGACATCGGAGGCAGCGTTACCTGCAGATAAATAGCTCTTTCTGTCCCTCTCTTGAGGTTAGCGGGAACATCTGTGGCTGTCAGTCTTCTAAAATGAACAGAAAATGTAGTATTGCAGTTGCTATTTTGTTATTTAATTGCTCTCCTCAGTTAGCCGAAATCGTGACTTTTCACACGCGGCGTTCCGCTGGCTGTATTGCTTCGCTCGGAGAGCAAAAACACTTCTCGGGGCTTTTGAGCATGGTTTGCCCAGGGAAGGGAAGGCTGTAGCTGTCTCCTTGAAAGAGCGGTGGGTAAAGATCAAACATAGGATTATGCAGTCTAATCATACGATACGTGAGAAGAAAAAGGTTGCTGCTGATTCCTTGTATGATTTTTTCCCGGAGCTGCAATAAAATCCAGGCTCTGTGCATATGCTCAAGGAAAGTGGAACCGCAGCTCCTTTCCCACGTCTGTCAGTGCGACGCCAGTTTTGTTCTGCAAATTTCTTAGGCTGCTCTGGCAGAAACATCTGGACGAGAGCCTGCAGTGACAGCGTTGTGCTGTGGCATTTTGCACACTCTTTCACTCATTGTATTAATAAAGATAATAAACACGGCCTATTTGAATTGAGCGGGAGAAAAGATCACAGCTGTCAAAGCCTGTGAGGAGCTAGCAATCCTAAAGGATGTTGGTTTATTGGTTATAAAGCAGCTTTGGGATGTGTACCTTAAGGCTGCTGAACTCTACTACAAATTCCCCGTTTCACTTGCACCGAGTGGCTGCTGCTGCAAACCAGCAAAGTGAAAGCCGAGAAGTAGACCAGAAAAGATGTTGTTTTCAGTGAATGAGTCCGTACTGAGTCAGTCACCGGTTGCTTGGCTGTAAGCTGCCTCTTTTGTCATGTTTTTGAATGTTACACTTAGCGGATTTTTATTTGCAGGGGGTGGAAGGTATAGGTTTGTCCTGCGTGAGGAGCTTTTTAGCTTTGTTGCTTCAGGTAGCTTCTTGAATTAAAACCTTCGGTAATTTAATTAACGTTACGGTACCGTATTCTGTACCTGGCGCACTCATCAGCTGCGCCGCAACCGTGGGGCTGCTGATGGATAAAAGCCGAGAGGTTCGGAATGGGGAAAAAAAATCACCTTTTGTCTCTAGCTTGCACACCCTCCTCATGCTTCTCTCTTCGGCCCTGAGCCCCCTCCCCAGACTGGTTTGTGCTGTGTTCCTCTGAGTCCTGCTAAGCGCGCTGCTCCCGTAAAGGCAATGCTGTTCTGGGCGGCCAGGGAAGCTCGCAGCTGCGGCATTGATTTTCTGCCCTCCTGCCTTTTGGTGTGGCTTCAGGCTTCCTAAACACGGGCAAACAGGCACTCCGTGGGGTGACACCAGCCGCAGTTACGAGTGCTGGGCTCTGCCGGTGGCGTTCAGGCCTCCGTGTCTCGCAGCAGTGCAAGATGGAAGGTTTTATCTTTTATATCCTCTTGGCTCGAAGCTCTTTTAAGCTCATTCCTGAAGTACTTGCGAGGAGAATTTTGATCTCAAGTTGCAGGTCAGGTGGCAAATACCTGGGATGAGGGTAGGAATGTAAAGGATAAATGTCTCAGAAATCTGCTGAAATTTCATAGGTTTGGCTCCCCGTTGAGATCTTACCGGTGCAGGGTGTCCGTGCTGTCCGTGCTCACGTTATCTTAAACAGTGAGCGTTAGGTGGGTGCCTCAGCTCCTTGGTTGCTTTTGGTGGCAAACGGGACTGCTGCTTACAGACAGCTTGGTTCTTGGACACACGTTGGGTAACGAGAGCAAGCGCAGAGGGAGGGCGAGCTGTCCTGAGAACCAGAATTGTCAGCAAAGCTGAGGGCAGTGGCCCAAGCGCCGGCCGTGGTGCCGTTCGCAGCCTTTTCCAATGGTCTCCTGCCTGGGGAGGGGCCGGGATACCCCTTTAATTAACGGCTGTGCAAAGAAGTTAATAAAAACCTGCCTCTTGGTATGCGTTTTCCCCAGACATTCTGACTCCCACAGAGGTGTAGAGACACCTTCGGGCAAATACATTGTGAGGTGTAGGTTTGTGTCCGGGCCTAAGCCGAACTTGAAAGCTCCCGTTTTCCTCGTGTTGGATCACACCAGGCCCTTTCCTTGCACGGGATGAGACATTGGCTGCTTCTGGGAAACGCTGTGACTTGAGGCCTGCGCTGGGCCGGAGGTCTTTTCTCCTAACTCCCAAAACGGCCAGCAGAGAAAGCTTCAGCTCATCAGGAGCTGCAGGTAGCGCTGATGAGCGCTGTCACTGTCCCGTGCTCCTCTTTTGATTCCAGAGGAGCCGAAAGCCTGCCCCACGTAATTGCCCTGCTGCTGGCCTTTGATGCACACCCTAATGTGCCGGCGTGTTTTAACAAGCTCGTGGGCGTTGGGGTGTGGGTGCTGCCACTGTCGGTTTCCTGATTCGGGTAAAGCGGTCCGTGAGGAAATCTGCCCGAAACAAAGTGCTGTCAAGCACTAGGGGAAATAAAGCGCATGCAAAGCGGAGTCTGGGATTGTGCACGTTTGGGTTAACTTGAGGCAATGTTGTAGTATTTTTAGTGTTTCAAGGCAGCGCTTTTGCAACTCCACCGTTTGGGTGTCAATCTGATGAACCTCTGCTGCTGATTCCAGAGCGGTTGGGTAATCGAGCCTCGCCTGCCGGTACGTCGCTACGGGACAGAAGCTTCGTCCAGCAACCTACTACGCTCTCCCCTTTCCTGTGCCTTATCTTGTGTAATCTCAGTAAGACTTTTGCTCAATGTAATGTTGGTGAAGCTGGGCTAATCAGGGCCTTCTGCTGTTGCAATTCTTGTTGTGAAACCGCTGCGGGGGTTAGGCTAAGCCAGCTGTGCTCCAGGACCACGCGTGCTGTCTGTTTCCAGCACGCTACCACAAAAAGGAGCACACAAAAGCACAGCGTAATTTTTCCTTAATTGAGGCTAATGCTGGTGAAAGGTGACAGATTGAAGGACTTTGGAAGCAGGTGAAATTAACACTTCACAACAGGCACGCTGTGCCAAAATAAATTGCTGAATTGATCCTTGCCTGGGTGATCTTCACCGCTGCTTGTGATCAAAGCCAGCTCTTCTACTCGTGCATCTTAGCGTGGCAGACCAGTTTGCTCTGTTGGAATGAAAGCAGGAAAGCTGGGGGCATATGAAGTGCTTTAAGCTTATTTTTATTCTGTGTTTCAGTACATTTGATTTTAGTGTCAGATAATGTGTGTATGATGTCGATGGTGCGATAAGGAGCTTCTTGAGAACTGTTTTGATACTAACGTTTTAAACAGTACCAACTTTAACATGAGAACCATGCCCTGCCTGTAAGGTAGCTGCACCTCGTGTCACAGACACGCGCAGTGCATAAACCTTTTCAAACTGTCTGTGTTTCTCAGCCAGTAACTTCCATGGAAAGCCAGTGCATCGTAAAATGTTTTTGAAAGGGATACGTGAACATCGTGCAATTGAAAAGGCAAGACAGTAATCACAGGTACGTTGTTACTCGTGAACAGCCCACAGCCATTATTCATCGCACGCATTCCTTCGGATGGCCGGCCGAACGTTTTCAGGACCACGAAGTGACTCGATTGGGAAAGTAATCAGGTTAAAAATAACCCGGAGGAAAAAAATGTTGTTGTCGTCCTGGCAGATTTTCAAGTCCTGTTGGTAGCTGTGGAGAAGGGTATTGACAGAAATAAAAGCAGGCTTTGCTATTTTCAGATGCATTGTTCTTGGTTCAGAGAGGAATGTGATGAGCCGTGCCTGTGGCTAGAGCAGGTGCCTTTGTTCGGCTGCTCTGCTGGCAGCCAGGTTGGGGCAGCGCTCCCCGGGTGGAAGGCTCAGCTTGAGGTTGAAAAGGCCTCTGGGTTTGGTCGTGCTCGGGAGTAAGTAAAGGCCTGAGCCATCGCGATAATTGTGTAATTGGGTTTCTGGGAAATTTAATCAGCCGTTTTTATCACGGCAGTCTGTTTTGAGCCACAGATTCTGAGAATCTGTGCTGTAGAGTTCAAGGTGTGCAGCTGAACTTCACCTTTTGTTCCTTTCTTCAGCTGCCTCTCAGTGCCAGTCCCAGCTTTTAAAATTCTCTGTTGGCTCCGATTCTCAGCACTGGTCCAGCCTACGCTGTTCTTCCTGCTTCTTGGAATCTTTCATTGTTCCTTCCAGTACAGAAGATTCAGCAGAGATTCACAGCCCAAGGTTCTAGAGCAGCCTCAGTGCAAAATGCCACGAGTTGGATCTAACTCTTCTTTTGGGGAGGGGTGTTGGATGTGACTGCACATGCAGCGTGCTCCAATAGCTACGGAAATGCTTTTCAGGAACGTAGATGAAGGCAGACGGATCCTCTGAAAAAAGGAAATGGACTGAGTAGTTCCAGCCCTAAGACAAGTCCCTTGTCACCAGGTGTAGCAGGTGCTCCGAGGGCCTGCTTTGTGCTGTGTGTAGAGCGGTGTCTGACACAGTCATGAAACGCTGCAAAAAGGTTTATAACGTCCCAGCTGCGAGCTGTGGAAACCAGTGATCTCATAGCAGTGTGCTTCCTAGCAAAATCAAAGCAGGACAATGAGTGTGCTCTGGCAGGAGAGCTGTAACGTGGTAATGCTGTCAGATGTGTTGCTTTCCTTTTAGTTTTTTAACTGGTCAGCAGGTTTCTGTAAAGAAACATTTGAGCATTTTAGCATGAAGTTTTATATAAGTATTTTTATGATTTTTGTTTTTCAGGAGTTTATAAAATATTTAATCTCATTCATGAGTCGAACTTCCTTTTTAAGTCATGGATGACAAGGCTTCTGTTGGAAAAATCAGTGTCTCATCAGACTCGGTATCCACTCTTAACAGTGAAGATTTTGTCTTGGTTTCCAGGCAAGGGGATGAAACACCATCTACAAATAATGGTAGTGATGATGAAAAAACAGGACTGAAGGTAAGAATCAGTAACCTGAGTTTGTTCTCTATTCTTCTAAACCTAACTAACCATAGAAGAGCTTAAAGAGGGACTTCTTTATTGTGGAAAACTTGACAGAAAGGAGAACTTATTCAAGAATTGATTTTGCCAGTAGTTTCTGCATTACTTTTGCTGATGTGAAAGGTGATAATTAGGTTTTGAGTAAGAGCTTTCTCCATCACTACCTGTGGGCTTTTTTTCCCCACTTCGCTTAATCCTTCATGAAGTGTTTAGGATGAAAGAGACTGTCAAGAGCTCGGAACTGTGATTTCCTCACAGATTTCAGGTAGAAAGCAATATTAACGTACACTTGGTTTGAACGTATCTGTTAATTCAAAGTATATATTAAAGTTTTCCCCAATGTGAAATGTTCTCTTTAAGAAACGTAGAAGTGTAGTTATAACTAACAACTTGGCATGAAACTGAGAATACAAGCCTGTGTGGGCAGGCTTGTGTGAAGTGGAAGGGTATTGACGTCTTCTCGCTTTTAAAAGTGCTGTTCTGGAAAGAGACCTCCTCACTCTTTTTCCTTTTTTTTGTCTGCTTAAAGAAAATCCTTCATTCCAGAACGTATTTACCAGCCTTTAAGCAAAGTGACCCTAGTGAGGTGGTCGCTCAGAATGCTGTCTTTTTAACCTGTTGAAAACCAGATGTTGCCTAGAGCGAGTCAAGTTGGTGTGTTCTTTGTAGATGGAAAGACATTCCACCACTGCAAGAAACTGAAACCTCCGGTCACAGCTGTGTCTTCCAAATAAAGTCTTCAGAGATGATAAGAAATTGTGTTCTGCTGGTAGACTGCACGTTCCTCTTTTCCTTAGCAGTAGTTGGAACAGAGACTTTACTCAACGTTTCTTGATGTCTGTGCTCATCTTGCTTTTACCTCCAATGGCTTTATTTGCTTTTTGTGCATTGATTTGAGCCCCACACAAGATGGGCCACCATAGTGTCTGTTTTCTTTAAGACTTCTAGCTAAATCTGTGAGTTAAGTCTGAAGATCTTTTATTTAATCTGGCAAAAATGTTCACTTACATTTTATTGCAGTTGCATAAGGTTGATTTTTCTCTTCACATCACAGAAGGATGGTCTACAAAAATGTGAAAATTTCTTGAATAATCAGCCTGATGTTCTGTAAAACCTGCTGGAAGACTGTCACCTCATGCTCATCTTTCCGGATGCTGCATAAACCAGCAGCTACAAATACTTAAGAATTCAGAATAGTCTCCACAGTGGTCCTTACCTCGAGAATGCTTACGGGGTAGTTGTGTGTGGTTTAGCTCCCAAAGTCAAAACACGTCATTTGAGACCCCAGGAGACAGACAGAGTCTACCAGAGTTTTCATTCTATCTTGTTATTCCTAAAGAAAGTTTGGAAACGTGAAATGCCTTAGTCTGCAACACTCCTTGCTCCTCAAGGGAGCTGTTTGAGTTGGTGGTCTAATGAGTGCCTTGTGGCTGTCCTGTGGTGTTAGTTTGACAGGATGTATCTTGTTTAGTACAATAAGAGACATTAAAGAGACTTGCACGTGAAGCCTTCTTCATTAAAGCACACAAATATTTGTTAGGAATATCCTTAATCAATTTCAGACTGATTACAAATTACCAAATGCTGGCTACAGGCGTGCTGTTCCTCTTGGTGAGGAAAGGCCGTTACCATCGCTGCCTCTGCTGATCAACAGCCGACCAGGAAAGTTACGCTCTTCCCTGGCTTGGCACTGAATGTCACAGAGCTCCACAGGTCTTAAAGATAAGCTTCTTTATGAATTTGGTGCCAAGACTGAGCACAGTCCCTGAACAGAGTGATTCACCTTGAACCTTTCCGTATTCTGTCATTTGAAAGTGTTTTGTTAGTGGCAGCAATCTGCGTGGAAATGTTACACCCGAGATACGCAGGCGGTGTGCAGTGTAAGTTCTCTCGTGCAGGAATTTTCCTGTTAACCTCCTTTCTTCTGGTTAAGGCTGTAAAAACAATTACCATCAGAAATGGAAGATCTTTTAGCTGGTCTTAAGGACACAAACTGTCTTCTGGTATTGTTCTACAAGAAAAGAGGTGCTGCCCCAGAGAGCACCTTTGTTCTTGGCATCTTTTTGGTTTTAGCTTGCAGGTAGCCATTCAGTAGACACTTTTACTGTATTATTGAACTGTTTGTGAATAGATAAATGGAGTTTTGAAGGTTGTCAGGTATGTTAAAAGTCCTGTCGCAGTACTTAAGAGGTATATGGAAAATGAATGTGACTACAAAACGAGCATGAGGTTATGCATTTCATGGGGACAGACAGGGAGAAGGGGCTCTTCAAGGAGAAGCAATTGCTCTGCTATGTAGAACTAAGTTAAACTGTAGATGTCAAAACCCATTTGCCATGATGAGCCCACCAAAAAAAAGCAGAAAATAAGTTTAGGTTTGTATTTGAGCTTTTGTCTTTTTCTGCTGCTTTAGAAGAGCAGTGTGAGTATCCTAAAACATTTGCTGAGCTCAGTCTGACGATGGTGCTAGAAGTTTAGGCTTGTGTTGGCTGAATGCAGTAGGCTGTCAGATTTGTAGATCAAGTCTGAGCCTTTCATTGTGCATTCTTTGCTAAGCTATCGCTTTCAGTAATAGTGCTGTGGAGTGAACTAATGCACAGTTTTATTCTTGGTCTTTCTCAAGTCCAGACAGGTAGATGTTGCTTTTGGATAGTCATGTTTTTCTTCAGTTGGTTGTAATCTGTACTTTTTCTTTGCCTTCTTTATACAGAAAAACATGATTCAACAATTACAGAACAGGCTTGTTACTGATAGGTTTCCAGAAATACCATTTGCTAGCTGTCTCTGCTTTCCAGTATTATTTCTGTGTCTGCTTTTGCTTGCTGCCAGTGGGAATGAACTGGATTTACAAAAGCCTTGCTTCTGGAGCCCACTACCTCCTGGAGTTCTCTGACTGCCTGGTGGATCGAGGCCTCTGACAGCAGAGGCCAGCAGCGCATGAGTAAGGAGAAGGGAATAAACGACACTTGTAATAGAGCCTCTGTGTTGTCGTGAAGGAGGTTTTGAAGGAGGCTGCATGCTATTTAAAAGTTAAGTCAAACTAGTTTCCAGTGCTGTGAGAAATGGAGGAAACGCTGTCTAGGCTAAATGGTTTCTTCTTCTGTCTCAAGCGCACCTACGCGAAGGTGTTTGTTAGATCCGCTTGGTTTCTTTTCCCCTTCTGCCCTTGGTTGTGCTGCGCTCTGTCCTGCTGCATGCATCTTACTGGTTTCGGGGTTGCAGCAGAGCTTCAGACAGGTTTGCACCTAACGTGTGCTTTCCCCACGAGGTGGTGGTTGTTACGGCTGCCTAAGAGGCTCTGCTTCACTCGACGTTGGCTGTGCTGTGGATGGTAGGCCTCCTTTGGGCAGCTCCTTTGTTGCAACTGGCTGCTAAGCTGTGAGAACAGAAGGCCTCCAGTCCAGAAGTGTCACTGATGTTGCTTTTGGAGTTGTTTTTGGAAGGTAGCGCCTGGTTTGAGGAGGAGGGCTTTCCTGGAGGCATTTTGAATTACTTTTTAGATGAGGATTTGGAGTTTTTAGAATATTTGCTAGATAGAGTCTCTGGGCTGAGCTGCTCTCTGCTGATGCTGTGGGCTTCACGTGTATGTTGTCATATTATTCTTGCCTACTTGTCTTTGTTAGGACAGTTGGATCTAGACTTACCTTGGATCTCAAAATATAGGGAGGCAGGCAGTGATTTTGCTTGTCTTTACATGGAGCTTAAATATTAAATTGGATCCAAGCAGTGCCTCGGAGTCGAGTTCTGTTGCTTGTTGGTTACTTTGCATTTTATGTAAATCTCCCCTAGCCCTTTCTTCTTTTTCCTGTGCCTGTTTACTGTCGCACTGTAAACAACCTGGCCTCACATTTTACCTGTCCTTGCTGCTTTTAGGAATTTTTTAGATCACGTTTTATAGAGTAGAATCAAGGTAGAGTTTTTAAATACAATTTATTGTACCAAATACAGTAGGTCAGCGTTCAGAGTTCTGCCTTGTAAGCCTGATGGAATGGAACGTTTTTCACCTGCGTTTCATGTTAAGACCATGACAACATTTAATTCTTTTTGGATATAAATCCCCCACCATAGCTCCCCAAACTGTAGTCTGTTTAATCCTTGTGAACCAAAGCATGTGAGGAGCAGGTTTGTGCCAGAATTTGGAATTCTTATTCCTTAGAATACCTGTCCTGGAAAACAGAAGTTCCAGGCGTTGACGGGGCTGGTGGAACTCTGATGGACTCATTTTATTTTGTTGCAAGTCATATGAACAGGGTGCAGTAAAACAACATGTAGCATCTTCCATCATCTTTCTGAGGAAAGCCTGCACAAACCTGAACAATAAACCTGATACTTCAAGAGGTTATGTCTTTGACCACGTGCTTGTGCAAGATTTTTTGAATCACAGAAAAGAACGCTAACATTAGTGGGGGGCAAATGGGAATCTGTGTTTGTAAGAAGCATCTGTACACGTTACAGATGCTTCTGTGTGCTCACAGCCAAGTAAAGCAGTTGCTCTGTTCTACTCCTGGCAGGTGATCCCAGATAGCATGTCAATACGTTTTAATCCATTCTAGAAAGTTGGTTGCTGTTTGAGCATCAGCTTCAGGAGGATAAACGTTCATTTTTTTTACTGCTTTTTATTTGTTTATTGTTAAAATATGAGAACCTTGTCCGTTGTTTCAGGTACTTCCAAGATAATTTATTTTTCTATGATGAAATGCGGGTTTTGAGGGAGATGGAGTTTGTGTTAATACTGAGATTGTGTTACGGGTAGACGTCTTTGCCCTGCATTCTTCCTCCTGCTCTTAACCACTTCCATTTTTTTTTTTACTATCTTATTTTAAAGAGAAAAGAAAGAACCCAAATTTTCTTTAATAAGGTTTGTCTTGCAGTCTTTTTCAGTAGTTGCACAATTTGGATTTTATTAGCTTGCATGTAGTGGTCTAAGACAATAAGCTTAGGGAAACATAAGGACATAGAAATGTGTATCTGCTTGTAGGTGAGTTTTGGTGCCAACAACAATAACCAGCAGCCAGCAGCTGAAGTGTTGGAATCAGGTACGTTGCTCTGGCTGCCATCTGGTAAAATACTTCCAGTAAACTCTATTCCCATGCTTAATTTCTAAACCGTGTAAAGCATCACTCGCTTCCTATGAGTTGCAGAGGAATGGGCAAAGCATCCTTAGATCCAGTATCTGAGAGCTTCCTGAAATTAGGGCTTCACTGGGAGGGTGACAGTAAACCCTCCGTTTTTGGACAGGCTGCCCAGAGAGGTGGTGGAGTCTCCTTCTCTGGAGGTACTCAGATCCCTCCTGGATGCCATCCTGCACAGCGTGCTCTGGGTGATCTTGCTCAGCAGGGGGATTGGACCAGATGATCTTCAGGGGTCCCTTCCAACCTCGGCCATTCTGTGATTCTGTGAAACTGCAGGAACACAGTAACGCAGGGTCCTACTGCTGTCACTGCTGTCCTGCATTGATGTGACTTCGGCACGCAAGCTCTTAAAGAGCTTCTGTCCATTGAGACAAAGCAGCGTGCGGTGAGGGCTCAGACCAGGTTAGGTTGTCGTGGCTGTCACCCGGTCGGGTCTTGAAAACCTCCAAGGGTGGAGACTGCCCAGCCTTTTTGGGGTGACACGATTCAATATGTTACTGTCCTCGTGGTGAAGGAATGTTTCCTGCTATTCAGTTGGAACATCTTGCTCTTTATGCCGCTTTCTCTCCTCCTGCTGTGCAGCACTGTGAAGAGCCTGGTTCTCTCATCCCTTGCAGCCATGGAAGGCTGCTGCTGGTGACCCCCAAAGCCTTTTCTTCTTCAGGCTGAGCAAGCCCAGCTCCCTCAGCCTCTCCTCGTAGAGCAAGTGCTCCCTGTCCAGCCTGGTGGCCCTCTCTGGGACCTGCTGCAGCTCACGGGTATCTTTCTTGCACTGCAGAATCCAAAACTGGAAGTGGCCTTCTAGATGTCTTAGGAGAGCTGAGCAGAGGAGAAAACCACCTCCCTGTGTCTGCTGCCTGTGCTGTTATAGCCTGTGCTGATCTTCCATAAGGGCAGAACCTTGTATGTCTGGAGTCTCTTTGATCTTTTTGCACAAAGATTGAACATCCCTGCCCAGATGTGACTAGAGAACAACATGGATTGTCTTTGTCAACAGGAGGTAGTGCAGGCATTCCAGTTCTTCTCTCTCTCTTCAGTGAACATGAATAATTCCCTGCATATTGCCTACAAACTAAAAAATAAACCAAAACAAACCACATCACACCAACCAACCAAAAAAACACAAACAAAACCAGTACTGTAGCACTAAATATCTTCATTCTCTTTCTAGCTTAGGACCTAATTTCGCACCATCTGGGCTGCTGCACTCTTTCCTGTTGACTTCAGTGAGTGCAAGGTCAGGCTGCAGAGGAGTGCTAGGAAATAAACCAACGCTGCTCCTCAGCATGATGGCATCATCCTGTTCCAGATTCTTCTCTTCCTGTGAAACCTTGCTACCTTCCCCATGAACCACGTTGCATATGAATTATATTTGGTCCTTCCTGGTACTGTTCTGAGAATTGTAATAGACCAGTGAACAGTGGACTTCTCTAAGTTTCCTCTGCCATAAGGTAGTCTTTGTAGTGCTAGGAAATTCCTGCTTTGAGCTCCCTTTGTTAGTCTGTTAAAGCGAGGGGGGTAGAATCTGAACCAGTGAACATTTTCACATTGCTGTTTGTGTTTCTGGTTGTAACTGGATGAAATTTGTTAACTGCTGTTGTGGGTGGTGGAGGCAGCCACGTGAATGACCATGTACCCAAAAGGTGGTTGTTGCTTTTTTTTTTTTTTTCCTTTTCATTTGAACAGTCTTTTTTCTTGTGTGTGTGTCCCATCTCTTTTGTGCTCTTAGATTGTGGGGAATGGAAGCGAACAGCAGCTGCAGAGGGAACTTGAGGACGTGCTGATGGATCCACCCATAGAAGATCAGTCAAGTGACCGGGACCATGGAGAAGAAATTAGGACTGATGGTGATGGGGAAGAACCCGTTGTCCTCGAAGCTTCAGCATCTTCTACCATTAACCCAGTGTCGGTGGCAGGACTCCAGAAACCAGAAATGTGTTTGCCAGTGAAACCATCCCAGGGAGGTTAGAAAAAAATGGGGAATGCCTGGTGGTATCTTCTGAGCTAGCTTTATCTGGGGAAAAGAAGGGGGATTTAGGTACAGGTGTGTCCGTCTACCTTTCCCCATTTCTCCCATTATAATCACCCAGTGCAGGTTATGTGATGCAGGAGTTACCGTATGCTGAAACATTGTCTCCTGAAAACACTTGCTGTACTGGCCTTGTACAAAAATACTGTGGTTATTTGCCTGGCTGTATAAAATGCTATTT
This sequence comes from Heteronetta atricapilla, assembly GCA_011075105.1. Lineage (NCBI taxonomy): Eukaryota > Metazoa > Chordata > Aves > Anseriformes > Anatidae > Heteronetta > Heteronetta atricapilla. The sequence continues at coordinate 9,570,162 of CM021747.1, forward strand.
TTTTTTAGCTTGTCTGTGCATCTTATTGCTGTAGTGAAAATTGGTGCACTCATATTGAAAAGCTGTTTGAGTGAACTGATTGTAAAGTTTGGGTAGCGATGTTAGCAATCAGTAACTTTTTTCAGGCAGATTTTGCTGTAGCATTTTGGCCTGACCTGACTTTCTATAATGTGTTTCTTAGTCACTTTTTACATGCAGTTAGTCAATCCCTGATAATTTACCGCTGTAAACCTAATCTTGCTTCTTATGTTCAACTTTGTGTCTCACCCTAGACTGTGAGGATTTGAGCCCTTTTACACCTGTGACTGATGAGGACAGTGTGGTGTTTAGCAAGCTCACCTACTTAGGCTGTGCCTCTGTGAATGCTCCTCGGAGTGAAGTGGAAGCCCTCAGAATGATGTGCATCTTACGAAGCCAGTGCCAGATTTCTTTAGATGTGACTCTGTCAGTGCCTAATGTCTCTGAAGGAACAGTGAGGTACAAAGCTAATTCAAGCGTACTCTGATTTTGTGCATTTAATATTACTTTCTTTTAGCAAAAGAAACAAGTTACCAATTTACGGGAGGAGTCATGAGCACCTTAGCATTTCTTTTAGTGGAAAAAGGGGATTTTAAAGAGATCTGTGGAAAGTGATGCTTTGATTCTGTTTCCTGAAGACATTTTTTTTGCCCAAGAATCAGTATGGAATACTATGATGATCCAGGGTGTCCCAAAAACTACAGTGGGAGTGGTTATTGATGAACACTGGAAACAGCCTGAGAAGTATTTTGTTTGTAGGGCTGGAATATTGCTGGTACGTTAGGCTTAACAGGGGTGAGGCTATCCACAGCTGTATATTAGTTATTTTATTCATGATGTACATTCTGCAGTAGCTGTGAAATTGTTGAGGCTTGCAAGTTATTGGCTGGCTGAAATAATTCTTCTAAAGGTTCAGGATCTCTCTCTCTCTCTCTCTCTCTCTCCCTGCCCCCAAGACTTCTAGATTCTCAGACAAACACAGAAATCGCAAATTATCCAATCTCTCTCTCTCTTTTAACAGACTTTTAGATCCTCAGACAAACACAGAAATCGCAAATTATCCAATCTCTCTCTCTCTTTTAACAGACTTTTAGATCCTCAGACAAACACAGAAATCGCAAATTATCCAATCTATAAAATCCTTTTCTGTGTACGAGGGCATGATGGAACCCCTGAAAGTGATTGCTTTGCTTTCACTGAAAGCCACTACAATGCAGAACTCTTTAGGATTCATGTCTTCCGATGTGAAATCCAAGAGGCTGTAAGTTGAATCTTTTTGTCAAATAATTATTATGTAAAAGTTATTACTGAGATAGAGCAGAATTATGTCAGGCGCTTCAGAAGTAATTCATGACTTTTTGTTGCTTTTATACCCCCAGTTAAGATAATTTTAGAAATCTTGGATATGAAATGAGAACACATTTAATGGTTTATTCTTTAAAAAACTGTAGAAAAACAGATGCTAAAGCTGCCAGCATCTTTATTTCTCATTGTGTTATGTAGTGAAAATTCAGGTAGGTTTTCAGCTGCTACATTCTGTACACCTGTATCTTTCTGAACTTGCTTTGGTGCTGTCTAAATGCAGGTGAGCCGAATACTGTACAGCTTTGCCACTGCCTTCCGTCGTTCCGCCAAACAAACTCCTCTCTCAGCCATCGCCACCCCACAGACTCCAGACAGTGATATTTTCACCTTCTCTGTGTCACTGGAAATCAAAGAAGATGATGGCAAAGGTTATTTCAGGTATAGATTCTTCATTCATTTGAACCTGATGCTACCTGCAAAGTGCTGTTTCTATTTTGTGTTCTTCTTTTGTCTTTAAAACCTTTTCTGTGCAATGTGTTTTAAGTTGTGTTCAGCTGAGTAGTCCAAGCCGAAATCATAGAATCATAGAATCATTCAGGTTGGAAAAGACCTCTAAGATCATCTAGTCCAACATTTGATCTTCCAGTGCTGCTCAGTAAAGGTAAATGTCTTGAGTGACATGGCCTGTGTAGACGTGCTGTTATTTTTTATCCTAGGAAGAACCTAGCTTTCCTTAGTTCCCCCTCATGTTTGCAACTTTTAGTTACACCATGCATTTCTAAGCGTAAGAAGGCCAAATTTGTCATCCTTATTCATTTCCTGGTGATTTCCTAGGGCTGATCTGTGTATTAGTTATTGAAAGCAGAAAAGAAGGCAGAAATGAAATTTATTATCAAAAATCACCAGTATTGATTCTTCTTGGTTTTGCTGCGATCCATTTATTTAAATCTTTTCTCAGGTAGGTTTGTTTGTTTCCTGATCCAGGTGTTTATGGCAAGTGGTATTGGGTGAGGACGTTAGAGCAGCTTTTCACATTGTTTTAGTTAGTGCCGTTTTCATGTTAAGTCTGCTAATGGATAACCTTGGTTTCTAAAAAGACTTTTAAAATATTTTGCTAGAAGTTTTTTTCTGCTTTGCCTATACACAGTGCCCTTAGATGTTTTATGCAACCATTTATAGTGTTCTGTAATTGCTGGAGTGTCTTTATTACAGTACAACATGTCTGCCAAATACTCTGACTTGTTGAGAACATTGGCTCCTAGCCACAGCTTCAGCAATGTTTCTCCTCTTGGATTTGCATCCAGCTCATGCTTTATTTATTAAATAAATAAATAAATCACGTCTAATAGTCCAATATTTATTCAGCACCTTCCATTGTAGACAATCCAAAAGACTGCTCATGTGCTAGCAACAGAAAAATGCTTTAGCTCAGAGCCTGAGCATGAAAGACACTGATGGTTCTTGGGCTTGGGCGCAGCAGCAGCCGCCAGGATGCGTGGCTGCAGCACACAGCGGTACTCTAGGTGATGTTCAGGCTCTCTGGCCTGGTACCAGTAACAGTGTAGTCACAGCTGTGCAGGTGGTGTAAGCCATCCCTAGGATTTGGCGCTGGCAGTGGTTTTCAGAAACCATGCTGCCAAGAACTGCTTCAGTCATAGCCAGCTCAGGTATGTCAGCATGGACTGCACTGAACCTCAGCCTTTGCTGTGGAGAGATGCCTAAAGATCTCTTCAGCCACAAAAGTTCTGTTGCATTCGGGAGCATTTGTTTATAAGCTATATACCTGTTATACACAAAATAAAGAAAAGTGACTTTTTATCCTACCTACATTGGGTGTACTGTACAGGTTTTAATTCAAGCTAGCTTTAGCTGTAATTCAGCTAGCTTTAGCTGTTTGACACTAATCCTTGTGTGGCCCTTCAAGTGCAGACCCACACTCGTGTGGAAACTAAGAGAACTCTTTCACATAGCTAGTCTGCTATCAGAGATGAGCCTGTCTTGGTTCATTTGCCACCGTTTCTCACCATGGGTCAATAGTAGTGGTGCATTTCTGTCAGACTGGGAACATGAGCTCAGGCCGTAAGAGTAAATCCACTGTCCGGCTCCAAGACAAAACTCCAGATTACCCCAGTTAAAGGTAGTCTGCTGTTCCCTGGGTAAGCACCTGCTGTCAGAAAATAAACCCAAATTGTTTTGGAGTTGTTAAACTACAGGCAATACTGCACATCCCATTTTGCAGCGCTCAGGGGTCGCAATGCTTAGCTTGAGAAGTCTGAACTAAAATAAAGAATATTTTTATGTCCAAGGGGAAAGTGAGCATGTGGGTGACTTGAAAGAAAGTGAAAGCCTAACAGTCTCAATCTGTCAAGCATTTACTGTGACTGTGCTCCTCAATCAGGAATACAGATGCTAAGATTTTACCATCAATATTGGGATGGAAGTATAATTTTAGGTTTGCCCACCACAGTGCACTATCACTGCTTTTGGTAGCATTTAGGAGAAGGTGCTCTCTGTAGGGAAAACGTATGGAAAATGGTCTAAATATCGTAATGTTCTCCTGGCTTGTTGACTTACCGCGTGCCCCAGGGCTCACCTCCCTTGTGAAAGAAAGTGGTGTGCTGCCACTTGTAAGTAATTACTCAACAGATGATGATCCCATCTTACATGGGGAATCAATATTTGGAAACTTTCTTTAAATGCTGCTGGAGGTCTCACAAGAATGAGCCAAGCGATATAAAAAATACTATTTTTATTTTGAAAACTAAATGTCCTTGGTTTCACCTAGTTGTGATAAAACACGAACACCTATTGTGTGGCTATTGCTTCCAAGTAACTGCTAGCAGTGTGCAAGGAAGAAAGATCTTAAGTGCTTTAGTGTAGGAAGCTGGCTTCACCAACTGTCTGCTGTTTGTAATGCATAAGAGGAATACAGCTAAATGATGCTCTGAGAATTTTATTTTATTTTTTTCTTTTTCTGGTAAATAACAGCGCAGTTCCCAAAGACAAGGACCGGCAATGCTTTAAACTCCGCCAAGGAATTGATAAGAAGATAGTGATTTATGTCCAACAGACAACTAATAAGGAACTTGCTATTGAGAGGTAATTTTATAGATTAAAAAAAATATATCTTTAATTGATGATTTGTGTTCTTTCTTCTGAGGCAGCAGCTTACTGCCTGTTCCATGAATACTGTTTATGTAATTTAATTCAACACCTCTGTGTTGTGCAGGATTGTGCAGAAGACCTGATTGGTTTGTTCAGCACGTGGGTGGCAGGGCACAGTGCAGGTGCAGTGAGATCTGCACGGATCTGATTGTTGAATCAGGGTCATATCTACTCTAGCCCATTCAAAAACTTTGTATAAAAATGTATTATTTCCATTTTAAATGGTCAGTATGTCTAAAATGCAGAGGCTGTAATCAGCGACTGAATTATTTAAAGTATTTTGCTTTCCTTTTTTCTCAGTTGCATCTGAGAATATCTTGGTACGTGCACTTTGAATCTGCTGCAGTCTGGAATTCCAGAACATGAAGCACCTGTGTAGGGAAGGGAGAGTTCAGACTTCAAAGCTTCTGCTGCTTGGAAATAAACTAGCAATTTTTACTGGCAGAGTTTTGCGCTGCTCATAATACAGAGAAAAGATGTGTCTTCTGCCAGACTCTGCAGTCTGATACAAAATGTAGGAACTTCAGAAAGTGTGATAAACCAAAGGATGAAGTGGAATATCTCTGCGGGCCAAAGGTCTTTCCAAATTAAACCTGTAGAAGACAGGCCCATGCACTTCATGTAGAATTTCCTGATTCTTATCTGTTAAGAGGTTAAATTGTATGCAGATATTTATCAAAACCAAACCAAAACAACAACAGCAATAAAATAAACTAGGGAAGAGAAATGGTGGCAATGTTGCCCTACCTACAGGATAGGGATCATTAGCAGAGTCTGTTTGACAAAGAATTATCTTTGTTTGGAAGCAACTGCAGGCAGGAAACAATCACACTGTAAATATGTTCATGAAATCTTTCTTGACATCGTCAGTTTTGGCTTAACATTGTTTTGGTGTACATGCTTGATACTACTCTCAAATGCCAAGAGGTTGTTTATAAGTAGTAATTTTTGCAGATTAATTTTTTGTCTGGTTTTGCAGATGTTTTGGCCTCCTCCTGAGCCGTGGGAAAGATGTTCGGAGTGGTGACATGCACCTTTTAGATTTGGTAAGGATCTCTCATTAACAAAATTCAGTAATAACTTTTATTACAGTTGCTTGTGATCTCAGGTTAGACAGAAAAGACTGAGGTTCTTAGGCACGCTTGTTGTTTTGAGTTGATGCTGTAGTGTATGCTCTTGAGTGTAGCTCTGTGAAATTGGGATGAATCACTGCTGCTACAGAGTTATACGACATGACATAATGTTGGTCAAGGGAGTTGCCCGATTTTGCAGTCAGCCCTGACTGTTCTTGTTTAGGGGCCTGGAATAAGCAACATGGAAACATCCCCATCTGTGGTAGGGGGTGGATTTAGATGATCTTTAAGGTCCCTTCCGACCGAGCCATTCTATTATTTGTTTTATTTTTGGAAATAATGAATACTGAAGAGCTGTGCCTTGAACTTAAAAAGCTTTGCAGCGTACTTACTGCTGTAAAAATCAAGGCCTAAGAGCTTCACATATAACTCTGAGAATTAGTGGGCACTTTGTTATTATAACTCACTTTTTCTTCCATAAAATGATGTTAGAAATTGTCTGACCTCACAAGTGTGTTGTGAAAACAAACTTGGTTAGTGTTTATGAAGTACATACTTGTTGCAGTACTGACTACCCAAAATGATCCCATCCTTCATGAATAATTTTACTTTTTACCAGGCTTTAAGTTGCTCAGAAAATAAAGTTGATGGGAAGACAGATACACTGAATACTAAGGATGAAATATTGACTCAGTTCCTAATAGCTGAACAGCGTTTTGTGTGCTGAATGAAGCTGGATCTCAAGATGTTTTAGAGTAAAATTTACTTTTATCAAACAGCTATTTAGGATAAAATAAAACACAACTAGTTTATTAAAACATCATAGCGAAGTAGAGGGATGTTGATGTGAAACATCTGCCAAGTTTACAAGTTCAGTAGCTTGTAGGACAGTGTTCTGGTTTATTTTCTTCTTTTAGAAGCAATGAAATACATTCCTTAAGTGTGTGATTAAAGCTTTATGTGTTCAAATGCTTTTCCAGCCAGGCAGCTGTCATTCAGAGACTCATGATGTGAAATGAGGCCAGAATGACTGGATTGCCTTGGATTTTCCAGAAAAACTTAAAAAGAAGTTTGAAAAGCTTTTATTTGTTTTTGATTTTTTTCTCCCAACAACAGCAGCAACAGGAAAAAAAAAAAAAGGAAAGAAAGAGCAAAACCTGTGAAACTTGGGGAACTGCTGTACTTGCACCTACAGCTTTGTGAGCTTAAAGCTGCTGTCAAATGACCACCTCCAAAATGAGCTATTGATCTTCAGGTGTCACTAGACAGATGTTTGTACTACATACACACAAAACAATTATCAGTAGTTGGCCTTTTTGTGTCACCAGCAAAGGACCAAAGACTCCATGGGAACTCTGCTCTTACCTTCTGAGATGATGTCTGTTACAGGACTGTGTAAAATGGACTCCACTTGCTTGCCCTTCTCTTGCTAGTGCAGGATCTGTTTTATGCAGCTGAGACTCCTGTAATGCAGAGGTTGTTGTCATTTAAATAAAGTTGTATAAAATTCCTTGTTTCCAGGAGTCCATGGGTAAAAGTTCTGATGGGAAATCATACGTGATCACTGGGAGCTGGAATCAAAAATCTCCACACTTCCAGTTTGTAAATGAAGAAACACCAAAAGGTACGAACCTTGCCAGATTTTATTCCTCGTTAGGGCAGGTGACTTATCTAGGGAGCAGTGGCTCAATTCTCCTTTCTCTAAGATGAATGAAAAAAAGTTTATTCTGCTCTTTCGTGTACTAGGAAAGAGGTTACAGAGGACTTTGAAATATTTATCTTGATACTAATGCTTTGTTTTCTCTAGATAAAGTACTTTTCATGACTACAGCTGTGGATTTGGTGATAACTGAGGTTCAGGAACCTGTTCGATTCATTCTGGAGACTAAAGTCAGAGTTTGCTCACCTAACGAGAGATTGTTCTGGCCCTTCAGCAAACGTAGCTCGACTGAAAATTTTTTCCTAAAATTGAAACAGGTAACACTTTGCAAAACAATAATAATCTACAGTTAATTTGGGATTTGGCTGGGTTGATTTTCAAGGTTAATTTTGGTGCAGTCGATTATATTGTTTGGGAACTTGGGAGATAAACTTACGGTGTAATGCTGAATAAATACAAATGCATTGAAGATAAAGAATTGTATTTACTGGTGCCTGTTAGAAGATCAAAATTTCACTACGGTCATTTCTCCCTGGGATTGGAAAAACCCGTACTAATATAATGTTTATATTTCAGCATTTTTCTCCTGAAATAGAGATGTAATAAACGGTCTTTGATTTTTTAGAAAAGCTAAAATCATCATGCTAATTGTTGCTGGTTATCGAAACTTGCCATAAAGAGCTGGGTGTCCTCATTTCAAAGCAAATGTTGACAGCTTTGACGAGGCTGTGAAGTTATACATAGGCGTATGGATTTTCCAGACACACCTCAGAAATGAAAGGAACAGAGGATTTATCTGCAGTCCAGGGCTGTGCCAAGAGTTGGTTGCATTTGGGTTACATAGGGCAAATATGTAAAACAAAGGGTTAAGGGGGGAAAAAAGCTTTTAACATAATCCTGGTGACATGCTATCTGATACCACACTAAAATTATTTTATCATACAAATTAAACTTTTTTTTAATGAGCAAACATCCACCTGAAATTAGGTGGGGGGAAGACGTCTGTGAAAGTCTCTTTAACCACTTGTATATGCCTGAGAGCAGAGATTTCACATGTATCCCAATGGGGGGGGAGAGTGGGGAATCTAAGCAATCACAAAAAATCCCTAGAACTTGTTAAAAATTTTTACTGTTTCTTCCAACTTATTTTAACCATATCTACTAAAAAGGAAAGGATTCTTTGGTCTATAATATTCATAATAACAATACAAGGCAATAACTTAGTCTCAAAATAAGTCTGGAAAGTTGAAGAGTTGAAGGTCCACGTTACTAAAGAGATGATGTACTTGAAGTTCTCCTGCTTTAGAAATCACTGTTCCGAACTGGAAGTCCTGTTTAAAGGAACTGAAGGGTAGAAGCAAACATCTGCGTGGGTGTGTGTTCTCTCTCAAGGTTTAATAATTCTGAGAGAAGCTCAAAAAAGCAAGGTTGGAGTCCATCTCATTTCTTTATAAGTATTTAAAAGATGTTTTGAATGAAATAGGATGCTTTTCTGAGCTTTTTTGTGTGTGCACGCTTGTCTGAAAGTGCTAGCACGTAGTGGCATTATTTCTTGGTAGTAACAAAGATGAGGCTTGCTAAGGATTCGTTGTTTGTGTATGTCCTATCTTTTATGTAAAATATGAATAAATATTTTGGAAACTTTCCTTCAGAACTTCCTTCAAAACGTAAGGTGGAAAAAATCTTTGTGATTGAGATCAGTCTTTTTACTTGGAACGTTTGTGAGGTGTAGCATGGAGATGTTGAGCTGATAAGGCTGCTGAACTATAAATATTTTACTACGTCCAGCAGACACCTTCTCGGATTGGTAGTTTAAAGGAAGTTTATCTTACTTAGCTAATTCTGTATCCTTTGTCTCACCAAATTCACAGGCATTGTGACTTATCTTCGCTAATTCTCTTTTTCCACAGGCACTGTCAGGCTGTCCAACTTCCAGTGTTTACTAATGGAAGATTATCAAAATTCATAGTGGAAGCAACAAATTTAGAATGTACTGCCTGATAAGCCTGGAAGGGAAACCTGTTTCTATGGAGTCATGATTAGCCTATTAAAATACAGCTGTGTGGAATTGGCTTATCTTACTTTGGCAGTGTTTCTTTATTCGGAAATGGTGAAAGCAGAGGGATTTTATTTTCTCAGAGTACATTTAGTGATTTAGTCCTGTTTATTTTTGATGCGTTTCTCTTCATTTTAAGTACTACAAGGGATAAAATTGAGCACAGGGAGCTTAATGTAGAGTATGATTACAAATGTTATCTTCCTCTTTTCTTCACATTTCCTCTTCTATATTCTATCTTATTACTTTATGACAAAAAAATAATATTCTTGGACTGCATCAAAAATTCGAAACAATTTCACAGAGAAGGACCTTCCTTTTAAAGGAAAGGAAGGAGCGAAACATTGAAAATTAAGGATGAAGCAGGTCCACGTAATAAACCTGGGGACCCACCAGTTCGTGTGCCTGTGTTCTCCCCAGCAATATATATGCACAGATAGCTGACTTGGAAGCATTGCTAAGGACATCGTCATGTTGGGAAACTAAATGTGAACAATTTTTATTGGAATTCTCCCTTTGCTCCCACCAGTATCCCCAGAAATTCAAATAAGAGAAATTAGACTGCATTTGAAAGGTATGAAAGTATGCCTGGGGTTTGTTACACAGTGTTAGGGATGGGAACATTTGCAGGCTGGCATGATGCATGAAGGGTGCTGCAAGGACTGAATGTTTTTCACTGCAGAATGCGATGAAAATTGTTTCTTTCTCAGTTCTCCTAAAAAGAGGAGGTAGAGCCTCATGAAGTTATATGGAGATTTGTATACCTTTTTTTGGTAAAAGGAAATTTCTTTTTTCCTAGATAAAGCAAAAGGACAGAAAGAATAACTCCGACACGCTGTATGAAGTTGTGTGTCTAGAAAGTGAATCAGAGAGGGAGAGAAGAAAAACTACAGCAAGCCCTTCTCTTCGCCTGCCCCAGTCCGGGTCGCAGGGCTCGATGATTCCTTCTCCTCCAGAGGATGATGAAGAGGAAGGTAAGATGTGGATTGCATACTTTGTACACTTCAAAAGAAAGGGCAGCTTTTAAGTAATAGCTGTGAAACTTGCTGAATATTTTCCAGTCAGACTCTGTTCTGCTTATAGTTTTTTGTTCTTGTTGTTTGTTTGTTTTTTTCTTGTTTAAATCTTGCTGTAATGCTGTGAGTATTCAGTAACCAGTACCCCTGCATTCCTGGATCGGCCTCTCCCCTGTCTGCCACTTCTGTGTTCTGTCTGTGCTTTGCTCAGCACAGGCCTCACGAAGCCTCGTGTGTGATATATTTGGAACAATGTGAAAAGAAGCTGCTAAAAATTTGGGATTATCATGTAGCTTCTGCCCCTCCCTGAGCAGCTGTGAAAAGATTTGAGAGTGAAAATGAGAAGCTGATATTTAGAAATGTAAGCAAGCAGCATTTTTAGTGAAGAGAAAAATACAGACATCTGTAATACATAAAACTCTATCAGGAGCTGCCTAGTCTGAACCTTAATGCATTTTCAATATATCTTTCTGGCTTCTTTATTTTTTTAATTCTCTTAAGCCAAAATATGGACTAGTTCTGAGTATATAAACATCCGGCTTTACAGCTCTGAGCTGAAGTGCAGATGACTTTCTGCCTTTTTGCTTTTTCTGCTGGCCTTCTGTGTGACCTTAGGTGAATGGCTTCACTTCTGTGCCTTACCTTCCCGTTATTAAAAAACAAACAAAAAAAGGTTTGAAATTTAACTCCTTTTGCAAAGTATTATTCACAAGGGATCTCCAACCACTGTGTTACCACACTGGTATTCTTTTCAAGACCAGGAACATAGATATTTTGTCTACAGAAGACAGAAGTTGCAGCATTGCAAGAGTTTGCTGGCAGTTTCAGGCGTCAGCTGAGATACAGTCTATTTTACTGAATCTGTGCTATTTCCTCAATAACGCAAAACCGATGTTGACTACTCTATTGGTGAAATGTAGTTTTTGTGTGTAATAGCTGCTATTAGCATTTTTAAAATATCTGAGAGTACATCAGTTTAATATTGGTTTTGGAAAGAATTACTGTGATTATGCTAATCTGTGCAACCCCACCCCCAATTGAAAATGTTTGGTTCAGAAAGCTGTTTGCTTTAAGCCAGGGATGTTATCAAAAAGTACCAGGTGTCAAAGTAAAACTACAGAGCAGTTAAAATAAAACTGCTGGTGGACTGTCATGGATCTGCAACAACAGGGCTGAGCCTGCAGCTGGTCAGTGGAACCGTATTGCTTTTATTGTCTTTTTAGCTTTATTATTATGATTATTATAATATATTTTTTATACAGAAACTTGTGCTCTTTGAGAATTTTTGTGACCCTCCAAAAGTCTGGGATAGAATAATAGAAGTACTTGTATGGGAGAGGACCTGTGGAGGTCTCTAGTCCTGCCTAAGCGTGAATCCAGCTCATTAGGTTGTTTAGGGCTGTCCTGATGTATTTTGACAGCCTCCAGTGATGGAGTTTCCACAGCCTCTCTGGGTCCTTGTGTCCAGGTGTTTGGTCACCCTCATGGTAATTTTTTTACCTTATTTTTTTAACTAGAATTTCACGTTAAAGCTTGTCTTCTGTGTTTTATCACATCTGTGTTCCTTTAAAAAGACTTCTGGCTTTTCTGGGTTGAGTGCACAAGCAGTGCATCCACAAACGAGGAATTCTTCTTGCCACACATAGTTAGGAGAGCAATGTTTATGTCTGCAGAGGTAGCAATATGGTTCTCGATCTCATAACATCTCCTCTATTCTGCTGGCAGACAACGATGAACCTCTCTTGAGTGGTTCTGGAGATGTTTCCAAAGAGTGTGCAGAAAAAATTCTGGAGACGTGGGGAGAGCTGCTGTCCAAATGGTAAGTTGCAAACTCGCATTCTGAAAATTAAAATTCTGAATACTCTCAGCCCGTTTGCTCCTTCTGCCTGGATTTTTTAGTATTTCCAGAAGCCAGTTAAGAGTAGTATGGATTTAGCCCTCTTTTATCCCCACAACACTCCATATTCTCTGGCTTTGTGTTTTCTGATTTCTTCAGTGAGTGTTTCAAGTATTTTCATTTTTGAGCGTGTGTTTAAATACAGTACAGAAATTCACTTATGCTGCTTCTTCAGGTGCTTATCTCTTAAAATAAGTGTGTTACTTATATGTAAGATTGACTAGAATTTTATTGAAGAAAAATCTCAACTAAGTAATATAAAGAAAATGCAGCTCTTTTGTCTTTATTTTGCATATTTCACTTCCATTCCTGTCTGTAATTCTGATGTAGTTCACAGCCATTTTTCCTGCAGCTGTCATATCTTAGTAACTGCAGCTTAAGAGTACAGGAGATTTCTACTTGGACAGAAGATGCTTTTCCTCCCTTCTCTGAAGTGAGATGGCTCCAGAGCCTGCCAAGAAGGAAGTGTATGAGTTCTTCTATTTTTTTCCTCCAAAATGCCGATTTACCAGAAGCACGTTTCTCAACAGTCAAGTTGCTAATGCAACACCTGCCTTCCCTTCGTGAGGGATCTTTTAGTCACCTTGAAGCAGCCTGAGCAGTTTTAAGACAGTGATGCTAATTACTGAAAAATTCAGTAATTTTTTTTTTTGGCAAAACAGGACAACAAGCACAACATTGGATTGAGCTCCCATGTGCTACATTTCAGCTCTTGCTTTAGTTGTTGCCTTCTGCTTCCCAATGAAGAGCAGGACAAGGAGTGTACAGCAACTGGTCTTACGGAGTGTTAGATCTGAGGAGCAGGAGAGCAGAGATTAAATGAAGTCATGCACTTCAGATGAGGGAAAATGACCTGGCTAAGAGGTCACAACAGTCTTTAAGGTTATCACAACGTAGTATTATTTCTTTTTTTTTTTTGCTATTGCTTAGTGCTTATTTAAATAAGTACTTTTGCTACCATTTGCTTTTGCACTACTGTGTTGCACTAATTTGATAGGAAAGGGCACGTCTGATATGGACAGCTTTGTAAGAAGGGGAAGGCTGTGCTAAAAAGATACATGATCCCTTTTTCTTCCCTTTCTTAGACTTGTAGGAACATCGTTAACAGATGAGCTCTATGCATCTGCTGCTATGGGAAAGTTTCTTTCAACTTGCATTTTCTGTAATTCTTCCAAGGGCTGAAAGATAATTAAGCCACCTGACTCCCATTGAAAATGTTTTGGCAGCTTTAAGAGGATATGAAGTGCTTCTTTGCTAATGCTGGCAACAACAGCTTTAATATGTGTTAAAGGGCTTTCCTTCTTAACCAACAATAAGCATTTGGAAATAATGATCCTTGAGCTTTTAACATAAGAGGATTGAAAATCATAAAAATCAGAGTTCAGGTAGTTTCATGCTAGGTTTTTAGAATCCATCATTACATTTGTATAGCAATTAAATGTGTCGGTATTTTGTGATTTCTTAATATCTGGCTCGTTTTATAACTGGTGAGTCAGTTATTTCATCTCAAAATAGTTTGTAAAAAAAAAAAAATCCTGTAGTGTATGGCCACAGCCTTATAGCTCATGGCTGTCTTCATTAGAGTTACTGTTGTACTTATTCTGGCCTGAGATTAAAGCTTTAGTTGAATAGGCCTTTGCAAGCTGTTCTGTGATTGGAGTAGTTTGTATAGTGAGTATTTTAGATAAATATTCATATAAATAGGAGATACAAGTATGTAAATGTATATAGATATAAGTGCAACTATTATAGAAATATTATCTTGATTATAGTCGATTTTGTTTAGAGTAAGCAAAGTGAAGGTGGATTTTCTGGTAGGAGCTGATTGAAGTGTCCAGGATGGCTGGGCTCCAGGTTATTGTGTGGGAACACTGTAGGCGGGAGGAAAGCAACAAGGATTCCCAGCACATGTAAAATTGTCATCCACGTGTGTTGGACTGTTAATAAAGATTGTTAAGCACAAGTTTATTATTAATAGAATGCAGTCAATGTTGACAAGGTCAGGTTTTGCCTGGCTTGTCTATCAGTCCTCTTTATCATTTTACAAAGAAGTTTTCTTTCAGTAACTGTAGAAAAAAAAATGATTTCTTTGATTTAAGGACTCTGGTTTTGGGGATTTACATGTTGGAGCCACAAATGGACTGTTCGGCTTAACTTTCTGTAACTGCATAAATTAAGTTTAGTTTTTACAACTTGCAGTGCTGTAATTTATGGGCTGTCAACCAGTTTCACTCAAAAAAAATGTTTAGATGAGACTAGCTTGTGTAACAGTGAAAGCTGTTCAAATGCATGGATGCAGTTAGAAACCCCTACAAGATTTTTTGATAGCTCTGCTACCAAAACAGGTTAGCTGCTCACCTGCCTACTCTGGCATAGAAGGACCAGAGAGCAGAATGTGCTTCTGCAAGCTCTTTCTGTTCGTGTAGTTTGAGCTTGGGATTCACACAATGTGCTACTTGTCCTCCAGTTCTAGTTTTTGCTGTGGACTTCTGATTTCTTGAGCGTTTTATAGTTTATGCTTACATTGTATTTAAATTTCATAGGAATCAAAGAAAGAGTTTGCAGAGTGCTTCTCTAAATGTGTTTTTTTCCATAACTTTTTACTCTTCAGAAAAATTTCACGTACTCTTGAGAATATATGGAGTATCTTGAGCTTCTGCCATCTGTCATGTTGGGTGTTGCACATCAGTTGTTGTTCGTGTACTCGTTTATTTGGACTTGGATAATAGTAACCAAGGCTTCCCCTGCACCCAGGCACCTCAATCTGAGCGTCAGGCCAAAGACATTGTCAGCGCTGGTGAGAAGTGGTGTCCCTGAGGCCCTGAGAGGAGAAGTGTGGCAGCTGCTGGCAGGGTGTCATAACAACGATCACCTGGTGGAGAAGTACCGAATTCTCATCACAAAGGTAGAGTGCTATTTTATTTTCCATCTTCCTCCCCACCCCCGTAGGTTAATGAAGGAAATACAGAGAATTCCGCGTATGTAACCTCTTGTTTAAAGGCTTCAGTATATCTGAATATATGCGAAAGAGTGAGGAGAATTCAATATTCCTCCCAACAAAAAAAATAACAAGAAAAATTAGTTGTTACCTTATTTGTAGAGCACTTTCATTTGATAGTTTTGCTGCTGTTACACTTGGATTGGTTGTGAATTAGTTTGTCAAAAATTAATATTCTATTAATTGGATTCATAATTGACAGATTCAGGAAGCTCATTTCCTGTGCTTGTTTGGATTTCCTGAAAGAAGGCTGAATTTTGATCCGTTGTCTTAATGTTTATGCTAAAAATCCAGTGCTAGTTGGAACTGCAGGGTGGTTTTTGTTTGTTTGGTATGTTTTTCTTGTGTTTTTATTTGTTTGGAGATAGAAAAAGCAGAGCTCTTCTGACATTTTGCGTTAGCAGCAGTTTTTTAACTACTCATCTTCAATGCTGACCTCAATAATATAGGAAAAGAAAAAAAAAACATAGACATCATTCAGTGTTTCTCAGGGTTCTAGAGTAACAAATGTGTCACAAAATGAAATCTCTCTTCCCTACCAATATGCTGATTTGGATTTGATCATTATAGATAAGCTGTATTTTACTACTTTGTCAAATGTGGATGTCTAGAAGGACTATATTAGACGTTGTTAATGATGCAGGTTTAGTCCTAAAATAACAGACTAATTGTTCACCAGCTAAAAAAGCAAAACAACTGAGTCAGTCTCTGTATATTTATGTTCTGATGGCACAGATTCACGGGGAACAATTAAAGATCTTATTCTGAGGGTAAGAGGGCTTCTGAATTTAAACTTGGTTTCTGCTGGCATCCTGTAGGAAGGATCCTACATGATTCAAATGAATCATGTTAGATTAGCTAAAAATGTTCTGCCATAAATACTCACACGCTTACTCAACGTAGGAGAAACTTGATGTGAATTCCTTAATATTGGTACCTGCATAGTAGAACTGTAACTTGTATCTGCAATACTTAAATCATACAAATATTACGGAGGTTGAGTGCTTGCAAGGTGCCTACCAGAGTTATTCTTGCCGTGTTGTTTTAATTGCCTAGTGAGTAGGTGACCATGTCACTCATTTCTGTTTCAATATTTTGCTATCAGAATGGAAAAGGTGATCTCTGTAGCACAGTTGATGACACATACCGGTGCTGTCTGTGTGATCTAAAAAGGAACTGTGTAACAATTTTTAAATCTGTGAAACCTTTCCACTCACTCACATTTAGCAGACACAAAGGACATAACCTGGATCTGATGTGTTGGAAGCATCTCTAGAGTCCAAGTACAAGGGATAGCAAAAGACCTGATCAGCATAAGAACTGCCTATACCTGCAGCGGTCATTCAGCATGTAAACTAATTAAGGAATTAAACAAAGAAAATGAGCAGTGAATGTCTATTTTCAGACTCTGCTGCAGTCATATGATTCCTGTCATATACTGAGGAGGCCGTGAGTTCAGAACCTGGGAAGACGATGCTTGCAGACCCATCGTATATAGCATACACTAACAGTATAATAATGCTGAATAGCATCTTGGCCTTATTTTTTTTAACTTTCATGCCTTTCATAGATTATTTGATAATTTTGGAGTTGTGATGTGACAGCTCTGAAAATAACAACTGGGTTGTAGTCGAAATGCACCAGTGCACAAGAGAGAATGCCCAAAAAAACGTCATGAGTCATGTGAAGGCCAGGGTCTTTCTCATCTGTTGCGTTGCTGGCCTCGCAGTGCTCCGTCATGTTTTGCATGTCACTAACGCTAATCCTGCTCTGGCAGGACTGCAGTTATTTCTGGTAACGTCCATGAAAAATGTTTTATATGGAAATAACTGCTGTGGCGCAGAGTTGAAGCATGACTTGATGCGAAACCTTTGCTCCTCAGTGCAGGTAGGAGGTGCGGTAAGCTACTCAGAGCACTCCTAATCCCGTGCCCCTGTTCTCTTCATGTTGACCTCTATTTCGGTGCCTGCATTTGATTTCTGCCATGCTTTTCACGACCCCATGTGGCAGAACAGTCCCAAATTAATAAGGATCTGTGTTGACAGCTGCTTCAAAAGCTTCTGGCCTCTTTCAGTGATTTTTTTTTTTCTTTTTGTTGTGAGCACGGTGTTGGATGTGGGCTCCCCAGTATTTCTTCTGATGTTTGATGCTTTCCAATGGAATTCTGGCCTCTGGTGCTTGGAGAAGTGTTTTTAGCTTTCTTTTGCAAATGAACTGCTGCAAGAATAATTTCTTGTTTACTACTGAAGTGTGACTGCTGAATGATGGAAAGAGAAGTGTCTTCCGATGGGTTTCACCAGTGAAGGCTGCGTCTAGTTCTCTTCTAGAATCTGACTTGTGCATTAAAGCCAGCATTGAAACCAGGCCTCAGGGCGCAGTGCTGCGTTCTAGCCATGGTGACCATGTTTAGTAATTATTTGTTCCACGTTTCTTTGATACGCGCTAGTTGGGTTTGTGCTCTATGCTGTTGTTATGGCAGAAGTGTTGCACCATTGTGGTATTTCAAATTACTTTTGAGAATTTGCACACCATCTGTGTGCGATAACGAAGCTTTTAGCAAGTCCAGATTGCCACGCTTGCGATGGGGAGTGTGGTTGAAAGCCAGCCCAATGAATTAAGGTCATGTCCCTACTGGGGACAGAAAGGAAACTCTAGGTAAAACGATCTAGACAATCCTTTGAGAGGCATCTGTTCCTGATGGGACTTTGGCAGTCGTGGTTACGGCTGTTAATCTGCAGGCTTTCAGCCACTGAACAGTAGGAGGGGAGAGCTGGGGACTTGCTCCAGGTGTTAGTGGGTACCAGAAGGAAAAATACTTGGTGTTTTTGACAGTCATAGATGGATGGAGAGTGGTGCTGAATGGAAGACTTGTAAAGCTACCACGCAAGTTAAATAAAACATGATACAAAGCAAAATAGACATCACCTACTTTTCAGACAATGATTTTAAAGAGGATTAATACAGCTACTGAATCTCTCAGATCAGTGGAGGTCTTTTAGTGGATAAGTACTCCATAATACCAAAATTTTAAGAACCCGACATTTACAATATTGAGGAGAAACTAAAAGCTTTCGGATGTAGGTCTGTGTGGGAGGAAATAAGGTTGAAAGATTAAAATAAAAAACAATGAACTGTTGTACCAGATAAATATACTATATTAAGAAAAATCCAACACGAGAGGGACATCTGGTGGCACAAATTTAAATAATAATAATAATAAAACTGGCAGAATGGGTATCCTGGGATGCTACCCTGCAATGACATTGCTGACAGAAAGCCTAGGCCTAGTTAGAGATGAGTTTGTTCCCATTTTTCTTAGAGCAGGACTCTTGCTATTGCCTTTCTCATCTTCCCCCTATTTTGTCTGCATGAGCAGAGGATTGCAGACATGGAAGTTCCACCAAACACACCCTGAGTCGTGGTGCAAATGATACAAATTTTTAAGGAAGAAATAGGTTGAGATGCCACTACCGTTAGTTGACTGAAGTTGTTGCTTCATCAATGGCATAAAATGTAACAGTACTTTAGCTGTGGGTGCCTGACATTTATTTCCCACGTGTATCGCAGTCAGGTTTCCCCATGCTCCTTTAAATTCAGAAGTATCCACTGAATTTTCAGGAGTACAGAGAGCCACAACCGTGTGCGATCCACGGAAATGAAACCTAACGTACATCTGTGAGTCGCGGCGTAAGAGAAGTATGACAGCCTTGGTGCGCCTGAACTTGCAGCTCCCTTCTTTGATTAGTTTTGATCACGTGGTGATAAAAGTTTAATTATCTTTTATAAGCAGCAGGTCTCCCAGGAGCTCTCGTCGTAACTTCATGGAGCAGCAGTGAGTTGGCTTGGGCTCTGGCAGAGCTGCCACTCTGAAGAACCAACAGGCTGGCAATTAAAGGGAAAACCTCTGACGTAGAGATACCTGTCAGCTACAAAGGAGTTAAGCTTGGGCTTAAGAAAATAGGAATAAAAATAAAACAGTGAAGGCTTTTTGATTTGGTGGAACATCTTTTGTTTTGAAATTTGAGCAAGCAGATGTTGCTTTGGGCAGTCTCAGGATTTCCACTACCACCTGACTTTTATATCTGAGATATATTTAAGGTTCAATGTGTGCCGTTTTACTAAGGATGTTTATAATGTGCCTATTCATGCCTAAGGATCCAGAAATACTATGTGAATCAATTGGTATGTAAATCATTCCCTGCTTTGGAAAGATAGGAGATCATTTCTCCAGCAGTAATTCAATCAGAGCTTGTTTTTTGTACAACCACAATACACTTGCCTAAATTTAATTCAAAGTTTATGTTTCCTAGCTACAGTTCTAGTACTTAACTTTCCATGAGTAGAAATGCCATAAATTATAACAGAAATGAAGGGCATCAGTGAAGTGATCTTGGAAGGGCGGGGGTGGAATAAGGTGCAGAAAGGAGATTATGGTTTTCAGGGTTTTGCAGGAGACTGCCTATAGATTTGCCAAGTCATGGTGTTGCCCAGCCAAGGTTTCTGACCAGTACAAATACATTGTAGAATGGTTTTTCTACCTACAGGTCAGCTGAAATCCCACGTGCAGCAGTGTGATCGCCCTGAGACTCATCCCTTTGGCTAATTCCTTTCCCGTCAGAAATCCCACAGTGCGACAAGCACTCGGCTTGCGTTAACCAAAACCTTGCGCTTGTTGGTGCCGATGGAATTTGGTGTGTGGACTTGCACTGGTACCCAACGGCTGCGTGCTTGTGTTTGGTGAAAGGGTTTCAGTTGCTGAAGAGCCTGGTTGCAGTCCCTTACGGGTTGAGGGGCTCAAAGCCCAGTTCCCGTGGGGCCTGCGCGCGTCGTGGCTGTGGAGCAGTCTGGTGTCGCAGCGCCAGCCCTGCATCTGATGGGGATGTTTTCCAGTGCATCGAGTGAGCAGAAGGCTCTTGGGTGTTTTTCTCTGGTCTTGCAGACAAGGTGCCCGTGTCCTGTTGTGACACCTGTGTGCACAGAGGAGGTTTCTCTGATTCAATGTGACGCGTTAGTGTGTGGTGCGAATTCACGTGTATGTGCTGTTGTGAATCCCTTGCATGTTTGCCCACGGGAATGCCTGCAGGTTTCTCAGTCTGTGTAGCTGCTTTGGGTGCTGTCAGCGGTGGGTTTGGGTTTTCTCGTGCACTGCCAGCGGTCGGAGAGCCGGGCGTGAGGCTGGGAGCGTGCAGGAGCCCCCCTCCCCTGAGCTGGTGAGACATCTCTGGGCTCGTGTGGCCTCGCTTCCAGGTGTCTCCTGAGCAACACGGACCGAGGCTGGCAGGAGGACCCTGGGTGGGTTTCCTTTCTCCCCCCGAATGAGCGTTTGCTCCCCGGGGAAGAGCCTCAACGGAGCCCTGGGCGCTCGTTTCACGCCCGGTCTCGGGCTGCTCCCACCCGGCACGCAGCGGGGGGGGGGGGGGGGGGCGCGCGGGGCGGGGCGGCGCGGGGGGGGGGAAGGACGGGGGGGTACCGGGGGGGGGGGTGGGGGGCTGCCGGGTCCCCGCCGGCGGCGCCGCGCCCTCGGCGCGCTCCTGGCCGCCGCCCTCCCCTTCCTGCCGCCCTCCCCTCCCTCCCCTCCCTTTCTCCCGTCCCCTCCCCTCCCTCCCGGCTCCGCAGTGCCGGGCCCGAGCTCCGCCGCCGCGCTCGGCCGGGGCCGCGCCGGGGCTGGGTGGCGGCGGCAGGTGAGGGGCGGGGGGCGGCGGTGAGGTTTGGGGGGGGGGGGGACACGGCGGATGGGGGGGGCCGGGGCGGCGGGCGGCGGCGGGGGGAGCCGGGAACAAAGCGGCGGGCAAGATGGAGCCAGCAGGGAGAGGGGCCGGGACCCCCGCCCCGCCGCGCATCCCGGGAACGGGGGGACCGGGGGCACCGGGGGGGGGGGGGTTGGGGCGGGCGGCGGGGAGCGCCCGGGGAGGGGGCCGGGGAAGCAGGGCGGGGATGATGCTGTAAAACGCTTTCCCCTTCTCTTCTGTCAGCTGCGGGAGGAGTCCCGCCCGGGCCCGGGGAACGTCCCTCCTGCTGCCCCCCGGCCCCGCCGCCCCCCCCCCCCCCCCGGGGCCGGCAGCAGTCCCCCCGGGGCGGCTGCACGAAGTTGCTGCCATGCCCAGCGCCCGGTCCCGGTGCGCCGGCAGCGGCGGGGAGCCGGCTTCCGAGGGGGATTGTGCTGCAGACAATGCGCGGCGGCAGCTGGAGCAGCCCCGGGGACTGGAGCTCCGGTTTTGACATTGCTGCACACACGGCACCAGCCGCAATGACAGCGGCTGCCTGGAGCGGCTGCAGGCAGCAGGCAGGAGCATGAAGTGAGGAGACCACTGCAGTGCTCAAGATGAACTCCTCCTTGGTTGGCAACCAGAGTGGCCGGCCCTTCTGCCTCCTGGCCATTAGCTATCTGGAGACCATCAATTTTTGCCTCCTGGAAGTGGTCGTTATCGTGTTCCTCATGGTGCTGATTATTTCGGGCAACATCATTGTGATATTTGTCTTTCACTGTGCACCTCTGCTGAACCACCACACCACCAGTTACTTCATACAGACCATGGCGTATGCTGACCTCCTGGTGGGCGTGAGCTGTCTGGTGCCTTCTTTGTCTCTGCTGCACTATCCTATTGTTTTAAGTGAGTCTTTGGTTTGCCAAATCTTCGGTTACGTGGTGTCGGTGCTGAAGAGCGTCTCCATGGCCTCTTTGGCATGCATTAGTATCGACAGATACATCGCCATCACAAAGCCGCTGACCTACAACACGCTGGTTACCCCGTGGAGACTGCGGATCTGCATCCTGATAATCTGGCTGTACTCCTGCCTCGTCTTCTTGCCCTCCTTCCACTGGGGAAAGCCTGGATATCACGGGGATGTGTTCCAGTGGTGTGCCAATTCCTGGAACACCGATCCCTATTTCACTCTCTTCATCGTGGTGATGCTCTACGCCCCGGCTGCGTTCACCGTCTGCTTCACGTACTTCAACATCTTCCGCATCTGCCAGCAGCACACCAAGGAGATCAACGAGAGGCGAGTGCGCTTCAGCTCTCAGGACGGGGAGACTGGGGAGGCCCAGCCCTGCCCGGACAAGCGCTACGCCATGGTTCTTTTCCGTATCACCAGTGTCTTCTACATCCTCTGGCTGCCCTACATCATCTATTTTCTGCTGGAGAGCTCCAATGTCTATAGTAACCGTGTTGCGTCCTTCTTGACCACTTGGCTTGCCATTAGCAACAGTTTCTGCAACTGTGTCATTTACAGTCTCTCCAACAGTGTCTTTCAGAAGGGGCTTAAGCGTCTCTCGGGGGCTATTTGTGCCTCTTGTGCTAGACAGAGGGTGGCTAAGGACTCCTCTACCTCTAGGAGCAAAAGATCTTCCAATGGATGTCACGTCTAAGACACCTATCAGCTTGACTGGGAAGTGCAGGGACTACTCTGTAAATTGCAAAAAATTAAATACGATTTTAAGATGTCCAGATTTGCAAAAAGGTTTCTGAGAAATGCTGCTGACATAGAAGAATCAGGAGCACATATCATTGTGATTTCACTTTTAAAAATTTATTGCTGTGGAGGCGGCCGTGGAGTTTCACCTCCATGTTCATTTTTAAGAATAAAGCTGTATCTTGACAGTTACCTCTCCAGCTGGTGTGACTGAATGGAGTGGGTGTCTGAGAGCTTCAGCAAAATGTAGTCTTTCTTACAGCTCTACTAGGTTCTTTGGAGATTCGTGCTTCACATGTAAATGATAGATCTGAAGTGGAAATGTCACGGTATATGGTGTATTACAGGGATTTTTTAATATATGCCAAAGTATATCGACACAATTTTCCAGCGTCGTAAGAGAAGGGGCCAAACAATTTGCTTTTCAGTGCTACCTAGACAGGATTTCTAGAACAGCAGTGAACAATGTGAACATTTCAGCGTGAACTTAAAGTCTTACTGAGCCGTGGGTGCAGCACCCTGGTCCGGGCAGTCGTACGTGGGGGGAGTGATCCGGCTTCTGTGCCCCTTCCTCTGGTAGGCTGCCTGCGTGCGACCAGCGTGGCATCTGCATCCTCCTATTTGTTGTGAAGTAGGAAGAAAAACTTGGATCAGACCAAATCTAGCAGTTAAATAAAATGTGTTTTGATAAGCTAAGAGAAAATACTTGTCGTTTTATGATAGCAGAGTTGTGGCAGTCACTCGAGGATGATGCCAACATGTGAAAATTATTCTCAAAACAGTGGAGAAATGCCACATTTTTGTGTGGAAATTTTCTCAAGAACAACTTTAAAAATAACATCTCCCCCCCCCTTTTTTTTAATCTAAATTCTTCTGATATTTTACATACTAGAACTTAAGGGGAAAGGAAAGAAAACAATTGTCTTCTAAACAGCTAAGGGAACTATGTTGTAAATTTAACTGTAGTATTTGAGTTATTCATAAGTGCACAGAGCTAAATCAGAGACATTTTTCTTTAGGCTGCAGGGGATTAAAGATGGTTCGAATATAGCAGGAGCTAAATCCTGTTGGCAAACGCGTATTTAACTGGTCAAACCACGTATGGTATCTGAGAAACAAAGTCTCACTGACCACGGCTTTTTCCCGGCTGGCTCAGGTGAGGTGTTTGTGAGCATTGTAACGCTGCTAGAATGCCGTGCGGCCCTCAACGGATCGGATTTTCTAAAGAATAGCTCTGTCTCTCTCCTGATGCCATGTTGGAATATGAAAGTATTTGTGAGCCACGTTTTCCTGTAATAATGGATTACATCTGCATCACCTTTTGTAGCTCCGGCTCTGCGGCCCGGGGGATCCCCGGCAGGCACAGCTCTGCTCTGCAGCTGGAGGTCACCGCGTTGTGCTCCTGCCCTGCGCGCGCCTGCTGTGACCGGGGGGGATTCTTGGAGCTCTTGCGTTAGGGTTGCTGTTGGTGGACGCTGTCAGCTACACAGGGAAAGGGAAAAAAAAAATAGGGAAAATTAATTTCAGAGGAACGTTTTAGAAGCAGGGTAATTCTTTTGGCCGAAGGGAAGACTCTGTGTATTTGTTAATTGGTTTCAGCTCTACTGTTGTCATTGACCGAGATGATCTGTTTTAAAGTGGTCTACCCTGCCCCTCCCGCGAGCATCGACATACCCTGCTCTGATGTGCTGCGTGCTCCGGTCCCTGGTCTTCCACGCTGTGCTCGGAGGAGGGCAGGGCACTGCCGGAGGGCACCAGGGCACTGCCGGAGGGCACCAGGGTGCTCCCAGCATGCCTGGTCCTGCTCAGCAGCAAGCGCTGATGCACGAGTCCCCCACGAGCATGGCGTTTGGTCCCGCTCCTGGGGCAGACCCTGGCTGCTGCTGCTGGGTTTGGGTTGAGAGCCGCTGCTATAAACTGTGTCTAAGTCACGTTGTAGTCGGCATTCAGAGCATTTCACCCGTCGCCCAAACCTCTCCGAATAAGCTTCCTCCTTTGGTTATCTGAAATCTTAGGGATGAAGGCTGTTTAAATCCTGGTGCTCTCCTGCATGAAGCCAGTGTCTAGAGCGAGGGCGTTCGCCGTGGCCTTCCCGCAGACGTAGCAGAGGTGGTTCTTGCAGTTCTTGCAGTCTGACTTCTGGTTAGAGGCACCTGAATATGCCAGACAGCCGTGGGGGAGCAGAGCATAACGGTGTAGTGAGTCACTTGTAAACGGTGTAATGAGCTCCCGGCACACCAGCTGGCTAATTGTTCCGAGTGTTGTGTAGGTATCACGGCATGGGGGGGGCAATTCCAGGGCTTGAGTCACCAATATCAGCATTCCTGCGTGGCATTTTTTGGAACAGCGTCTCAGGTAAACTCCGCAGTAGCTTTTCTCTGACTCTTCACCTGAGCTAACATTTCCATGTCTCTGAAGTGATGCAATCTCGTGTTAAAATAACATTTGATTAAATTTAATGGAAGAAACTAATCTGCTAGGGCCTAAAACCCTAAAAATGGCAGTTCCAGGTTTAAGTGGGAGCTGGACTACAAATATTGTGGCTTTTATTTCAGTTTTTGTGGCATGAGTAAAAGATGTAGGAGTATTGTATGTTACTTTTTGAGAAAGTTGGGAAGTTTAAAATAAATCGAGGGCTCTAAACGATGGCATGGGGATTTAACTTGAGTTGAAGCAGTTGCTGCTTCAGCTGTAAGCCTGGAGCTGCACTCACTGCAGTGGTTGTTAGGATGTAGATGTATTTTTGCAGCTGTTGTCGCTTTGCAGCTGAAGGTCTAGTCGATATTCCTGACAGCTAGGCTTTTCTTTGCTTGCCATACTCATCTCAAAGTCTTCAGCGGCTCAGGTGTTTTCCATAAGAGGTGAAAATCAGAACCTGGAAGTCTGAGAGATGGAGGGCAGAGCTGCGGCCAGCTGATGCGGTCAGGTTCCGGCCAGTATGGCCAGAGGCACTTCTGAATGTTGCCTCGGCAGCCTCATCTGTTTAGTTTCAGATATTTCTAGTTTTGTCTATGTTAATTTATCTTTTTTTTTTTATTTAATCTCCCCTGTCAATTAATTTAAGGTTGGTTGAGTTCAGTAGGTGAGTAGATGTTTTAAATATTCCTAACATTTGAGCCTGTTGTCTTCAGTGGAACTGCCCGGGGGTGGGTCTTGCTCACGGTGCCAGCTATGGAAGAAATAATTTTGAAACGTATTACCTTGTTTGCTCGGCATTCCATTCAACATCCTTTGCCATGGACTTAACGTGAGGCACCGTAGTCCTTTTCATCACAATATGTGCTATGAATTGTTAGGCAGCTAACTTTCCAGCCGGATCGCTTTCATCGCTGTACACATGAAAGTAATTCTTGGCTCTGCTTGTATCCGAGTGTGCCTAGTGATTTAGGAATTGCTATCAAGAGCATTGCACATATGAATGCCACGATGAAGAGAACACAGTAATCAAATTCTGTCTTCATAAAAATGGCATGTTTTAGTATAGTTAAACGAACTAATCTTGAAATTCCATCTCAGACTCGACATTTATGTCTTACTAGGGTTATCTGCCTTACTTTCAAATTAAGCTGCTAGAAGGTTCAATTTACGGGATGGAATTCAGTGGCATTTTTTTAGTATCATGGGAAAGGATTTCTATACGCACAACTTCTCAGTGTGATTAATTTGCTTCATCTAGTACTCTTGATTAAAAAAAAGTTTACTGGGTGTTGAGGCAGTGATGATATTGCCATTTTCCAAATAGGCTGGGAGAAAACCTGTGGAGTATTAATTTTATAATCTTGAATCAGGTGACAATATTTTTTAATTTGTGTGAAGCAAAAGTTTTGTTGTTGTCTACCATTAGTGTTTAATATTAAGTATGAATGGCTTCTGCAGTCATTATTTGCTGTTAGGGATTTTTTTACTTTTTTTTTTTTTTTAAGCTGCTTGTTTCTCCTAGTTGGAATTCTGACATGGCTCAGTGTCAGAGTGCCACGATTTTGAATATTTGTCATAAATCTCCAAGAAGAAAGTGGTATAAAGCACTGAGGCACAGAGAATCTCAGGAGTAGTGCAAGGCTGCAGGAAGGGTCCTTCATAGAGCAAAGACTTGGATGAGAACTCCCAAATTGCAGTCTTGCCCTGCATCTCAGCCCTTTCCCCTTCACGTAAAGCTTTTACCTGTTAGAAGTCCTCCATTTCAACAGCCTGTCTGTTCTGAAGAAGACACTTCCAAAGCATATTTGTAACGTCAGATGGAAATACTCCGTATGCGAAATTGATGAGTTGTTGTTTTGTATTTGTTCCGTGGTATCACCAGCTGCTGGGTGCTAACCGCAGTATTGAACCTTCCTGAGCCAGGAAGCCCAAAACCTCTCAGTCTGCTCTTATTCCACATCAGGGTGTGAAGTTGATTAAGCTTCTACTCCTAATTCAAGTTGGTGCTTTTGGAAGTATTTTAGTAGGAACTAACACCTGAGCAGAGGAGCCTGCCTTCAGACATCACAAACTAAACGCCCAATTAAAGTTTTTCTAGTGACTTTGTTCATCTGTTGCGGGTAATTGTAATTCTCTATGAGGAGGTGGAGATTTTGGAGGTTTTGTCTTATTGTTGTTCTAACACATCTTTAGTTCTGGGTACTTGAAGCACCTGCTAAACTTTGGCTGACCTGGTCCTTATTTTCGTGTTATTTCCCTTCCTGCCTTGGCACTGCAGGGTTACCGCTTGGAAAGACGTTTTCTGCAGATAAGCAAAGGCAGATGATTTAATACTAAAATGATATCAGTAAAATGCTTTTGGAAGAGGAAAGGTCTTCTAAATAAAAATCCAGTATATGTAAAAACAGGTGCCGTTATATTTAGAGAAAGAAACTGAAAGCTGTTGGAAACAAACAAAAGAAGCCTGCGGGCCAGCAGTGTGTCTGTGCTGGTGGAATGATGTAAGTTGTTAAAACAATGGAGCTTTTGACCTGGGTGTATCCCTTATGGCACACTTGTTAAAGATGGAGGTTACCCTTCTTGCTGGGTCGTGCTCCAGGGGCAGCTTGTGTGAGCCTTGGGTTCCCAGCGCCCGGAGTGCTTGGATCCCATCTGCACCAGAGCCGTGCTGCTCCAGCCCCGGTCAGGGACAAGGGGGCAGCTGAGGCGGGCCCGTGCCGGGCTGGGTGACCGACGTGTTCTGCCAGAGGGAAGGGGAAGATTTACTTGGGTGGGCTTAGCCAGCTCCCCCGTTCCTTGCTGTGACACGGGGCTTTCCAGGTATGTGGGATGTCGGTCACACAGACAGCTACACTTGTGGTTCTCCACTCGTTATTGACTTCTGTTGCCTTCCAGTTTTTATTCCCATTCCTGTTCACGGCCTGTGCCTGCTTTCCGTGCATGTAGGGACTGTCGCAAGGAAAGGATTGCAGATCTCACTGTAGAACATCTGCTTCTCTTGGGCGTTGGCACTCAGTGAAAATGTTACCAGAAGGCTTCTGTTCTTGTGTCCTGCCCCAAGTCGTTTGTTTACAACCCGTGGTGGGCTTGGGCAATCTGTCTGGTTGGAACGGATCCTCCACCTCATGGTCCTGCCCTTACTGGCACTGAGAAACCGCGTTGGTACTCGAGGGGCGGCCTGGTGCCACGGAGCCGGTGGGGGCATGGGGCTGCTCCCTGGGCACGGGGCTGCACACAGGAGCTGTGTGTGCTGCGAGGGCTGGAGAGATGCCAGGGGGTGCACGTGGGGTTAGGTTATATCAAGAGTGGGGGTTTTGGCAGAGGGGCAGGTTCGCAGGGTGGCACCGGAGCCGCAGCACCAGGGCCTGGCAGGGGCGAGGGAGGGCGGCCTGGGCTCCTCGTTGGGCTGCTTCCTCTGCGTGAACGTGTAAGACGAGGACAGTAGCTTTGGAATTGAAAGCCTTGGCTTCTCAGGCATTGCTGGGGGTCCTTCGGTTAAAAGGTGACACAAATCCAAGCAGCTCCTCCTCAGGATGAACTCGGGCAAGTCTTGCTGTGCGTACGTGGGTCATCCTCAGGCGTCCCGAGGGCGGCGTGCTACCGGCAGCCAAATGCGTGGCAAACCGAGTCGGCGCTTCTTGCCCAAATCGGGGGAAACAAAAGTTCTTTCAGGATTTCGACTGTAAATGAATCCTTGAAAATCAATAATGAGATTAGTAAAGGATGATGTTTTAATATGCTGGCAGGAATATAGAAGGATTTGTCAGGGGGAAGCAAAAACAGACTTTGCACTAAAGTGGCTTAGGTATTATTTATAGTGTTAGTGATGTTTGTGTGCGTGAAAACTTTGGACAATTTTAATATAATGTAAGGCTTTGAGCTTTAGCTGACTGAAATTGCTTGTTTTATGAAGTTACATTAGTACAACACTGTGAAGTATTTTTAAATATTAGCATAACTGAGTATTAAAAGTATTTCATAAAAACATTTTTTAAAACATTTTCTGTAGATGCTGTCAAAGGAGTTAGTGTTTAATGTACAAAGAAATAAAACCCTGAGGGCTGTAAGGTACATGTGTGGTTCTGATCACCTCAATTTTTGAGGGATTAGGGATTTCTTGGGATAATTTTTTGTCGTTAAAACCTACTAAAAATAATGGTGCAGTTAATCCTTTCAGCAACAGGAAGCAGCGTTACCTCCAGCCATGCTTTTGAACCGTCTGAAAGGATTTGCCATCGCATTTATTGTCTTCACAAACTGATGTCTTTAGCAATGCTGTACAGCACAGTGTTTTGCAAGTTGCTATGCTGATAAATTTCTCTCCATGTGTAACCTTTGAAATCAAGTTTCTATTGTAATTCTAGCATGTAAGCACTAGGTTCAGTTTTGTATTCCTCTAATGAATGCGACAGGATGGAAATGAGTTTGCAGTTGCTAATGATGAGCTTTCTTACTGTTCCTAAATACTCGTGGGTAT
The DNA here is from genome assembly GCA_011075105.1 of Heteronetta atricapilla. Taxonomy (NCBI): domain Eukaryota; kingdom Metazoa; phylum Chordata; class Aves; order Anseriformes; family Anatidae; genus Heteronetta; species Heteronetta atricapilla. The sequence goes on from CM021747.1 coordinate 9,599,658, forward strand.
GTCTTTACTTCAGGGAGTTCAAAATTGTATTAGTACCTTTTTTAATTATTTTTTTTCCACATGCTGTTTACAATTAACCTGCAAGCATGGGAGGCTGTGCATGCATGTGCTTCTAGGTTGCTTTGCTGAACAAAATGCAGTGGAGCGATCTGGCTTTACGGATGCTCTCTCGTCCTTACATTCCACCTGTGTCTGCTCCTTCACAGTCGCTGGGACAGCAGAAGCCACCGCTCAGATAATTTCAGTGTTCTGCGGGACGGGGCATCTGCCTGAGGGCTGTCACGAGGAGTTTTTTTGGGGGAGATGATCCCGCTCTGTACGTGCCACTGGTACTTTTCTTCTGAGCGTCAGTGAAAAGGCCAGGAACAGACAAGGTCACACGTAAGAGTGTGTATGTGTGTTTGTAAGAAATTTGTGCACCTTTTTAATGCTGGAATTTTTTTATTTTTATTTTTTATTAGAAGATGAGAAAGAGGCGTGAGTGTGAAACCCCTGCTATGAAAAACTACAGGGAAAAAAAAATCCACCAAAGCAGATCAGAAAAGCAAACAGGTGAATTTGAGGCAGTCCAACCCGTAAGACTCGGTGGCTGTGTGTACTTGTGACACGGGGCGGGATACTAAGGTGCCAGCCTAGGCCTCTTAACGTTCCCGATCTCTGCCTGATTTGTTCTGTTTCGTACCCTGCAGGGGAAGGGGGAGTAGTGAAGATGGGCATTTTGATATTCACGGCAGCTGAGGACCGGTTATTGTTGTGAGTCCAAAAATGTGTATTTTGTGCCAACTCAGAACCGTTGTTAATACAGGGGAGAGAGGTACTTCTGCCCAATAATTTAAAAGACGTTTCTGTAGCTGATTTTTCAGCTAAGGCTAATATAGGAAAAACTATAGTTAAGCCAAAAATTACAAATGTTACTGATTTAAAATAACCTACGTATTTTTAAAGATTAAATGGAACCGCGTTAAAGCGAAGTATGTACATACCTGATCCTCAGTCTTTGCATAATTGTTTCCAAGAGATAATTTTGCTAGGAGCTGTTAAAACTCAAAGAAATGCATAATTCCCTTTGAGCCGAGCTGTGCTCCAGCTGTGTCACACATCTCTTGGTTTGTCTCCTTTTGGCTGTAGATGTACATACGCAGATACGTACGTATCTCAGAGGAAGCGATGTGACGTGGCAGTAATTGTACGGTCACGCAGTTTAGGGCTTTGTAAAATATGTAATTTTAAGAATGTCCGTGTGGTTCTTAGCGAATTTTATAAACACTTTTCTGAATCTGTTATCAGCACTTCCCATCCTAAGAAAAACTGCACATATTTCAGTGATTGTTCCACTGGTTACATTTTTGTCTGCCATTCGTTTTGGATTGATGTAATCTTGATACTACTAAAATTTCAAGGGCTGTTGACGCGTTTCACATAGCCTGGGATTGCCTGTTCTCCAAATGTATGGATCGTGCATCAACAGTACTACGTAGCCTTACTGTTTTGCCTAAAAGCCTAGCTAATTTATTTAACATTCTCTCTTTAAAGAGAGCTCGTCGGAAGGGGTAGCGCGTTTTAGGATGCTCCTTCTCTTTAAAGGGAAACCTGGAATTGAATAGCAGTACTCGTTGATCGGTGATATTATTGTAGCCAAAGGATGCATGGGTGGTTTCATAGGAAGTTTTTTGCTTCAAGTTTCTTGATGAAATGTAGTGTTCTACAGAGCTGTGTGAAGAGTGTAGTTTTTTATTCGGAAATGCACTTGTACACTTTATTTGAAAGGTCTGAATGGATCATAAATACATTTAAGAAATAAATGATATGTCACATGTTTTCATGTCTTGTCTCAGATGACTTTTATGTGACCGGGCTGATAAAGGTGTGTGCGCTCTGGAGTGGGTGGCTTTTCCCTTATCTTTACTGCTCCAAATATTCTGCTTTTTGCGTAAGTGCCAGGAGCAGGAAAACCTTCCATCATACATCTTGTGTTTGTGCTTTATCCATACATGATGCAGGGCACTGTAGGCAAGCTTCTCACTATAATTTTCCTGTGGGAAACTTGAGCCCTAAAAGGAAATGAACACAGCTAAAGGGCTGGATATCACAAGGGATTCACTTTTATTTTTAGAATTGCACGATATGGCCATATTTGGACTCAAGTATGCTGTATCAATGCACTATTGTATCAAATGGCAGCTGTTTGCCCAGTCCCAATTTCTCTAGATCATTTGATTTTTTTTCCCCAAATACTGCTATTTATTTGGGGGTGTTCTCGGTGAGTGCTGACTCCAGGTAACACACGTGTTCTGGGGGCACCATTTCTTGTGGGAAGCTAACCAGCGTGCTGCTTTGCAAGTGGGATCCGTGAGGCTTCCTTCAGGTCCCGGGAGCAGGTGTAATTCTCCTGACTAAAGCCTCGCAGTGCTTTGGTCCGGGGCACGCAGGAGATGCACTTGCTGGAAATGTTCCTATCAAAAGTCATGGTGGGAAGCCGTTAACCTCGTTAACCTGCAGAATGAATTTGGTGACATGGTGTCCTACGAGCATCCAAAATAGCCACTGAAAGACCTTTTAATACTGCAGGATGTGCTTGAAATGCACGGATCTCAGAATAACGTACCCGTAGCGTGTAACACCACCCTTGTTGCTGTCCATGGAAGTCTGACAGCTTCGTTTTTCCCTGCTCGTTAGAGCTGCTGGAAGCTGTCAGCCGCCGTGCTGCTTCCTTCAATGTCTTGTGTGTGTGCCTGGCATCGAAACGCCTTGCCACACCGTGCCGCGTGCTGATCAGCCCCTGGCCGAAGCGTCTGAGATGTGACTGACGGATGGAATCGTTAGGCCTTTCTTGTCACAGTCTCTGCCTGTCGGACAAAAGCTCTGCAAAGTCAGCGCGACCTCCTGAGAGTGTGAACTTTTACTCCATGGTGGCAAAAGTGAGAATTGAGCAGAGTTTGGGTTTGGTTTTCTTATGGGAATGGTGTTTGAATTCAGGTTTATGCCAAGGAAATTCATAATTTCCTTCATTTTTGTATTTTGTTTGGCATTTCACAGAATCACGGAATGGTTGAGGTTGGAAGGGACCCCAGGAGGTCATCTGCTCCGTCCCCATGCTCAGGCGTGGACACCTAGAGCAGCTTGCCCAGAACGTGTCCAGACGTTTTTTTCCTTGAACTGTTTCTGTTAATTCCTTTTAATTTCTTTACTTCTCTTAACTTTTTTAACTGTTTAATTTTGGTAAGCTTTAAATGTTTAGAATTTTAATCAGTTATTGGGCAGATGTGTCACCCCAGTGAAAAAAACTGAATTTTGCATTTTTTTAGAGATGCTCTTAAGTTTTGGACCTTACCATTTTTCCACTTCTATGTCATTTTGGAGGTCAGCCTGTGTCTCGGTAAGGGCTCTGTTTTATGTCCACACCTGATTTCTCCAGGTCTGACTGGAGCTGATCCTTGAGTGGCGAGCCATTTTCAGCAGGCAGCTTCCTCTGCTGAAATAGTTCATTTCAGTTTTCTTTCACCACAGCTCTTGTCCCTTCAGCAATTCCTTGCTGCTGCTGCTTTGTCTTTTCAGTTTCCTGTAGGGGATTAGGAAGATTAAATTTGACCTGCTGAAAACCGCGAGTATTTCAGCCCTGTGAAGAGGTACGACCGACTCCAGCTCTTCGGGATTGTTTAAGTGTGGCTTAAGCTACTGAAAAAGCTTCCAATGCAGCATTCTCACTCTGAAGATGTTGATCAAGATTGTAACTGCATGGTGCAATGTGCAGGTCCTGGGATGCTCCAACTGGAGAGGAGGTGTTTAGTATAACCCCTCTAATATTTTAAAGTCCATGAAAGGGGGGGGGAAGGCCGTGTTCTTAGGCGGAGCATCCATGTTTCCCTGCTTTCCTTCAGAGCAGTGAACTGTTGTGAGAATTTTCATCTTTACTGCGCTTGCCTCAGTTCTCATGGCTGTTTTCCATTCTGTTTTCTTTATTACTTTCTTTTTCTTCCTGTCATTCTTAGCTTTCTATTTTTCAATCCCAGTTTGTGAAGGGTGTGGGTTCAGAAGGGTTTCCTTCAGTTCCCAGTCCCCTGAAAGCATGAGAAATTGCCCATTGAGCCAATTCTCACAGCAAGGTATAAAAATAGGAGTAAAGAAAAGGTTACACAATGCTTGGATTGCAGCAGTTTGTACTGACGGAGAGATTTCAAAGCCATGGTTTGAAAAGCATTTTTAAAACCTTATCATTTCCGTTAATTTTTCTCTCTCCAAGCTATGTTTGAGCTGCAGGAACTAGCTTTCCAGATTACTTGAGGAATTGTACTGAAATATAGGAGTCAAGTGCTCAACGAGTCACGCAAAGTCAGAGGGACCACTAATTGCTCTCTTTGGTCAAAGTGAGTGATTTCTTTGAGAAGCCTGTCCTAAGAGTTTCCAACCAGATGCTTTTTGCTATTAAATAAGTGAATTGCAAGGCAGGTGGGTTTAAGGTTATTTTTTGTCATCTGTGCCCTTGCAGCAGACCACAGGTAATCCCAGGAAATCCCCTCTTTGGTGCCACAGACTGCTGGTAGCAGGGGCACTGCCTGCACTCTCGCAGAGAAGCCTACTTCGCCGTAATTCAGACTCGCAAACTTTTAAGAAGCTGGAAGTTATCACAAAATTCACGTGCTTTAAAATTCTCAGGTTATTTCTGAGCATTTGTTTTCTCTTCTTGTGAAACCAGCTGAAGCTGACAGCCAGCCATCATCTTACTTGTCTTTGTTGACTTAAAAGGATTTTTAATGCGTGTGTGTGTGTGTATATGAAATTTCCTTAGTATTGGCTTTTGTTTGCTTCTGATTTCCTTGTAATGAAATGGGCCTCTTTGGCATATTAATTATTACCAAATTGAAATGCTCTACAGTACTTTTGATATCATTTCCAAAACAATCCAATAACTTGATTCTAATAGCAGTGTAATGCTTTCCTAATGAAATGTCTGTATTAAGCCACAGAGAGGAGCATTAAACTTGGATAAAATCAGAAGAGAAAATCAAGTTCACTGCTGCCATTTTGTTCCTGTTTGCAGCACTGGAAAAGATGGACTACAGTCTGTGTTCACACTGGTTAATTCACGCACTCTGAAGTTATTTTACTTCTGAACTTTCTTCCCTTGGTCGAACAAACCCACAAGTGACGTGGCTGCAGTAAACCAGCCAACAACCGCCACCCGCCTCTCAGGGTGCTTTCGCGGATGTCTGCAGCCGCAGCCTGGCGCTGCTCTGTGGTGGTCTCAGGTGTGAAGCTGACTGGGGCTTTATTTGAGCGTTCAGTCACAGTCGGCAGTGCCATCCAGTCAGGGAGCCTGGATCCTTCCCGTAGCAGTGCCTGCTGATTTGTTGTTGTGGCATCTTTTCAGACGGTTGCTCGCCGCCGAGATCCCCCTGCCAAGGAGCGCTCGCTCTATGCCTAGGAAAAGCCCTGGTTTTGGCAATAGAAAGGGGGACCAGTTACAGGCAAAAAGAAACACCTACAGATAAGCAGAGGGCTTTGTTTCTGTTTCATTTCCAGCATAATGCCTCTCCTTCTGACTTGGCGGTGGTCACAGGCTTGTTGCGGGGTGTATTCCCTGCCATCACCCACATCCCTGAGCCACATCCAGCAGTGCCGGTGCCAGCACGGCTCTGAGGGCTCTCGCCAGTTCCTGGCCTCCAGCTGGACCTTGCACTGCTGCTCACAGCTACTGCAGCCCAGCAGCCCAGGCAACTTTCCACCCACTTTCTGCTCCAATTACCTAGCCTGCATCTCACTAATTTGATTTTAAGGAGAATGTGGGAGATTGTGTCAAAGGCCTCGCAATCTGCTGGCCTCTCCTTGTCCACAGCTCCAGTCACCTCACATTTAGTGCTGGGAGGTTGGTGAGGAGCAGTTTGCCATTGTTGCATCCACGTTGCTGCTCCCAGTCACCTTCCTGAGCTTTGTGAGTTTAGAAGTGGCTTCTGAGAGGTGTGTGGTGCTGTTGCACCATGGGTTAAGCTCCGGATGGATGGTTAGTGTCTTTCTTGGGCTCATACTCAGCTTTCTATTTTTGCATTGCCTGACTTTTTGGGGAGGATGGAGACTGGTTTCTGTAGCTAAAACATTTAAGAGAATGAATGAAAGAACTTAGGACAGCAGTGTGCAGCTGCTTACAATTGGTTGTTACCCTCTGCAGTTGAAAGAAAAATGAGATGTGACTAGGCAGCATTTGTGTTCAGAAGACTGCGAGGGAAAGCTGCTGTCTGTGCTGCAACGTCCTGGAACGCTGTTGTGTGCGCGCTTTTTCTGCCACTCACTGACTGTTCCCAGATGTGCTTAGGTAACCAAATCTATCAAGATTATGATCTGGAGCTGCCAGCCTGCAGGCAGGCTGTTCTGGCTGCGTAGCCTGTATTTTGTTAAATTTAGAACAGTGCACAGCACACAATGCCAATCTCCTAACTCTAAGTCCTAGCATATTGTAATTTAGTCTCTTTTGATACGTTTTCATTTACACCACCTGAATTTTTATTTTTGTCTAACAGGAATCTCCGCAAGACAGTGCTATCACCCGAGACATCAATCGGACGTTCCCTGCTCACGATTATTTTAAAGATACCGGGGGAGATGGTCAGGACTCCCTGTATAAAATATGCAAGGTATTCTTTAAATTCTTCTTTACTTATTTTGGTAACTTACATTTAAAATCTTTAACAGATGTAGCTCTGTTACCTGAGAAGAATATGGGGGTATTATAGTTAACTGTATCGTGGAGACAGAGTGGTGCTAGGCTCAGGTTGGTCCTTCACTGTAGATGTTTATCTGGTTATAATGACTTTCAGGTAGCAGACCTAAAGTAGCAAGCCCTCTGGATCCTGAACACTAATTTGTTTAGTGCAGAAACTTCATGTCAGCCTGGATCAGGCTGGACAAATTATATGCTTTTACAGGGATGACGGCTTATTCTGTAGTGATCAAGAACAGCTTGTCACTCCAGCATGCCCCCTGGTTGTCAATATTGTCTAAATGACGTCGGCAAAGTTGGGGACACATGGAGGAAATCATGCTGATGTTGCCTCTTGAATTTGATTTTAATTGACATTGATGTATGTTACATTAATGTGTACCAGCAAGTGTGAATGCAAAATCTACATGAAATAAATGAAATACGTTGAATTTCTTCTGTTCAGCTTTCTCTGCATTCTTCGATGAATATTTTTGTGTCTAAAATGGAGACAGTGAACGTTTGCAAATTCAAGAGATCAGTTTGTAATTTCACAAAGTGTGTTCCTGAGCTTTGTTGCTGCTGAGTGATGTGAAGTTTGTGTGGCCAGGTGACTGTTTCTCAAGAGAAGATATAAAAGTACAGTGAGTGAGCTTCGATTTAGAAATCATCATGTTCTTCCTTATACCCACATTGAAGGTTGGGTAGCTTTTTCCTTCAAATGAAGTACAAAAACACAAGCCGTACTGCGTTGAATTTGGAGCAAGCTGTCCCTGTTAGGAGGAATGCGGAGACAGGGACACAGCAGATCCTTGGGTAAAGGTTAGAATGCAGTGAGAGAGAGAAAGAAAGGTGGGAGACCCCATCCCCGTAGCAGCAGGAAGGCTGCTCATCACAGTGTAGTTGGTTAGAGATGGTGAAAGGAACCCGTAGGTGTGTTTGTGGTAGGCCTCTCCCACCAACAGGCATTCTAACAGAAACACCTGAGTGATTTGAGTGCATCAAACACTGGCAAAATGCATCGGTGAAGAAACAATAAGAAATCTTAGAGTTTTTATCAGAACAGGGCAACTATGGATAACTGCTTTTCTATAAATCACACCTCCACGTGGAAAAAACCTGCGGAAATCCAAACGGGGTGAAACTTCTCCAAAATATGACTAATGAACCTATAGGATGTCATCTGAGATACACTAGTCTAGCAAAGAGAAAAGATTTGGGGAAAAATACACAGTTTAAGACTGGAGATAACTACGTTACAAAGCCACAGTCATGCACTGGAGTTGTTTAGTAAAAGGCAGAAATGAGCAGCACTAGTGGGCAGCTTGTTGTTTGTCTCAACCAGAATGTTTTAAGCTCCCAGCACCCTTTCCTTTGTGTTTCTTGTCTTTCCCCGTCTTCCACATCTGACCTCCTAACACCCCTGTAGCAGCTGGTCAGAGGTAGAAGCTCTCGGCTAAATAGCTGGAGAGGCTGCAGTGCTCCGGGTGCGTCGCCGTAATCGGCCATCGCCACTACATGCCCCGGCTGGATTCTTCACGCGGGTTGTCCCCTCGTTTCACTGGCACCAGTACACCTCATGAAAATTTCATGGAGCTGTGTTTAATGTAGCATTTGTTCTCATTGTGCTTTTAGCTCGAGACAGATATGCTGTAAAATTTGATTCCTTTTTTAGGCCTATTCTGTCTATGATGAAGAGATTGGCTACTGTCAAGGCCAATCGTTTCTTGCTGCTGTGCTGCTTCTACATGTAAGTGGTGTTTTTTTTTTTTCCAGTTTGTCTTAAGGTTAAGAGTAAATATTGCTCCACATGTCTGGGACAGCCATTGGTAACTCCCAGCTAGCGGGATTGCAGGCTGCTTGTCCACTTAAACGTTGGTCAATAATGTGATTTTATACCAAGAGTAAATTGTTTAGAACTTACTGGGATATTCATAACAAATGATGCCTTTATTTGGACTACTGCATTGTAGGCCTTTGTGCTTCTTGGTTTTAGAGGTTACTGAAGGATAAAACAGTGTTTGTATTTGTTTTGTTAATATGCCCAAGAATACTTTTTTTAAACTTAATTGTTGTTGGTAGAAGTGACCTCGCAGAGTAGTATCCTTTAATTGCTTGCGTGTTCAGAAGCCAAGAGATTTATGGTTACTGTAAATCAGAAGCAAAAGTTTTAGATTCACTCATGCTTGGGAAATATGAGAGGATTAGAAATCTGTACAAATTATTTATAGACCGTTCTTTTTTAAAGGAAGGTCTGCTTTTTATCAGCGTGTGTATTGCAGCCACGGGCACTTGAAACTGACCAGTTCCTAAGCCCAGCAGAGCTCTGAGGTTTCTTTTCCCAAGCTGATTTTTAGTTGCTGCAAGTGAGAACTGAGCACGAGGCCTCCTCTGCAGTGTTCAGTGTAAGAAGTCTGATCTTCTGTGTGGCGTTTTCCACAATGTTATGAAGTCGGTGGAGGATGTCAAAGATACTGTAAACTCCGTTCTTTTCAAACTTTAGGCAAATGACTAAGCAGAGCAACCTGTTAGTTCTGTGTGACTGTAATCTGAAACATTTGCTGGATGACCAATTAATCCTTCGCTATTGTCCTGAATCAGATCAAGAAGGATGATACTTTCTGATAGGAGAACTGAACCCTTTTACTGAAACATACGTGCTTGCTTTTATCTTTTTCATTGTCTTATGTCAATTTTTTGGAATATCCATTGCATTAGAGAGGGTGGCTGTCAAGAATGGACCATGAGTTATTCTAGAGTTCTTTCTTAATGATAATTATTGCCTGCGGGAATGAAGTATGCATTAAAAAGGTTAAATTTGAAATAAGTTTCTTTTTATTTGATTCTCTTTGAAATCAGTCTTTGGAGTATGGCTGCTGGGGAAAATAAATATTAAGAAAGTGTTGCAGAAAAGGAGCCCTTCGCTACCAGTTTCACATGTCTCAGCAAAGTTTTCATTTTTAACAGACTCCATCTGCAGATTAATAATAGAATACTTGAGATGGATGTTCTGGCCTTTACAGGAACAAGTGATCGACCTGCAGTCAGACTTTACTATTACTGAATTTTGATGTTCAGGGGAAATGTCTAAACACTGGCAAGCCATGATGAGAGTTTCTTCAGTTTTTGGCAGGAAAGGGATATTGAACGTTCCCAAACCAATGCTGAGTTGTGATCAGTAGAGCTTTTGGTAGCAGGTGCTGGTCTGTCGTATTTGTGGCATCTGAAAAATAAACGTCAAATGTAATAATGTCATTTTAAAAAGTAAATACATAGTTAAAAATAAGGGCAAGATCCAGTTAAACATCATCTAATACTGCTTTTCTTCTTAGTTACATAGGTGACAGAGTTAGGCTGTTTAAAATCTGTAGGATTCTGACACGATTTTGAAAAAATATGGCAAGAAGCTTCTTTGGTCTTGATGTCTGAAAGATGTTTTTTTAGTTAGGGAACTGGGAGATGGTTTATTCCACAGAATAAGATGAAGTGCAGTTTCCAATGCTAGGTCTTGTTTTGTGCGTTAATACTTTTGTTTACTTTTAAACTGATTTGGGCCAGATTAAATAGTAGTAATAATTTGGCCTCTCTGTAAGAGGGAGGAGAAACAGCAAGGGCAAATGGACCCAGTATGAAAGATTTAAATGCTCTGTGATAAATACACTTTCTTCTCACAGATGCCTGAAGAGCAAGCTTTCAGTGTTCTGGTCAAAATCATGTTTGATTATGGACTCAGGGAACTTTTCAAACAAAACTTCGAAGATTTGCACTGCAAGTTTTACCAGCTGGAGCGCCTCATGCAGGTAGGTGCTCAAACTTGTGTGAACAGAACGGGTCAGAGCCTGCAGCTCAAACCGTTAGCAAAATCAGCAATTTGTGTTACACATGAATGCTGTTTGTAACCTTTTTCTGAGACTAGAGAGTGCTGACCTGAGACAGTCGGATAGCACTGGCCATGCAGTAAGTGAAGGCAGAGGTGTCTGAGCAGCTTGAGTGGCTCTCGTACAGACTGTCCTGCTGGTGACTTCTGAGCAGGGTCAGCACATCTCCTGTCCGGGTTTCTTGCTAGGGTGAGAGTGTGCAGACTGGGCTCATTGTGCATGTAGTACAGTGGCCTTTTGAGCATCTGCACTGGGACATGCCTTCAGCATCCTTGCAAGGTTCTTCAGCCTGTCAGACAGCTGGCTTGTCAGGCATCAGTGGATACAGGAGCCTGCCTGTCTGCACTGGTTGTCACTGTAAGGGCTCTACCCAACTTCTGTTACTTTGGGATTTTAGCTAATGCTTCAGAATAGTGTAAATTAACTTTTTTTTTCTTTTCTTTTCTTTTTTTTTTTTTTTATATATTGTTCCTAGGAATACATTCCTGATCTCTATAACCACTTTCTGGACATTAGCCTTGAAGCACACATGTATGCTTCCCAGTGGTTCCTTACATTGTTCACTGCAAAATTCCCTCTCTACATGGTCTTCCATATTATCGACTTACTCTTATGTGAGGTACGTGTTATAAGTGGAGATTTGTACTACTAGTAACTTTTGACAGTTTTTTTACTATGTTGGTTCATGTCCTTGTTACTATCTGTTCTTTCAGAGCTAGGCAAGTGATATTTATTTTTATGTAGAAGTGTTACATTTTTGCACTGAAAAAGAGATCTCAGCATTTTAAAGGTATGAATTGGGAACATGTGTGGTTACAATACCACATTTCAGAGAATACTGTTTAATCTGTATGTATAATTCCATACAGTGCTCATGGGATGGAAATTAATTTACAAATACATGGATGAAAGATTCCAAATTTCTTTGGTTGTTAAATTGTATTATCCATGATAGTTGTTTTTGTAGAGCACTGTTGCAAGAAGGCCATTGCATATAAAATTGCTCAGCTAACTTCTATGTTGGTAATCTCACAAGCTTGGAGCTCTTTTTCCAGGAGACTGGAAGTCTCTTTATACTTCCCGGCATATAAGGAGGAAAGCAAATTCTTTACTGTGAGATTTTGTACATAATCATGTTTTAAACAGTATATTTGGTGGTATGTTGGTAAGTAGTGTAGTTTCAGTTGGAGCTTATTAAAATAAACGAATAATTCATATTTGTACTGAAGCATCCTTGAGTTAACTAATGATTTACTTCTTTACTTGCTGATTAATATTATTCATGCATTCTTCACCAGATCTGCAGTTGCTGCTGTGAAGTGGCACAGTTTATCTGCATTTCTTACACGGAAAGGTTTCAGCATTCATAAACCTCCTGGTCAATGTTTTTACCCTTTTGCTGCTATCTGTCTGCAGCTTGATTTGTCCATGTGCCAATGAAACAGAAAGTAGCAGATGGTATCTAGAAAATCAGTTTTATTTGTTTAGAAACACATTTTAAATTCATAAATAGTAAATGTGTTCATAGTGAAGGCTTAGGGTTTTTTGTCATGTAAAAATAATAGTGGAAAAAATAGTTCACTGGAGAAAAGAAAGACAGTCTTGAAACAATATTAGCGATGTGTCTTGATTTTTGAGGGTCCCACTGAAGTTGCATGCTGCTGTTGACTTCTCATAATTAATTGGGCAATTTAAATAAAACGCTTCCAAAACGTAGTGGCAAAGGTTGGATGATGTAGGACTCTGTCCTGAAGTGAGTCATTTTCTTTGTCATTAAAAGAATTATTCCAACTTTAGAATAACAGAAATTAATATATTCATGCATATATTGCTGCATTTGACTCCAGTGTTTTCTGAAGTTGCTGTATGAAAGTGAAGTGACCTTTAGCTGCCCAACTAGTCATTAAAAATAAAGTACAGTGCTTTTATCATTCTGGAGTTTCAAACTACCAAGGAGATATTAAAACCTGTGTTGAAATATTGGTTTGCTCTCACATAATGGCAATTCAGTAAAAATACCTTCCTCATTTTTTGCTAAGTCATTCTCTGGGCCTTTGATTTAATGTAGTACCTGTAGTTACCTACAAGTGTAAACTTGTATCCTGGTTCTCAACTTCACAAAAACTAGACAAGCAACAAAACCCACCAAATAATTTAATAACTAGGATTGTAAATACTGAGAAATGAATTTATTTTTTCATTATTTTTCTCTTTAGGGAATAAGTGTTATTTTTAATGTTGCGCTGGGATTATTAAAAGTGAGTATCCAGTTTTTAAAGTGTTTTATACTTCATCATGCACTGTATCAAAATTTAAGATGTTTATTAAAAACAATAATTATTATAATATATATATTTAAAGCTCACAACTTCCTGTATTACGTATGCTGTTGTCTGGCTTACAGTGAGGCGGAGTGCTTTTGGGGGATGGGGTGGCAGGGAAATAGAAGGTTGCAGAAATAGAAACAAACCCAGTTTGCAGAAAGTTAAAAAGTAAATATGTTCTTGGGAGCTTTACAAAACTGTTGTTGCTTTGTCTCTGGGAATTCAGTATTTGTTCAAAATCTGCTCTGCAATTACTGAGTCTTCTTTCCTTGTCTCCAGACTACCAAGGATGATCTGTTACTGACTGACTTTGAAGGGGCATTAAAATTCTTCCGTGTACAGCTGCCCAAGAGATACCGTTCAGAGGAAAATGCAAAAAAGCTGATGGAATTAGCCTGTAATATGAAGGTAAAGATGTGGTGATAGCAACTGTGAGCATGTCTTGAATGGGTACAATTTCAGTTTCCATATGTAACATTACAATTTGTTTGTCCAAATGAAAGTAATTGCAGATTTTTTTTCAGTGAAATACAGAAAAGCCCTGAGATTTTCAGTGATGTAAGCCCACCTGGAGAAATGAGAGAGACTAGCTTTCAGAGAGCAATACTCAGTGCTACTTAAATCAGACTTAAACAAACAAAAAACAACACAACAACAAAAACACCACAAATAGCACTAAAATAAAACACGGACATAGCTGCACTTCTTTGAAATTCTCATCTAGTAGTAGGCGCAAAAAAGTGTCTTTAACTGAGAAGGGGGGAGGTTTTATTTAAATCAGAGTATATAATGCACAAACAAAATGTTATCTTTCAGTGTGGCTATTTTTAATTGGGCACACATTATACTGTAATAAAAAAATACCGAGAATGATTAGCCTTCTGACTTACAGAACAGAAATCGTGTATCACAATAAAATGTCATCTCGGCTCCTTATAGGAGCCTTCTTTTGAACAGAATAGAAACTAGAGTTCAGTATGTATTGTAGACTGGAGAGATGTTGTCCCAGAAATTTTCTCGTATAAATGAATTAATCTCAGCAGTTCTTGTTTTCTGAGATAATTTATTCAGAGAGCTCCGTGGGCTTCCTTGTGTATTAGAATTGCTGAGGTACACAGTGGAGTTTTTTTGCTTGATGTTTTTTGTTACATTTCAGTTGCCCATTAAGCCCTACTTATTAAGTATAACTTAAAATAAAACTTCTAGCCTATGACATTAAGACTTTAGTTATTTACATCAAGTGTTGCATTATCTTGTAGCTGAAAGTCAATTGCTTTTATAATCAATAAATATTCTAACTAAAGCTTTACATTGGCATTTTGGAATAGGCCTGTAAGACAGAATTTCAGAATGAAGTTACTGTAAGAATGTATTGTTTCCTCTTTATAGATGGGATGATTGAGTTCTAAAATGGAACTCTGATGATTTGTTTTGTATATTTTAAGGAAGCTGTGATTCTTTCTTTATAGTTTCACATAGATTAACTTTTGGTCAAATATACTGGTATGATTCTTTTTTTTTTTTGGATTTCTTAGAAGTCACTGGAGGAATTATTTTGTAGCGTCAGTTTATAAGTACACATCTTCCCTAGTATGTTAACATTCAAGACGTCCTGTAGTAGTAACAATATTCTCCATAGAATTCAAGCATGTATTACGTGACACTAGTGTAGAAATTAGGAAATAATCGAGAAGCAAGCAAGCTGTTTTAGCTCATCTAATCATTTGATGTCAGCCACAGATTAGACATTGCATATACCGTGTTTGTTGCCTCTGATGGGAGTGCTGCACATAATCGCCTTCTTTGACCTAAAATACAAGTCCTTTGCTGTCAGTAGAAATCTCCAGCTCTGTGTCTGGAAGTGTTTTTGAGCAAAAGAGGGTCTGATGTCAAAATAAATCATGTATAGGAAGGGAGAAGTAGCTTGGCTAAGGCATTGTGATTACAACAGCATTCTGCTGAAAAGGAGGTCAGTAAATGATGAGCTTGAGACAGCACATTTCTTAAAGTCACTCCTCAGTGGTGCAGTCAGATGTTCACAGACTTATTGCTGCCTTTGGCGCCCCTGGAGAACTGGTGGGACTCCAGTGTTCGTTTCTGCCTTCCATCACCACGCACACCCAAAGGCCTTGTGTGCTCCCGGAGTGTGGCTCCCTCTCGGGCTCCAGAGTCTAGAACTGGTGACAACAGCAAATGTTCTCGTGATCACCTCGTTATTAGTATCTAGAGGCAAAACTGGTTTAATGCACTCAGAAAAGTAGAAGATGAAATCATAGTGGTGTGACTTCCTTCTCGTCCTCTTCACAGCTGGATGCCTCACTTTCAAGAGCTAACCTTTACCCAGCTTGAGGTTTGGTGTATGAAACCCAACAATTCGGGCAGTGTTTCAGCAGAGCAGTGAAATAACCTCCTGAAGTCACTGGCTGTGTTGTCAGTAGGGTTAATACTCTCAGAGTTTGTCTGGGCTGCTTAGCAAGAATAACTTCTGCACTTGGGATGGGGCTGACTGACTCCACCTAAAAGGAGTTGGCTTCTCCAAAAAAATGTCACCTGAAACACATGAAACTAAATGTTTCTGTGCAACTCTCACTAGGGGGAGCCTACCTACCAGTTTTCTACAGCTCATTTCAAGTAAGAGTGTTAGTGATAAAAACCACAGATAAGGGAAATTAAAGTGTGCTTTCCATTGTCTGCCATTTATGCATGTAAAGTTTGTTTAATATGTTTCTCAGACAAAGCCTGTTTTTAAGAGGAAAACATATCCATAGCTGTTCAATTTTCTTGGTTTACTAAGATAACAAGAAAGGCTCAGCAGCTTTTCTTACTAGCAATTTAATTTGGATGGGTGCTGCCTTGCATGCAAAAGGCTCGCAGCAGTGTGAGCATAGCCTGTGTCGCTGAACCTTTGTGGTGTACGGCACGCCTGGCTGCGGACCCCTGGAAATATGCCTGGAAATCTTGTGTTCTCTGTCCCTGTAGGACTTGGACAGTGTGCACACAATACTGAATTTAACACCACCTTTCTCTCCCCTCTCACAGAAAGGGAAACTGGGACCCTGAGGGAGTCACTTTCCCAGTGTTGTGCAGTCTGTCAGAGAGGAGAACAGAATTCCTGTCTTCCAAATCCCAGAGCAGCAGGGGACAGAGCATATTTGCTTGTGAGATGTTGCTGCTTGCCTGAAACACCTAGACAACTTTAGGACTGGATTCTTTTCTACTGGGCTTGAGCAACACTAGCAGAAAAGTCAGCTGAGCCTGCGCTTGCCCTTTCAGCATTTGCAGCCTAATGCAAAGTAAAGCAAACATTTCTGCATGATGATGAATGTTACAGCTGAAAAAGCAGCTGAAGAAACCTCGCCACCATGCTAAGTCAGAAATTAAATACACGCTGTGGGCCTCAAAGCAGTTTGTTTGGCTAAGCCACTGTAGTATTTGAAGCATCAAATACCTGTACGGTACCAAGGAGAATTCGGGTAGGATGCTCTAATGGATCTCTTTCAAAAACTTTTCTGTTTCACAAAAGGATAAGAGAAAGGGATTTCTCTGTGATTATACTGAGTGGAATAGAACTTCTGACTGTGTCTGATGGTTTGACACTCAAAATTTGAGTGAACATATTAGCTGTGTTTTGTAAAAGACAGGAGTTGCCCAAAGCTTGTACCATAACCCTTTGTGAATTGTGTGTTCTTTTATTGATGTTCTGGACAGGAACTAATGGGCTGCTTTAATTTAGATTAGCCAGAAGAAGCTGAAGAAATATGAAAAGGAATATCATACCATGAGAGAGCAGCAAGCTCAACAGGAGGATCCTATAGAAAGATTTGAGGTAATGCCTACCTACTGCAATCTGTTTTAACACAGAGTACCTGCAGGAAGTTCCTGCTTTGACTTTTTCTTTAAGCTGTTTTCTTTGTTTTGTGACCGGTTTTTGATGTAGCAGGAAAACAGGCTATGTGAACATCGAGTACATTTCTTTGTATTGGCAATGTTAATTGTGGCAGGGTTCGTGTGAGCTCAGCTTCTCAGTGGAAGAAGGAATAGTGTGAATTTCTATTTGGGCTCATAGAACTCTTTCACTAGAGCCAGGTTTTGGCACTTATGTAATGTGCTGATGGTGCCAAGTGTCAGGAGCAGAAAGAAAACTCCTAATTGATTATAGCTCTATTTTCTATAGCTCTATCTTTGCCATTACTCCTCTCCCTGATTTTAAATGGTGTATGTTGTGGTAAGTATATAATTTTATAAACATTTATTTTGAAAAAATATAGGAATATATTTTATATATAATTTTGTGTGCTTATACGTAACACATCAACACACATACATTTATATATTTTAAGCTGAAAAGTTGTATATAAACTTTAATATCTGTCTGTGTGCTGGAAATCGTAACAGGAGAATATAGAGTGGCCTTCCCAGGACCATCCTCTCACCTTTTCTAGCATGCAAATTTTATTTTCAGCCAAGAAAATCAGTTTTTGTAGAAACCTCTTTGCAAGATATTGATGGCAGAAAGACACCCCATCATTGCATTCTTCAAAACCAGTTCTCCAGGAAAACAAGTAATAGATGAGCAGTGTTATCAATATATGGTTTCTTTTCAAGGCTAACATTTAATTTATATTAACAGTATGGCTAGCTGCTTTTGTCCTCAATAAGTTTAATGCAGGTCTCTTTCAATACTTGAGATATAAGGTAGCTTTTGTGTTCAGGCACAGTAAGCATAGTTTTATAGACAAATACCTGGTAAGACTTATCTTGACTTCTTTTTTCCCCATAGCGCGAAAACCGTCGTCTGCAAGAAGCAAACATGAGGCTTGAACAAGAAAATGATGATCTTGCACATGAACTGGTGACCAGCAAGATTGCTCTGCGAAAAGATTTAGACAATGTAAGACTTTTTAATGTTCTGCAGTGGAGACAAAGTACTGGGCTAATCCTAGTTACTCCTCTCGTTGAAGGTATCATAGAATGTTTTCACGCTTTGTAAATTTGCATTTTCTGTTCACAGGACTGATAAATCCCTTCTTCTTTGTTCCTTATGGGATGTATCTTCACTCATATCTTGCCTTCAGGGTTAGGGATTGCCTTTATGTTTATTTCTGAGACTTCTGGGCTACTTGCAGTCCTGTCAGGTCCATAGGCTGAGCAGGTGCAGGTTTTCACATTACATGGTGTGGGGGGGCATGTTTACAGGGTATCTGATACGCTGCAGAATGTGGTGGATTTGATTTGGGTGGGATAGGATTCTTTCCTCCTCCGTGTTCCTACTGCAGAACGGTGATATATAGACCTGTGTCAGATATTCACAAGAAATAAGACCGCTGACTGAAATACTGATTGCTCTGAAAAGCATTCAGTGTAATTTGAGAAAGACAGGTTCTAAACCTGTACTTGAGTAATTACTTTCTGCTATATGTGTATTGAAAGTATAGCAGGAGCCAAGTCTTTGAATTGTTACAAAAAATAATAGCATGTATTCTGTTTTCCTTCAACTGGTATTTTCATGTGTATGATCTCACAGGAGATGGGCTTTTCTAAAGTAGATAATAAACTTGGAAGTCGGAGTCTGTCTGGCTCTTAGATACCTCAGGCAACTCTAAAAAGTTCCTGTGGTTTGAGTTTGGCTTGTTGAAATCTGCCCATGTTGAACTCACTGTCAGTGGTTGTTTCCCACATCAGTAGAGCTCTCAGGAGGAAGCTTCAGGTTTGCTTTGTTGTAGGTTTTGGTTTTTTAAGCTTGCTCTCCCATCCCCTTCTTTACATAGTCATATCTAGGAGAGTTTATCAGGTTATGCTTTTTTACAAGCCGTGCAGAGGCAGAAAGATACTGGCATTTGTAGTGCATGTAGTAGGCTAGAACTCATCTTTTCTATCTGCTTAGAGACATGAAGAGTTCGAGTACTTCGTGTTCGGCATTTTTGTTCTGTACTGAGCTAAGTACATTTCAGAAATCTCAAAGGAAAATAACTTTCAAAAATCATATGGTGCAGGGGTTGACGGGCTTTAAAGCATTTCAACTTTCCTGCTGCAGAGAACATTAAGTTTTCCCACAGTCTCCTGCTGTTAGAAAAATATTCATAGTAAATGTTGATGCTAATGGATGAATGTTGCTCTTAATGAGGTTTGTTTTGTCACTTTCAGGTTTATTACATCTACTGCTCTGTAATGTTAAATGTGGAAATCATAGAAGTGTGTTCCATACAGGGTTTTCACAAAGCATCGCTATGTCCACTTCCTATTACCTATGCTTTTTTACTTCATTAAAGATAGCTCATAGAAGGCTACACAGACTGCCCAGTAGTTGCACTCAGAGGGTGGACTGCAGGAAATAAAGTGTACTGAAGAAGCTTTTTGTATCTGTTTTTAGCTGTTGTTTGCGGCTGCTTCAGTTCATGTAACCCAGTTACACTTTTATATTGATTTGTTGAAATGGAGAGCTAGGAGAGGAACAAAATGAAGCAAAATCTTTGAGATACCCCAGTGGATAGGTAACAGTGATGCCTTCGAAGGTGGTAAACGTTTGGTAGCATTCAGGTTATCCCCCAGGAGATAGGTAGGTTTGATCCTACTTTAGGACCCTGATTAATTCTTCTAATTGGAACTTGAAATGGTAAGTTTCATTCTACTAGCCAGATGTCCTGAAAGAAAAGTACCAAAGGACATTGTTTAATACACCTTTTCTAATACCTTCGTGGTGTGTCTGAAATCTTGTAGCCTAAAAGATCAAAGCATTTGGGAATATGAGAATTTCCTTAATAACCTTTGCACTAGACCAGAAAATAGGCTTCATTTTTCTGCTGTTGCTAGACTCTCACCATCCCAGTTTTCTTTAACTTTAAAACAGCCTTAAAAACCATGTATAATGAAAGGACCTTCTCTTTGCCTTTGCCATCTGTTTTAAAGGATCAGCAGGACTTTAAGGGACTAAAATTCACTTTCTGATTTTCTTCCTTTGAAGGGAAATGGTACAGCTACTCTCTGAACATTTTATATATCAGTTGAGTTATTGATCTATTTTTATGTAGAATTCGTCCACCTGTTGGGAAGTACTGAGCTGCCGTGTATAAGACCGGAAAAAGAAGTCTTACTTTGCAGAGGTAGTTTTGAGTGGCTTATGAAGAGCACAAGATTTTTTAACTACGTGTCTTTATTTTAAAAAAAAAAAAAAAAGTTATAAATAAATAAAATGTATGCTTTCTGGTGGGACATCTCTTTTCTTAAAAGAGAGGAGTCTGATGTTTATTTTGGCAGCTAATTTTTTTAATACATGTTCTCAGTGATATAAAGGTGGTATCAAATCCATTGGTAGGCATCAGAGAGGTGTGTTTTTAATGTTATAGAGACATTTTTCATGAATTCTGTTTGCATTACAAGTTTGGATGCTTGCAAATTGAACTTAAGGTCTAAGCTGATTATAGGTGTTTATTGATCTTGCACATTGTGAGCTGGTTTATAACTTTCATTGTCTTCAAAATGTATTGGTCAGCTTCCAGTTTGGATGAGAAAACGAAGCTTAATTCTGTAATTGGATTTCTCTGGAGCAAGCCCTGCTCCAGTTTTGCTAAAAATAATCTCTAAATTCAAGAGAGACTTTAGGGTTGATGGAGTGTAGTGGCGTACTCTGTTAATTTTAATTTATTGCTGCTTTGCCATTGCAGATGGTACTTTTTCAGAAAAATAATTATAATTAAATGTTTATTTATTTATAATTAAAATAAAACAATACCACAATAATCCAGCTATTCTTATTAGTAACAGTGAACAGACTTTTATTAATAAGAATTAAAAGACTCTTTTCTCCTACCGGAGCCTGCGCCCATGGCTGCCTCACAGCATCAGCACAGCAAGAAAGCCTCTCTGCAGTGCCGTAAACTTCTCTGTGTTTCAGGCGGAGGAGAAGGCAGATGCTCTGAATAAGGAACTGCTAATGACCAAGCAGAAGCTGATTGATGCAGAAGAAGAAAAGAGGCGCCTAGAAGAAGAATCAGCTCAGGTTAGGGGCATTTCTGTCATTTTCACATTTCTGTGCAGTACAGAGAGAGGGGGGAAAAAAAAAGTGACAAGCGTGGGAAGAGCGTAATGTTCAAAGTCATGTTTGTGCCTCTTCTGTAGTGTAAAGGACGTCAGCAAAGCAGAATTCTTTGCTTTCCTGTCAGGTGCTTCATAGAGTAGTGAATTTTTAACTTGAAATTGCGAAGGCGCAGACTGTGCCAGAGATTGCTGCACAGAGAGGCAGCATGGGACTTCACCTGTCAGTACATTTAATACTTTCTTCTCTAAACTAGCCATTTTTCTAGCAATGAGAACCACCAAAGTCCAGCTTTTCCCTGTTTCTGTGTAGGTGAGATAGACCCTTGTTCCCTGTAGAATACAGGGAAAAGTATTGAGCTGCTGTGCAAAAAGTATTGAGGTTAAGGAGGAGGAGGAAATACCAACCATTTATTTTTTCAGGTTGTACAAATATCACAAGCCTTTTACCTTTTTTCCTACAGCTGAAGGAAATGTGTCGTAGGGAACTAGATAAAGCAGAGTCAGAGATCAAAAAGAACAGCTCTATTATTGGTGACTACAAACAGGTAAGCTTAATGATCATGTGTTTTGCAATCTAATCCCAAGACTTTCTCAGGTACTTTAGGAGACTTCTCTGCCATGCATTTGAGGAGACATTTTAGCTATTTTAAGCAGGAAACTTGCTCTTGCTTTGTGTTTATTTTGCTGAGACAGTGATAGCCGATTCTGTTTACCCCCTGACATGGGTATTTGTAGACCACCACCGCCTCGGTGACAGCCTAACATCGTTCAAGTTGGCTCTCATATATCAAAGTTGTGCCTTATTCTAAAAGCTCTTCAGTCTTCACTTCTTTAATCAGATGGTAATTGCAGTTAAGAGGAAAAAAAGATGTCTTTTTTCTTTTCAAAGATTTTGCTTTCGAATTCAAGCACCTGATCATCAGGTATCAAGGGAGCGAAGCCTTTTGTCCCAAAGACAATAAGAAGAGCCATGCTTTTCCTAATCTTTTTGGATTCCTATGGCAAGGCTGAGCAAAAGGCCAGTAACTTACGTTGAAACTGCACCTTTTCCTATAGGCATAGGAGAATACGTATAGAATGAGACAACTTAATGTAGTATCCCAATTTTCTGGATTTTTCTCAGAGCCCTCAAACAATGCATATTAACATTCTTGTAACACTTATCTGTGCTTTAGCATTCATCTTGGAGAAAATGTACATTTATGAATGACCTGCTAACATAATTTTGCTTTCAGATTTGTTCCCAGCTGAGTGAGCGGCTGGAAAAGCAACAAACAGCAAATAAAGCTGAAATTGAGAAAATACGGGTAAGAGACCAGATAGAACCACAGTCTGAATTGTTTAAATCTTTTAGCCAAATCATAACAGAAATAATATGTCATTACTATAATGATGGTTGAAAGAGCATTCATTGTTGACTTACAGTTTTGGAAATAAGATTATGAGGGGGAGGTCTTGGAGGAGGAATGGATAGCTGTCATCTTTTTCAATTGGTTACATTTTTATGCTGGGCATTAATAAATGCTAATTGTTCTGAGGGGTCTTTTTTAAAAATTTAATTTAATTTTTCTTTTTAATTGGAGGAGGTTGGTTTGGCTGTGTTTTACAGAGCCAGTTTTACCAAAAATACAGCAGTGTGTATTTGTACAGCCCACAGATCTGGGCATGGCTGGAACCTACTTGGCTGTGCTCCCTGGTAGTTAAGTTTGCAAGCCATTAGTGGTCCCTCTCGCATTGTGTTGCTCTGCCAGAGCAGAGGCAGGAAAAGGCTGTGATAATATCGTCAGCGCTTCAGTACAAGCATTCACAACCAGGTATTTACTTTAGCAAAAAGTGGATGACTGTGAACATTGCCGGGAGTTCTTCAATAAAGAAGGCCGTGTGAAGGTTGCTAGTTCAGCCAAGGACGGTTCAGATGAGGACACAGATGAGGAGAAGGAAACACTGAAAAACCAGCTGAGGGAGATGGAGCTTGAGCTGGCCCAGACCAAATTGCAGCTTGTGGAAGCGGAATGTAAAATACAGGTAATACTTTGGGGTTCATTCTATAGTATACATGGTGTGCCTGCATTCCTAGAAAAATGTGTTTGTTGTAGAGGGACTGGGACAGATCCTGTTGGTTGAAACTGTAACCTGCTGTTTCCTGTATGGCTTATTTAACCAAACATTGTCTGAAACGTGGCGTATGCAGATAAAATAATTGAAATCTAATGAACTGTATTTACCAGCTACCACAACTTCCAGACACTTGCCTGGCTGCAGTGCAGTACTTACTGACTGATCTGCAACTTCTTGGAAGAAATCCAAGTTCTGACAAACTACTGAACCATGCATTTCTTTATCTCACAGTGTTAAATGAAGAACTAATGTGACAAATGTTAGACATATTTCTTAAAACATGGTTGAAAAAGCACTGCAGGAATTTGAGGTACTAGTGTAAAATATGACAATCTTGTTCTTTTAGCCTAAAACAGGTATGTTAGTGCTTCTTCACAGAAACTTAAAAATTAGTCTGTAGAATATCCACTTTTTGTGGGAACACCTCCTTCTCAGATAGAAAGAATTAATGGATTTACATTACTAAAGAAAGCTGAATGTTTCACTGTGGGTGATGGCAAAGGCGTGTTTTGCTTTTCAAAACTTTTTTTTTATCTGCTTGTTTTATTACTTCTAATTTATGTAAGACTTGTCCAGCTTCCACAGTAGCCAAGAGATTGTAGATGTCCTACAGCCTTCTAAGTTTAACTCCTGTAACTTTGTGCTGTGAATGCATATCAAATTAAATAAATTACTCTTTTGTTTGCAGGATTTGGAACACCATTTGGGTCTGGCATTGAATGAAGTGCAAGCTGCAAAGAAAACATGGTTCAACAGAACAATAAGCTCTATAAAAACAGTGACTGGAGTCCAAGGAAAAGAGACTTGTTGAAAAGCAGTTTGGTCAAACACACCTTCTTAACACAACACCTTTTGTTGCCTTCCTTGGCCAGATGTTTAATTCTGTGACATGAGAGGACCAGAATGTAAATACAATAGAAACACAGCATGTCAGGATTTCAATAGGTCAGTGATAAAAAGGATGGAAACACAAAAATGGCTTTATTGCTAGACACGGGATCTTCATACTACTGATATTTAACAGGTGATGTAGCTAGATTGAAGCTCTTCAGAGAAACACTCCATTCTGCGGTCTGGCTGGAGGCTTTTCACAGACTAGGTACGAGAACTTACCAAACCCTAATCGTTAAGTTTACATATGATAGGTTTTTTTACAGTTATAACCTTTTTTAATATTTTATTTGAAAGGAGAAGTGTCACTAACAAAGTTTAAAAAAAAAAAGAAAAAAAAAAAAAGAAAAAAAGATAACTTTAACAAGAACTACATCAGTGCCAGAAAGCAGTCCCCAGAGGTAGGATATGGAGAGTAGGAGGTGACATGTTTTGCTTTATGAATGGGGATGATGATTTCAGCATTCCTGTCGGAGCAACCCCACTTTGTTTTAGTTAGATGCAGCATCCATCTCTCTGTGTTTGGCATTTCTTTCTGTTACTAATCAATTCTATGCAACTCTGGGCTTTTTTTTTTTGTCATGGACTGCCAAACAAATTCACAACCTGCGGTTGGGAGCCTTGTCTAAGTGCTAGACAAGAATAATCAGAATTCTTGGCAAATTTCCGTTTCACTTCTGTGTCATATTGTTTGATCCACATATCAACAGCGTTAAAATTCCCAACACCACAACTGCTAATAAGTACTAATTATGTGGATGATCTGACAATTAAGTCTTTTTGTTTGTTTTTTTTGTCCGTTTTTTTGTTGTTGTTTTGTTTTGTTTTTGTTGTTTTATTGTTGTTGATGTTTTATTTTGTTTTAAACTGGCTGTAGGAGGCCTTCTGTGAAGCTCTGAGAAAGCTTCCAGGATTTAGTTTTGCACATAGGTATGAATGGGACAAAGAAACAATAAACTGAGATATATATGAGGCAAAAATCACTGCGTGAGTGTAGCTGCGGGCATCTATAGCTGTCCAACTGGCTTCCCTGTTAACATGTTCAGAGGTTGTGTAGGTCATTTTCCACGCTCGATGCAGTTGCACTAATAGGTGCTAAACGTGCTTGGATTTCTTATTCTTTGGATTGTCTTGAGTTCTCACCAGAAAGCTGTAGAATGGAGTTTGCACCTTGTATTTTTTTTAATTTATAATGGTTTGTGTTATGCTGAAGTATCTATTGCATCAGTGGATAAATTTTGTGTGCAGTGTGAGTATAAGCTGGTAACAATAAGAGGCACTGGTTTGTATATAAAGATATTTGGTTTATTTTGTATTTCTACCTTTTTCTTGTTTACTGTACTAATGCTAGCTAATGTACTCTGTAACTACAGAATAGAACATGCTATGTCCAAGCTTTTTTCCTTAACTGCATACATTATCTCTATTGTTTAATACCAAAACAAAACAAAACCTGTAACTCCATCAATATTAGATGCGTGGACATTGTGGTAGCATAGTTGCAGTGTGTATACTTTATGAACTGAAATATAAACTAGTAAAATTGTATAACTACTTCGTTGTTTCATTTCATTTTAACAGGAATTCATTAAATATTTTGCAATATGAAACCAATTTTCTTCTTAAAATAGAAGCATTAGGATCTGCAAGCTTCTGTAAGACCAAAACTATATTCATGCTGCAAAGGGCTTTGCTAAAAAAGACTGCATGTTCTTCATGTTGCCAACACTGCTTTATATAATAAAATCTAGGTTTTGCTTAGAAAAAAGATGCTGCAAAAATGACCTTGTGCAGCTTGAGGCTTGTGACTCAGTATTTCTCAAATATATCCAATTTAGAATGCTTTTTTCCATGACCCTCCAAATTCTGCTTGGATCTGCAAAATAAATGTAGCCTAGCTCTGCTTATCATCAGGAACATAAATTCTGTGGGGTCAAGTGTTGTTCACGTCATCTTCACTAGGATCTTCTAGTCATAGCTGAATGTAGGGTTTAGCAGTGCAACTGGATGAATGCACTAATTGGGTCACAGTGCAGATCAGGCTCCCCTAACTGCATGTGTTCTGCAGAGATAACAAGGAGTAAAAATGTATTTTTGTCACCAAAATGACTAAAGGTGACTCTGAAAGCAGCCCTACTCTGGGAAGCTGTTATCACGCTGTCATTTTTCTAACCATGCTTTGCTGTAAGAGAATGGTATTATAAGGCTGCGTGTAGTCTTTGCTGCTTTGTCTTTCACGGACTGGTATCCCTTGGCAATTTCAGCTCTGCAGTTTGTCAGTAATTACACCTTTTCGAGAAAGTTTTAAGGCAAATAGATGAAAGATGGGAAAGAAGAAACAACCAAAGCAATTCATCCATTTGCCTTTCCCAAGGGGAATAGGAAATAGTATAGCTTCCTTTCCTCCAAAAATTAGGTACTTAAAGGAGGGGAAAAGTTGCTTTATTCCACTAAGTAAACATAACCTAAAAGCTGCATGCAGCATATATTCCTTTTAGTATGGCCATGGAGCATGGATTTTGATGCTCAGAAATAAATGTTACCAGTATATTTCACATCTGACTCCATCTAAAATATTCAGAACTAATTAAGAAAATTGGATACTTCATTGAGAGGCATATCTTCTGAATCTTAGTTACATGTGAAATACAAGGAAACTGGTCATTTTGAAGATGAGGAAGATGAATTTACAGATATTTGAAAGTATGTATAAGCAAGATTTAAAAAAACAAACAGCATTGTGTCAAAGCTGCTATATGCAAGGGTATTTGCAGACATGTCAGCAAAGAGGAATGAATGTATTAGTTAGCATTTTTGTCATTTATAAGATGTTAGTTATCTCCTGGTAGATAATTATCTTTCTGTTCACATATACCTCTCAGCTGGCTTTGTGCACAAAACTCAAAATAAGTGCCACTTTTTTTTAAGGAGTTTGGTGTGGCCCAGGCTCCAGCTTTGCATGTTTTGTGCTGCGTCATTGCATTCCCAGGGTTCTGTAGCATTGGTAGCTCCAATGTTACAATCTCCTTTCTGTTGCAGATCTTCTACTTCTTGGCTGTGCAGGGTCCTCAGATGGAAGTGAATATTCTAGATCTATCAAAAACTTTACCTTTAAGTGTTGCTGGTAAGCCTTCTTGAAATTTATATAACCATCTCCTTGACTTTTTTTAGCTGCCCTTCTTATCCATGGCAGTGATATAAAGTTCCTGTTATCAAGAGGAGGATTTCACTCCATCTGTTCAACAGCTTGGCTCGTGTTCATCCAACCTAACTTTAGACTCTTCATGGAGGTGCCTCACTTAAGAGCTTAATCGGCCTGGGTTGCTCGGCAGTCCCTGGGCACACTGGCCTGCGTGCTGTGCTGTGACCGAGCGAGGAGGCTAATGGCAACCAGCTGCATGAAGGCCCTTCTTAAATCAAAAAATAATAATGAAAATAGGGCATTGTGTACACAGCAAGAATTGCTTTCTAGTTTAGATCCCCCCCCTTTTTTTTTTCTTATGGTGCATTATCTTTCCTAACCCTAACACTATCCTTAAGGGCAATCAAAAACTCTGTACAAAAACCTTTAGTTTTACTGGAATTTACAGCTACGTGTCCACAACGACTTTGAGGAATGAGGATTTTACTGCATTTTCTGCATGCTAATGAAATAAACCAAACAGTAATCCTATACTGAAGGACTGTTCTGAGGATACTCTGGGTACACAGCCGCAGTACAGTCACAAAGATGGTGGGAAAGCATGGACTGGGTATGATTATGACTATGTTTTAAGAAAGCATCTTTAATATTTGTAGTGTTTAAAGTCAAGTGTTCTCATACAATGGTGTAAGGTCTTGCTGAACACGAGCTAAGTGGAACTGAGCTCACTTTGGAGCCTCACGCACGGCTGACATTTTACAACAGCCTGGCCGAAGGGCTGTGAGGGGCAGTGAGGGCACCTCTCGGGGGCACTCCTAGCTCCCACCTGAGGGGAGGGGGGCGTGTCCCGCAGGTGGCAATGCAGCCTCTGATAGGCCACGTGCTGATTGGCGGCAGGAGCAGCCTATGGGAGACAGTGGTTCGTGGGGCAGGTGCTAAGGCGTCGCCTGTGGCACTCTTGCTCTGACGCCATTTCGTGAGCTGTGGGCCTTGTGGTGAGTGAGGTGTGGCAGAGGGGCAGGGCTGGGGGTGGTAGCACCAAAGAGAAGTGTGCTGAATTAATTAATGGCTGTTGTGGAAAAGACATATATTTGTATATACATATGCATATTTTCTAACTTACATGGCATTTATATCTCCTTGTGCTTGTCCTCTGCAGCCAATGCTGTAGGCCCCCTGGGTTGAGGAACAGGTTGGGTCTTTGTGTGGTGCAGGATCAGCACCAGCTGCCGTGGGGGGTTGTTTTTATGGCAGCTTGTCATGGTTCCAGTCAGGTTTGTTCTTCTCTGGTGCCAACCTTGCTGAGAGGTGAATTGAGGCCTCCTAATGTGGCAAGTTTTGAACTAGGACATGAGAACACAGCGCCGTGCACCTGAACCGTTTGGTCCGTGGTGTGATGAGCGGTGCCTTGTGCGGTTCTGCTCACAACAAGAACCCAGGGAAGTCGCTAACTGCTGCGCAGGTTGGGGTGGATCCTGATTTCCTCCCCCCTTTGTGGGCTCTGCTGTCAGCTGTGTTCTGAGGCTGGATGTAGAGAAAGCTGGGATAAGAAAAAAAAAACCTACTCCCTACTCCTGTAAATCTTAGAATCTATGTGACAATGCTTGTATGGTTGTGTAAAAGGAAACTATTTCTATGCAGAAGTTAATTTTGTACAGAAAAAAAAAAAACAAACAATCTATGGCCTATGCCGTGTTTTCACATCAAATGCATTTCTATAGGGTACAAACTGCTGTAAGTAGAACTTTTCTCATTTGTAATCTGGAGGTAATGGGAGGCAAATATGATTTATCTGATCTTCTTCTGAGAACTGCACAAGCAGTTTATTAAGCAATTCTTTGAAATTATTTTTGTTTTTAATTGAGCAATTTTATTACAAGATTTGGCCCAAATTGACATAGATTAAATTATTGCAGATGGTACTGTAAAAATTCTGGACCCTGCAAGACTTCTAAAGAGCAATGTTAAATAACAAGATTCTTAACAGAAATAATCTTTGTTAAATGATCTTTTAATGCTTAATTAAAAGTTTGCCATACTTGCAGGGAGCTAAAATCCATTTCAATAAAATTCAGCAATTAGGCAATTCAAGCAATGAACTATAAAAGACAGGATCTGTCAGGGTGCCAAACAGCATCCAGCCAGAGATGCAAATTTCAAGATAATATTTATCTTGGTGCTGTCTTGTCCTTACTACGTGTATCATTCAGTCTGCTTGGCATGTTGTATTAATTCTAGATACAGAGAAGAGGTAAAGAAGGAAAAGTAAAGCACTTTCTGGTACTTCTCTCATGCAGTTCTTACGTTTGATTTTTGTTTGTTTCTTAGGACACTCAGATCTCTGCTGAGTTTCTGCTTCTCTAATGATTAACTCTACAAGTCGTAAACCATCAATTTTACTATACAGCACGCTATATGATGAATATTTTCCAACTTAAACTGTTTTGGGGCGCAGATTTATGGTGTGTTAGAACTGATGGAATGATCAGACTGTACCAGAAGGTTAATCCTTCTCTCCTAGCTTGTTCCTACTGGCTTCGTGGTGGCACCAGGCATACCAGTGTTGGGGGGTGGAATTACAGCTGGCCTGATGGTTATTTGTTATGGAATCAATTCCTTAGTCTGCAGCAGCAGAGACCGTTTTAATGTGTGCTTAAGCTCTTCTCAAAGGCTCAGATCATTAGGTCTGGAATTTTCCAAGGAATCTGAGGATAGTAGGTGCCCAGCATTAGCAAAAGCCTCTGTGTGAAGCCCCATTTCCTTTTAGCAAATCCAAAATCTACAAGCTGTGAGGGTAGTTACAAGACTAGGACATTCTGTGTTAGTCTCCTGTGAGTTTCTGATCTGAAATCTGTGTTGTTATATCCTTGTGTGAAAAAGAGCTGCTAGGATGGAGTATGATTAAATTTAAGTATATATGAAGTAAATCTGTGAGATGTATTTGCAGTGCATCTTGAATTTGGCTTAGAGTACTGATAAGTCTTTCTGCCGCTCTCTTGCTTTAATAGTACTGCTTGAGATCTGAGGCAGAGCATATCAGAGCAGAAGTTTATCACGTTATGGTGAAAAAAAACAGAATATGATATATATAAAAAAAATGTAGCTTAATTAAAATGTTAGAAGTATTTTTTTAATCAGCTTTAGTAATGAGTTAGTGTGATGTGACCTAAGTTGTTCGTTTGCTCTCCCGTGATCCTGCCGTATGGGCCTTCCTTGTGCGGGTTAACTCTGTACGTGACTGTCTCCAGAGGTGGTAACTCTTTAGAGTATCGGCTGGTTTATAGAAATGAGCACACTGTTTTCATTCCAAGGTTGCAGAGTTTCTCCTAATCAACAGCTCGTATGGCAAATGTCTTGATTTTTAGCAAGGTTCTGTAGTGCTTCAGGTAGAATCACAGCCGCTGCGGACTCTCAGACGCCAGAAGGTGCAGAAGTGATGAGATTTGCAGCCTGCCAGATAGGAAGCAGAAGCCCTCATGCAGAGTGCGCAGTTAGTGTAAAACCATGAATACATCAAAGTTGTGTGTTTAAACTCCCTGCTGTGAGCATCTGTTAATGCACAGAGTTGTCTGTGATCAGGGTAAGGGGGAGCCTCAGAGCCACACTGATAAATGAACTTTGGGAGGTGCCACTGGAACGATTCCTGATGAGGTTTTCTGATTTATTGTGTGGCCAGTTTATGCCATGTAGGGAAAAGAAAACTCTGCAGATTTCACTCAGCTTCTGTGCATGAGAAAAGGTAGTAAAATACTTGTTGAGATGAGCCTGAGAGCTGTGTTGCTATCAGCTTTCACAGTGTGAAAGTTTTTTATCAGTTCTTTCAGAATACTGTAGAAAACCATTGTGGTTTTGGCACAGTTCTTGGCTGACAAGAAAAGAGGGAAGTGACTTAATGCCTTCTGTGCCCTGAAGGCTTGTGCTAGTTTAAAGAAGTGGTTTTATGGTAATTTAATAACAATGTACCAGATCAGATGGATAGGGAAGAGGAGGGGAATGAAGGCTGTTACAGAGTGGTGTGTGTCCGAGCTCTTCACCTGCCCAGGACGTAGTAGGGCTGCTGCATAATCCCACTGAGAATCACTTGTGGGACAAGATCTCGTCTAGCACAGAGGGGAAGGGACGGTGTTCCTAAGAGGTGATGACTGTGCATCTCCTTAAAGTGCTCTTTGCATGGTACGGTGAAAACCCCAGCATGCCGGAAGGGCTAGAGAAGCCCGTTCCAAACTTCTGTGAATTATGCATGAGATGGCTGCTGCTAGCACAGACATGAACAGCAAACTGTAGAGCTCCTGGGTGCCGTCAGTCTCAGCAGTACGGTAACAGACTGCGTTTAGAGTCAGGTAGCTGCTCAGCAGCCTGCTCTGAGCTCATTTGAATGTCTTTAGTTGTAGCTGGTTCGCATGGTTAGGGCAGAGTGAGAAGGCCAGTAGTAAGTAGCATAACTGGAAAGTTCCATATCTTGTCCAAGTCTTCATTTGTTCCCAGGAAGATCTATTTAAATTTTTTGAATTTAATTTGTTTGTCATCTTTCACTTCAACACTGCTTCGTTTTCTTAGTCTGAGTATGCGCTAATCTGGCCCGCTCTGTGGTTCTGTAAGTTTTCTGGGGAGGATGTTGTCTTTTCCTTCAGCTGTTTAATTTGTTCTTTGCTCCAGTAATGAAACAAGGCAGTCATGGTCCCAGAGAGCCCTGAGTAATCCTTGTGCCCTTTGTGAACATAGCAAGCAAGGTGAGAGAATAAATAGAGCGTAAAATATCTTGAGGTAGCTGCTCGGACATGCAGCCCAGCCTCGGTGGACCGGTTCTGTTGGGCTTCTGTCCAGTGTTGTAAACAGATGCCTCCTTTAGGGAGCTCAGCTGTATGCAGAGGAAAATTAGAGAAGGAGTGATTTGTATAATGGCAAAGAAGTTGTGATGCTCAGCTTTCTGTACAGCTAGTGCTATGAGGGACAGATTTTATTTATTTATTTATTTATTACACTGGGGTATCACTGGCCTGGTTTATTGATTTCTGTGCCTCCCATCTCCAAGTACAAACCTGGGTAGGAGCAATCTCTCCTCAGCCAGGCAGGGCTGTGCTTTCGCTCTTCCTGAGGTAAATTGACCCAAATGAGACCTGGCAGGTGGAGCTGAGGCTTGCAGACTGGCTCCTGGCTTTCTCCGAAGCACCTTTCCTCTCAGGCCACATAGAAAAGGAGCCCTCCAAGTCACTTTGGACCAGGCTACTCATCTGGGGTTTTAAACCTTTCATCTTAACCAGCATAAGAAAGGTTTTCTGAACAATTATTAACAGTAGATGTAACTAACACTGGATGGAGAAAGCTCTCTTCATGCTTTCTCCGGTCACTGGGACTTGGCCTCACCTTTGTTTATTCATTGCTGAACCTGAGGCACCCACAGATGTGTGCAGTCCCCAGGCTGCAGGCACAGAAGCTATGTATCTTCAGCACTTTTCAGCGTCTTTCATTAAAACCGGGATAACTGACCTGCGTTTTGCAGCTGATAGCCCTGTCCCCAGGCTTCCTTTATGCTGCATGCCGTGATTCTGCTACGCCAAGCCCTGCAGAGTCACAACGTAGGCGTTGGGAACTGCTTTGCAGGGCAAGGTAATTTGATTTACTTGAGCTGTAGTTTGTCTTCTGCTGTAATCAGAATTGCTCAGTTAAAAAAAAATAAAAAACATTTTTTAATAACTTGTAATGAGCAGGGGGCTGAGTCTGCTCTTCTGCAAGCAGGAAATTCCATCTTTGCTGTGTGTCAGCACCAAAGGAAAGGGCACTAGAGAGAAGTGTGACTTGCGCTAGGGTGCGTGACCCTTTTTGGGGATCCAGAGGCCTCTTTAGGTTTTTGCTCTGTGTTCATGCTTGGAGCAAGAAAGGGCCTTTTTGTACTGCTGTGACAGGAGCACACACAGGCTTTTCATACCTTTACAAATCTCCTGGAACATATACCCTAAAGTGGGGATGAGTCCAGGGCCCTGAAAATGTTAGCAGCTCCAGTTTCTTTCAGTGGAGTGCACCAAGGATTGGGCTGACAAAAGGGAAAGATAATTTACAGCTTGGCAAGAGGGAAAGAGCTCTTTCTAGCTGACTTGCTGGAACTCAATCTGCAGCAGAGGACCAAAGTCAGCATTAAGTGGCGAGCAATTAAGTGAGATGACATTTCTCTTCTCGCAGCAGGGGTGCTGTTCAGAAAGAATTGGTGCTACCTTGGCAGAGGGGACAGGCGTGCTGAAGAAATTCCTGTTGTGTTTTATTGACAGCTAGCCCCATGAGGACGGGCGGTACTCGAGTACGCCTAAAGTTCTGGTTGTGAGTTGTGCCGTGGGGAGGGAGATGGCGTGGCACTGGGGAGAGCAGGGGCTCGGTGGTGGGTGTGACGCAGAGCACAGAAGGCGTGTGTTGGATGACATTTTGAGTGCTACAACGGCATCCAGCGGGTAGCTCCGTGGTCGGGCTTCTTGCATGCTCCCTTTGCAACAATACTGACTGCTCCATGCTTACATCTGAGTGAGCGACACGTGGGGGCTGTAACCAAGCTGCACGTCTCCGCTGGCAAGGTGTGGCTCAGACTGCTGGCTTCGGAAGTTTTCAGAGACCTGAACGCTGAACCAGGAGCCTTCAGATCTTTTGTCAAGGAAACCTGACAGCAGGATTTGTGTCTAGCAGCCTTGTGGAAGCTATCTGTGAGCCTGGGGAAGACAGACATCCTTGTTTGAGGCACCATTAAGATCTCTACTTCACTCTGCATTAACTGCTTTTTCTTACCATTTTCCAATTCTTTTGAAACAGACCAGCCTTAGACAAGACCACCGCGAGGGATGGGTTAGTGGCTGCTGTACACAGGCTGTAAGCGTGCTCTTGAGCAAATAGGAGCCTTCAGCATCCCCACTGCCTGGGACAAAAATCTGTAGCTGGGACCTGTTCTGTATTCATGAGGAAAGGGAACTGACGCCTGGATAAATCAAACTGCATCAATAAATTAAGAGGCAGTAGGACAAGGGATGTTCATTATTTGGTGTTGTGTGCTTATTGCACAGTGAGACCAGAGCTGGTTCTCTGAACTTTGGGGCAGGTTTAGAGATGCACCAGGTCACGTGGAAGTGACAAGCTGGGTTGCTAGTTACATGGACATCAGCCAATAAATCATTTATTCAGCTTTGTCTGTATCAAATACAGTTTTTCAAGGTGATGCTGATTGCAGCGAGAGAAACCGGGCTGCCTGCTCATTAAGAGGCTGGTTCCTGCTGCACGGCTCCCTTCAGTGCTGTGCCCACAAGGGGTGGGGCTGGTGCAGTCCAGCAACTGTGTGCTGCTGAAGAGCTCCCTGCCTGCCTTCAGCCCCAGGTTGGTGGCACTGGGTGCTGGTGCGGTAAAGACATTGTGTTATCCTCAGGGAAAGCAGACAGACTTGGGTGCTCATTTGTGGTTCCTTTTGTTTGTTTGGTGGGGAGTAGGTGGAGCAGCGTTGTGTCCACGGGGCCACGATGAGCAGCCTCCACTTCTAAGCAAGGCTCCATGCAGCTGCCTTGGCAAGTTCGGGTCAGCTACAGCAGGACAGGGAATGGCAGTCAGCGACCTTGGGCAGTTTCACAGGGAGGAAAGATGGCGTGCTAGCCTCTCTTATTGATCTGGAACCCAATCGTACTGCTCCTCCTGTGTGCCGCTCTCCTTTCTACCTCTAGTTTCATTCCTCTGAGGCCACAGCTATCCACCAGCTCCTGAAGCAGGCCCAGTGCATTCCTTTAGCTGAACAGCGCTTGCCAGGCTACGGCTGAAGAGCTGTCAGCCTTCCTGGCACCTCTGTGATGCTAATCCTGAGGTAGCTTTCTGAATGACCTCTCAATAAGCGAGCCAGCACTAAGCATGTACAGAGGCACGCTATGATGCCAGTATATAGGGTAAAGCAGCCTCTGTTTCAGCCAAGTGTTAATGGTGTTTTCTTAACTGACTAAGGCCAATTCTTTATGGCTCCTACTTGCTAAATATTTGATGCAGCTTGGCATTTTAAAAGGAAACATGGTTTAGCCAGTTTTGGCACAGAGGTCCCTCAACAGCTCTGGTGTGCACAACCGACCTGTTTGCCTCACCGCAGCAGACTCAGCTGGCTGCCCGCTGTGTTGTTGAGTACAGAAGGCACACACCCAGTCTTACTCCCATTGCCATACATGCTAAGCCGTGGGTTTCCAGAGTTCTCATGTTTAAGAGCACTCTCAACTATAGTCAGCTCACAGTGGTTTTAAAACCTTCCTCGAGGTTGAACTCCTCTGAGTTTGGTTAATGAGCTCTGCACTTAGGCTTGAAAAGTTGAATTAAAGACCATAAAAAGACTTTGAAAGAAAGGTAAGGCCATCTGATGAAATGCCTTCTCTGTGTTGGTTTCTAGACTAAAAGTGTGTTCTCTAACTGCAGGCACCTGGACATATGCGTGTTCAGTAAACCCTGCCGTGGGATGCAGCCTGAAGCAAACAGGCACAGTTCTCCCACTGTCCTCAGCTGGGCCTTCGGTGGCCCTGGACAGGGAAGAGGCTTGGGTTTGCTCCTGACCTCAGAGAGCAAACCAGGACCACAGGAATTGAATGTTCTAGGAAACGCAGTGAAGGGAAAGCAAGAATAGAATTTTGAGAAAGAACTTTACTGGTTCTTCATTTGTATAATTTATATTTTAAGAAAATAAGCATCCCACTTTACCAATTAACTACATGCTAGAAAATGAATGTTTTTATTCTGAAGTCCAACTTGGTTTCCTGGCTAGTCTCATAGCAGCCTTTCCTGAGCTTTTCTGTTACTGCTTCCACTGGCTAACACCGAGCGGTATTTTTGTGCAGCAGCCCTTGCACAGCGTCAGTGCGTGTGTCAGACATTAGTCCTGCATACTTTATTCACCTTTGTGAAGGAAGGCATTCCGCTCAGTGCAGACGGTGTAAATGTGCTTTATGTTTCCATCTCCAAGACACAGCTCTGCTAACCATCGCCTCCGGTAAGACCGCAGCCGTGGAAGCCTGTCTTAGCCTCCTGCCTAAAGCAGAACGGACTTCCGTGGTTTGGCTCCCCAGGCTTCAAAAAAACCTTAAAGCCAGTTTCCTCACTGCAGACAAAAATAATAATTACAAAAAGAGTCATAAGGACATAATTCCCGTTTACAGAGATAAGCCTTTATTGTGTGCTATTGGAAGCAAATGGGACATGGCTATGGTTTTATATACAGAGAAGTCCGTAGCATTGGGTTACAATCAGTGGCAAATGAATCAAGATTACAGTGCAAATATCAGTGTTGTGTACAGTTCAGAACAGTGGCTGGCATATAAACCACAACACAGAAGCCAAATGAAGCCAAGTGTACCGGGTACAGCATCACATGAGGAAGCAACTTCATGTCCAAAGAGCATTCCATCTACTTTACATTTGCAGGCTTTTTAGCTAGTGAGTACACACAGCTCACTTTATTAAAAATACTTGAGATGCCTCCTGATTTGTAAAGTGTTCTGTAATTAGACCACAAGGATCTCTTGTACTTCATTTGGAAATTTATTTCTGAGTAACTTCTTTTAGAGGGAGACTTATTAGGAAGAAAGATGGAATTGTCCACCGTATTACTTATTTATGGAATTTGGTGATAGGATTTAAGGTTTAGATAGTTCAAAGGCCATATTTTGTATTATTCAATATCATATGTAATCTTAGTGTAAAAATAAACACTCTGTCCTCTATGGATAATTAAGTCCATCTGGTGGCTGCAGGTCAGACCTCTCTATTGGTGAAAGAGATTTATAAAAATAGTCCTTTTCTTTAATGTTTACTATGCTGACCCACAAAGGAAAAGTGAAATTCATTCAAGTCTAGAAACAGAAATACAGTACAAGTGATTTATAGAATTGCATTCCTTCCCTCTGCAAACTTGCTGAGCATGAAACACTGCCCCAAAGCACTGCCTCAGTCTTTTTCTTGTCTTGTAGGAGTAATTGTCATCAGCAAGGAGCATTGCACTGCATTGCCAGATCTCCTGTCTGCCTTGCAGTATGCACACTCTTAGCAGTGATCTGCCTCCGGATGATCCTTTGTTTAAAAACAATTTTCAGATGGATCGATGGTGGTAGTTTGGGTTACACAAGGGGGGATATTTTAGCCCAAATTAGCAGTAATTGTTTGAACTGATTATACAGACGGTGAACAATGGATGGAAGCTCAGCCATTTGGAAAAAAAGGCTTGTAAGATGAGTTGGACTTGGAAGACACCAACCTTTGCTCAAAGTCGCCAGTTTCACATCTCCTTCCCACAGATGTCCGCATTAAAGGGCAGGAGTTTTGGCGGTGCAGGTTTCATGCTCAGCTTTGTCACTAAGACCTGGGTGGGACGTGAGAAAGCATACAGCCCACCGGGGGTTGCGCTGCTGTGTTACTGCAGCACTTGTGATGGGTGCCCCCACAGCAGCGCTGCTCTGAGAAGTGCGAGTGTCCCAGAAGGACTGGGCCAGCTGGAGGACAGGTGACATTCTGCAGTGGAAGCAGTAGTTAAGCACCAGTTGTTGGCCCCTGCAGAGGCTTGAGAGCAGAACAGAATTGCTTTGCGGAGAGCTCATTGACCTAAAAAGCTTAGTCAGTTTGATCAATCAATACTGCTCTAGGGTTAGGATCAGAAATAAGACACTGCACTTTGGAACTGGAAGACGGCGTCAGCTTCCTTTCTTTTCCAGCCAAAAGGAGACTATCTGTAAAACACTCATCCTTAAGGGCCTTTGTGTTACCTGGTTTGTAGCTCACTAAGCACATCTGGATGTACCTGTCTCTTTTTTTTTCAGGGAAGAATAGGTGTATGACTGGACAAAGCTTCAAGGTTTTTTTCTAGTTTTTGATTTTTTGGATTTTTTGTACAGTTTTTTTAAAAAAACAAACATCTGTTTGGTGTTGTGTTGTCCCTGAAGGCATATTTACCCACTCTTAAATTATGCAGCATTGCCCAGAGAATGGCTCTGTATAGTAGAATTGCTCTCAGCAGTACAGCCTCCATTTTCATCCCGTACATTTCCATGCAATACGTGTTATTGGAAAACTACA
This sequence comes from Heteronetta atricapilla, assembly GCA_011075105.1. NCBI lineage: Eukaryota > Metazoa > Chordata > Aves > Anseriformes > Anatidae > Heteronetta > Heteronetta atricapilla. Next base: position 9,637,791 of record CM021747.1, read on the forward strand.
CGTCTTTATCCTGTTACTTTGAGCAGGGAAGCAGGGATACTAGTTTGAAAACCCAGGAAATAATCTGTATGGTACAGTTGTTTCATTATTAAGTTTATATCACTGCTAAATTTCCAAAAGCTGACTACTGTTCTTCAGTGCACAGCTATTCTGCTTTGAGTAGTATCACTTTGCAACTGCTTAGAAACAGCCCTTTGTGGGAATAATGAAGGAACAATACTTGTTTCTACACTCCACACATTTTACTTTGTTACAGGATGATCTTGCAGAACTATAACTCATACTGGGAGTGCAGGAATACACACATTTCCATATGCATAGATCACTAAATTGTAACAGTGCCAGTAGTAAAGCAAATCTGTCAAGATGGTCTGTTCCTCTTAATTGAGCTTGATTTATATGTGCCTGTTGACTGAAGATGCAAGTTGGTGTCCACTGCTGAGATGACACAGTACCCTGAGTAACTTTGTGTTGATTATGCTTATAGAAGCTTGTGCTTTTCTAAGAATATAGAAATGAGCACAAAGAAAATAAGTAAGTACGTCCGGTTGTTTCCGTGGAACACTGTTAATCAACGTATTCACAGCAGCTTTGAAGCACAAAGCTGAAACTTACCTTCTGCTCTACTGCCTTAGAAAAAGATCTGTGCTATAATTAATTCCCTTTTAGCTTAAAAAATAGAAGCAGAGAGAATGTCAAAATAAGTTTTCTGGTAAGATGAACCAATCTTGTCATAACTGGTTATGCCAGTATTAGTGACCTGCAGTATGTACATTACAACATGTAGCTGTGGGAGAGTATCAGCTTTCCCTTGTTACCATGCTGTTCTTTTCAAAAGCAGGTTGTCTAGAATACTGTGGTCATCGTATCAGTGAGTTCCTAGTGTTCCTTTAGGGAAAACTACTAGTACTCCTTGCCCTGCCAAAATTCAGTTGCATGCTTTATATACTGCATGGAGGAGTCTCCCTGTTGCGGATAGCACTGCATCAGCAAATACAATTTTAAACTACACGAGGGTAGCTTTAGATTAGATATGAAGAAGGGGATTTATAATATCCTGGTCTAGTGGGAGGTGTCCCTGCCCACGGCAGGGTGTTGGAATTAGATATTTAAGGTCCCTTCCAACTCAAACCGCTCTGTGATTCATTGGATTGCTCCTGTTCCTCTTTCCAACCTGTACCTATTTATTGAAGCAGGAAAAAAGTATAATCTGCTCCAGCAGATTTTTAGCTTGTAATATGGGTAGCTTAAATCTCTTACCTTATTTCTTACAAGCTATTGAAAAAACAATACCACTTTCTCATTGCTCTTGGCGTTCTAAGGCTCCTGATTTACCACAACAGACAAACCTATTTTTTCCAGAGACTGTATTTATGGCCTTGGAAAAGGTAGTGCAACTTTGCCTGCAACTTCCTTGTCTGTTTAACCTAAGACTGGAGAAGAGCACTCTACCTTCATTGCTTTCTTCTCTCTCTCTCTCTTTTGCCTCAGTCCATTCTACCAGGACCAGGTGCATTCAGCAAGCAAACGTGTTCAAGTAGAAGCTGTGCTACACCTTGCAAACTGCAAAGCAGCGTAAGGCACCCGGAGCTTCTAGATTCAGGTAAGAGGCAGGAATGGGGCTTAAGTCCACATGGTATTTCAGATTTAAACATTAACTGCAAATCTGACTCGTTCCAAGCCCCCTGTACCAGTGGATAAAGGATAATTGACTACATACCATTAATACCCTTCTAAACTCCATTCAGTTAATATCTTCTAGTGCAATTTGTTCTAGTAAAGATAAGAGTCCATAGGTTTTCACAAACACACACTTCTGGCCATTTTGATGTTTACTTACACAGCATAGAAGAGATTGTACCTTTATCTCATTGCCACAAACCTTTGAAGTCTCAATTTGTAGTTAAAAATTTTATATACTCTTTAAATTCTTCAGGTTTTGTTTATCAGTGGATTATTAATTAAACATGCAGGAGAACTCACACTGAGAAGGCTTGTCCTTGCTATGGTTTCTGTAGCCTAGCTTGATGACTTCTCTTAAAATACACTTACCCACTAAACTACCTGTGGTACGGTATAGGTAACATTAGATTGTACAGAGTTAAGGCACCAAATACAAGTTAAAACGACACACAACGTAAGAAACTTGATTTAGAACTGCACATCTCCACTAATCACTTTAGATCACTCAACTCCTCTTAGGTGTCAAGGTAAGCATTTAGTCTGAATGTTTTCACATAGCCACAGGAATTGGAGAAAAAAATACTGAATTTAAATCTTAATATAAGATGAACTTTCTTTATTAAAAAGCTCACAGAACTACTTTTAATAAGTACTTTTAATGCCTACACAGTATTAGACAGGTCTAGCAGAAAGAGCATCCTCTCTCCTAGAAAACACCAGGCTAGAGGAACAGGTCTGTATGTATCCCACTCATGCTGTTTTATTATCTTGAGCATCAGTGGCACATAAATAACTGACTCACTCCTGTTCCTGAGTACAATGGGAAACAGGAGGATGTTTCAGGGCACACAGATAGGTATGGAATTAGATGAGAGAAGTTAAGCTAAGGAGACGTAACTTCAGGGGTTAAGTAATAAAGCAGCTTTGTGATGTGAATTCTCTTAATGTCAAACACTTAATTACCAGCTTAAGTGGTTAATGTTCAAAAGAAAATAGAGGTGAAAACTGCTGCCACAACCTGTAAGTGTAGGACTCCAGTGCTGAGTTTCTTCAGTGAGTTGCTCTAAAATGACTGTGACAGAATTTCCACTCTACAGTAGGGATCAGTTTCACAGCAAACCAGATCTGCTACAACAGAAGACTGGAACCAATGAACTGTTAGACAAGCTGTCTGTATGCTAAGGACAGTGGCTGCAACTATATCAGCTATGATATACCTTCGCATCTCTCTAAACAAGTCAGCAAAGTATCTCATTTTTCTGTAGTTTTTTCCAGCAGGACTCTTGAGAGTGTCTGTGTCCTGAAAATTCAAGCTCAGTTACTGAGTCTTAAGACAGCACAACTGTACTTAACAGAACTTCTCTGTAAGTCCAGCAGAGACCTCATTTTCATTCTTTTGTTGCCAGAGGAGAGGCCCCAGTGTGATTCATGACTGAGAACAGCAGTCTGAACTTTATGTTTGTGTATCTCATCATGTATTCAAAAGAATCTGCCCTGGCAGAGTTCTTGTGCTGTTTCCCAGAGCCTCAGGAAGTAGGAGCCTTTTTCTGTAAGCTGCTTATGTGACTTGGAACTCATTTGAATGTGGAAGACATATTTTTCCCTTTATTTATTAGCAAGCAACTGACTACAGAGGATTTATCTAAAGGCACTAAGTTCTAATACAGGATGATTGTATCTTAGCCTACAGAGCAAAGGATGCAGAGGGAAACTTGGAATTTTGTCTAAGACCGAAATACTCTACTGTTGTACTAGCTCTTCATTTACACAGTTCTGCTGAGATGCTTGGGAATCTCATCACTAGACTGTGATGACCCATGGACTCTTGAAGTACAGATGGAGAATTAAAAATGAAGCAAGAGACCCATGTGCTTCTACGCTGTTTCTGTCAGAGATCAGTGACTGAAAACACAGGGACAGTCAGACTTGTTCTCTGAGGACATTGCTGGATGGGATCAAGGATAGTACATTGAAGCTGCTCACATTTATTGCTATCTTGGCATTTTAGAATTGCCAGGAGATTGATGTCCCATTGTTGAACAGCCAACAATCAGGAGATTTTTTTTTTCCTAGAACACCTGAAAAGTCCTCATGCCACTCCTCCTTCATTTTCTACTTCCTATTAATGCAAGAAACTTATGGTCAGGGAAATTTCTCTTAGTAGTCCATTGAAAGGAAAAAGGCACAAATAATTTTAGAATTAAAACAAACATTAAATCTATTTTTTTTTGGCCAGAAGGCAAGTATTCTTAAAGGAGTACTAGTGCCCTTTCAAGTGATCAGAGATACCAGAATACTTCTCACAGATGTTTGCACATGAGTAAAAATAGTCCGTTGGCACATTAATAAGTTTCTAGGAAAACTTGTTCCCTAAAGCTTTTCATTGGCTGATTAGAAATTCTCAACAATCTAGAAACAGCTACATAAAGATTCTGTAACTTTAGAGACTTGGTTATTTTCTGGGATGCTAGAGGAGATCGGAAAAGGCAGCGGGAAGCACGGCATTGACAGAAGCAAAGGTATTGAGCTGCAGTGACACTTAGGGCAGCAGGGTTTACAGCACATTAACTGGGAGCCGTGACAATTGCTGAATCATCTAATTAACTCACATTGGCTGCATGACAGCAAATTAGACAGATTAGGAACCACCTACCCAGACACTAAATTGCTTTTGTGAGGGTTGGACTGTGTACTGTGTCCAACAGAAACCGCTTGGGCAACAGAGGCCGCGTGCTACACAGTCCCTTCATGGGTATGGGCTGGCCTCCCTCCATCCGTATGGCTCAGTGCCCAGGAATAAGGTCACCATGTTCCAGCTCCAGAATGCACGCTTAAAGAAGACAGCAAGCATTGGCAGAGAGAGCATACGATGGCAGGAAGCATCATGTGCCATGCTTTCAGCTGGCCAAGTCCTTTCACAGTCATTCAACCCTGGTGCTTTAATGTACAGGCTTTCAAGCAAAGGATGGTGATGGAATTATGTCTCATAAGGTTTAGGAAGATTTTTCTATCGTGTTTGTATCATGTACAATTAAGACACTAGCTCAAGATAACGCTTTTCTTCCAAACCAATCTGGTTGCCTTAAACCCTTCTCTAGACAGAACATACCTGTAGAAATTTAATGTGGCTGGCAAAGTAGGATTTAAGTTCCCTTGTCAAATATGTTATTTCTTCAAAAGTCACAGTTTCCTATCTGGGAAAAAAAATGACAACCATTCCAGCTGCCACTCAACCACCAGGAAGAAAAATGCTGAGGTATGGTTAGCAGTATGCTGTACTTAGAGGTTTCCATCTGTGAAGACTGCTGTCCTGCACGGCCACTTCAGATCCCAATCTGGCAACTCAACAGGCTGCTTATACATGGTTCCAGAAAATCCAAACTGTTAGAAAGGGAAAGCAACTGTGTGCGATTGTGGGTTTGTATGCAAGAACAGCTAAAAGCAAACAAATGCTATTGGAACAATGGAGCAACCTGTGTTTTAATCTTGCAATTCTGTAAATAGCCTCACTTCCCTTCTTGTCAACCAGCCAGACCACGCAAGCTCATGTTTACTCTTCCAAAGTCAATGTTAATGCCATTCATCTCCAGTCCAGCTAACACACTAAACAGGTCAGTTTTTCATTGTAAAGCTCTGGTTTCTTTTAATCCTTTAAGTGCCAGACATCATCTCCCAAAATACATACTGGCATCTGGTTAGCTAAAACTAGAGCTAAGGTGGGAAGTGAATAGATACAGACTTTCCCGAGTGTCCTATTTATATGTAGTAGTTGAAAGGAACTTTTTCAGAATTCTTTTCCATGAACCAGAAATTCAAACCATAAAATATTTTTGCTTCACATAAATGGTACTGCAGAATTGGCAAAGATAGCAGCAGCTACACAAAGCACATGGAACCAAGTTATCACATTGACTGCTGCATATATCCAAAAAGACAAAGCTCGGTAGCCGTCAAATAGCAGACCTCAATCTCACAGAAAAGGCACTTCAGACCATTCTCTTGGTGAGGTGGATTTTAAAAGGAAACCTGCAAGTGTTAGGCAAAAGAAAGCAGTTTCTAATTCTGCCTTAGCAAAACAGTGGCTGTTACAACATTGATCAAGTAGATGTTATCCAAATCACTCATCAAGTAATAGCCTGGTATGTTGGTTAGGTTAAAACCTACTGGTTAGAATGCAGCCTGTAACAGTTCTCTAAAATGCCAATGTATTAGGCACTTGTGGAACCCACATGAAAGATGTTTCAGAACATGTGAATGTTTTGCTCAAGTACCACCATGAATGAGACAGTCCTAGGCAGTCTTAGCACCCACAGTAGGGTCGTGTCACTGATTCCAAATGGCTTCAAAACCAGGGTTTAGGAGTTTTAAGTACAGTGTGTACTCAATGTCAGGAAATGGTGTCCATCCTACTGCGAAGGCGTGCAGCAAAGCCAAGGGGACAATTTTTAGCCATAAGTATTTGCCTACTGAGCAAAAATATACCAAAGAAATTTAGTAGCTTTTCATTGAAGAAGAGGAGGAGAAGATCCAAGAAAGTGGAAATGTCAAAAAAGCAGAAGGGCACAATGCTTACGACTGTAAGAGTTAAAAGGGTAATGACAGAAAAATATGGAAATTCACAGTCAAAACAATGCTGATGGAAACCAATACAAATGGATTAAGCTGCCAAATCCAGGCCACAAAGAGAGAGATCAAAGAAGTCAGCGAGACCTTTTATTAATCAGTCCAGGAACTGAACAGATAAGCTGCTTGTCAGACTGTCATCAGTTAAACCTACAAAAGGAATACTCAAGAGAAGTTCATTATAATGTGCCCTAACATTGCCTCGAAGCATATAAAATACTGTCTTTCAGAGGAAACAGAGCAGCCTGCTGCTCCACTATCAGGATTGCTTTGCCTTACAGGCTGAACAAATAATTGAATATTAAGTGAGCTTCAGACCAAACCCTATATTTATACCTTGAAGATAACAGCAGATGAAAATCTGCACCACCAAACAGAAAGGTCATTCTGATGGCTCATCAATTGCACCTGCAAATGTAATCAAACAGTTATGTGCTTTAGTGGGCAAGTCACTGGTGAAGTTCCTGAACTTAATTTCTCCAGGAGCAGATACATAGGCCACTCGCAAGATCAGGTTTCCTCCAACATTAGTAAAACCAACAATATCTGACAGCTATTTTTCTACATCCACCTATGTATTTTATCCAGACATATCCTGAGTCATGGAGAACCTACACATGCAGTTATTTACTGAATTTGATATTTTCAATATTGAAAAGAAATATAGTTTATTTTTGCTGTTATATTTTGATGCAAAACAACAAGCTTTAGGCTTGATTTACTACATATTTCATACCAAGTATTTTTCTGTTTTACATCAGTACAAACTGTGATCAGTCAGGGTTTTTAATGCTTTCATGTCTGAATTGAGATCCTAAAATGCTAATGCATCATCAAACCCACTGCTTTTTTTTTTTTTTGCCTTTTTTTTTTAAATATAAAAGAGTTGTTTCCAGCAACTTCAAGTACTGCAGGTACTGCAGTTGTGCAGCACTGTGCTATGCAATCTTGCATAATGTAAGGTTATATAAATGCAAATTAAAAAAACAAGTATTTTAAAACTACACATATCATGTGCACCATATAAGTAATAATCCAAAATCATTTTACTCCAAGTAAAATATCATCTAAAACATTTACTACAGAACTGAAAATAATAATTATTTATGGATGCCCCTATCTTAACTTCTATCTTTAGAAAACTACAACCAAACAATTTATTCATGCAGTTAAATCTTTCCTGCCTGCCTTCCTTTCCTCCCACTGCACCCACAAGAGGAAAGCAAACCTGGCTGCTTCAGGAATTCATTTGGCCTCGTGTAATTTGATCTCTGCAGATCTCAACTCTAATATCATCAAAGTCTTTCATTCTCCATTTGGAGTTCAGCTTTACTAGTTTAGGGAAATATTTTCTCTCTTGTTAATTAGATAATGCCACAAATTCCACTTCACGTTTTTATTTCACGTAACTGTAACCATGGTATGGCTTTCAGTGCGGGCCGTGGCCAGGCTTTAGTACCTACCTAAACGTTTTCCACGAGTATGCAAGGAATGTGCTGCCTGATACGCAGCAGTATCAATACAGCTTTTTAGGCTATGCTAGAGAAAGATATTTGAAGAACAGTCTGTTGATAAAACCAAACTATTTCTTAAAAGTGTTAAGAAATATATATTTTAAACTGATTCTGGAATATTTGAAGTGGCCTTGAAAAACATGAAGTTGGAATCCAAAACTGCATATTACTTGTCTGAACGTTTAGAGTTAAACAAAACATAATAAAAGTCTGCCATATACAAGATTGTCACAGGTATGTGAGATTTTTAGAAAAAAATCAATAAAAATATTCTTTAAGCTTAAAATAAAATTTCTTACCTTTTACATCACGATCTCAGCTTACAGTCATTACATTTCTGCTTATTTTATACAAGTGCATATGGCTATGGAGGTCCGGAGAGAATGAGAATAAAGTGGCATTAACCTGCTGAAAACTGCTTAAAAGTCTTAACTGCAACATACAGATGTTCCAATACCATTGAAATAAACAAGGACATTTACCTTTCAGTTATTGCTGATTACTGATTCACAATCAGAATATCAACATACAAGTTTAAGAGGAAAAAAACCCAAACACACTAGTAAATTTAGAGAAGCAAAGATTCTGCATTGAAGATTTACCAAATACTACCATTTCCTATCATTTGGTGATGATTTTAAGAGACACAGAAGAACTATTTCAAAGTCAAATTCAGGCCTACCCTTTTTGTGCCTCATATTAGTGATGTGGTAAAGAAAGAGAGAGAGAGAGAAAGAATAACATTTAGTTATATTTTGGAGAAAAATAGACTATTTTTTTCTTCCAGCTTTTTGCTACATTTCATGTCTGCTGACATGTACAATGGTACAAAGCACTACTGCTTCAGGAGTGACCATTGCAACTGTTCGTAGCAGTTTTTATAGGAAACATGCAAATACAGTCATAGTATTAAAATTCTGAAATACTTAAATAGTGGAAGTAAATGTGGGTTCACTGCTTAAAGCAAGCACCCTGCGAGGTTCAAAGTCTTGTTTTGTTCCCCCCACCCTTCCCTTCTTGTGTAAAGAAATAACCAGAAGTATATACACATCTATTGCTATGTACCCAAAGAAAGGATTGTGGCTTGAAGTTAAGTATTGCTTTTCATTAAATGGAACAAAGTTCAAGAAGTGAGAAACACTTTGGAGAGAAAAAAAAAGAAAAAAAAAAACACCTCAGATTCCATGTCTGAAGCTGAGAAACCTCAAAACGAGCCACTTTTGTTCTTGCTTTTAAGACATGTACAAAATGCCATTTGGAGCCACACAACCTGATGGTTCTAGAAGTCAGAGAAGAAATCTTGAGGGCCCAAGTGAATAATAAAAGGTGCGATGCTGAGAGGCTGGCAATAGGGACTGTCAATGAAAAAACCACCTACAGTGGGAAAAGAGCAGAGAAGCAAAAACTTCATGTTAATTTCAGAGAGTGGCTGAAGCTTAAGCTCCATTTAAATTTCTCTGCTCTTTCGGCTGCAAGTGGAATTTTCATTGTAAAATGGGCACTTTTAATTCTTTGAAGGTATTGAAACATCTAACACTTCCAAGGTTACCACTTTCTAAACAAAGAACTGACAGCTCATTCATATTTTCAGTAAAGCAGAGAAATGTAAAATATGCAGCAAGGGGGCAAGTTTACAATGTGGTTAGTAACTCCCAACAAATGACAAAAAAAAAAGACTTCTATCAATCATCTGAAATGACTGCCATCATGTTGGAAAAGAGCATAGCGCCCTCCTTGTTTTTGAAATAAGGAATAAGTTATTTGGCATACAAATGTTTATTGTATAGAATTGGTTCAGATAATATTTTGTTAGAAATTTTACAAATCTGGGGATTAAAGAAAAAAGAAAACAGTTGCCAATCAGGGGAACTCCAAAAGGGGGGGGCGGGAGGGGGTAGGACGTGTGCAGAGGAAAGATTCCTTTAATGAATATTTGATTAACAAAAATGGGCTCTTATCAGCCATGCTTTTTCTGCTCCGTGATGGCTTCCTTTCATCCATAGGCCAGCAAAATGTATTGGTGACTTAGGAGCACCGCTCAATTTGATTACATCCCCAAGACCCTGCTCTTTATTTCAACACTATGGATGAGAACAGCAGGCTCACCGCTACTTGTCAGTAGAGCTGCATTTTTTATTAAAGTACCACCAACACCAAACAAAAGCGAGAGCTATGTCAGAAGACAAACCATGTAAGATATGAACGCATTTCTAAGCATAAATATTAGTTTAACAGGTGCAGTTAATTCCAAGAAGAGCAGCTTGTTAAATAAGCTGCCCCTCATTATGCTGTTCTACTATTTCTTTCCCTGTAATGGGTGGTGAAAGGGAGGAGGAACTTTACATGGCTTTAAGCACTGTTCTTACACCCTCTTCATAAATATAGCTCCCCCCTGCCTCAACAGCAAAATCTGTTGGAGAACAGAGCGTATAAAGCCAGTCTTGAAAAGAGCATGAACGAAAGCAAACCTCCTGAAAAGCAACTTAAAAGGTCTGAGTAGAGAAGTACAACCAGCAACGCTACTTATTTTGTGGGGGTGATACCTTAATAAAGACTACTTGAATCCCTCAGTAGAGCCCACAGCAGTTTTTCTGCAGAAGTCTGACACGTGGAGCCAGCACGGAGCTGAGGCCTGTCCTGGAATTTGACAGGTGCACCCGCTCCTTAGCTGGAAGGAAATTCTTTTGGTTTGAGCACCAGCTCTTAAGAAAAGTACTGGCCTATGGCTGAAGTGTGTCACTTTCCACAGCAGCACTCAACAAGAACTGGGACAATTAAATAGCAAGTTTTCATGGGGACCTTGTTGCTGCTTTAGATTCTTGTAAATGTAAGGGGAAAAAGGAGAACCCTTTGTTTTAAAACAAGATTGACAACTAAAATGCTTTCTGCAAAAATGGTGAATGGAAAATCAAGGGTGGGCAGACAATCTTAAAAGTGAAGAAGGCCACAAGAACAAGTGCAATTTTTTATTTTTATTTTTTTTTTGTGAAAAACAAAAGAAAGGAAAACAAGCAGCTTTTGAGCTCTAAAGAACGAGATTGTAACATTATTGACGTCCTTTCTCTGGGCAATACGGACTGAACTGTGTAGCCCTGTAATTATATGAGCTCTTCTGTGGGAACTTCCTTTGTTTAATATGTATTTCACAGAATGTAACCTAATACAAAGAGACAGTCTAGGATTTATTCCCTTTGTTTTGTCTGTTTTTCAGTATTCTGTGTACAATGAAAAGCCTTCTTGGATAATAAGACTCTAAAGTCACTGAGAGTTACAGGATGCTGATTTTAAAGATTCTAAGGAAACTCGCATACTGATGCTTAGCTCTATAAAATAAAACAATATTTAACCCATATTTTACTAAGTTTATTACACACCATAATATTTACAAAGTTATATTTTAACTGAAGTTTCTATTTTTTTATTTTTATTTTTATTATTTTTTAAAGAACTATGCCCTGCATTAAATAACCCTACAACAAGTACAGGTCACTAACTGAATCTGTGTGACTGCATTAGGAAACAGGCAGTACTCTTGTGTTACAACAAAACAGTTTATTTGTGATCAGTGTTTTATATTCTATACATCCTTCACAAATTTAATTTTACATAATCGGATACTTCATTTAAAACGTAAGATTTAAGCTTCTAGTTCTTCCCTATAACAGAAGGCTGGTATAAGTTATTTGAAAATGAGGTAACATTTCACAGAACATTTTTTTCAAGTTTTAGAGAACTAAATTTGCATTTTGTTAAAATCAAAAAGTAGGAAAAAGATGTTTCTTTACAAATGACTTTGCTCAAGTATGTGTTCAAAGAAAACAGGATAAAAAGGCTTTTTTTTTTCTTCTAACATTCTGCACTGTACTGTGTTGTTCAATCAATAGGAATTAGCTTCTGCCATTTGCTAAAAGAATGAGTAGTGGGGAACAGGATAAGTTGGGAATTTCATAACTGGTAACAGAACCATTCTCTTGGGTAAACCTACAGAGAGAAAAAAGGGAGAGGACTCCAAATAAGTTCAGTGATCCAAGAAAGTCAGATATGAGCTTACAGTAGTGTTCTCATTAACCTTTTCCAGATCAGTCAATGTGACTTTAGGGTACAGAGCCCCATAAACAGTAACACTTCAACACTTTGTGCTATTTCAAACAGATGGTTAGCTTAACGTTTGCTTTTATTTTTGTCCCAGTGTTTGTTAAAATTAAAGCAAGCAGTAGTCTCAAAAATAGAGTGTGTTTTGTTGAAAAGAGGTTGGACTTGAAGCTATTTCATAATCTTTATGATAATTAATCTCTACTACCTTGTTCTGTGTTCGTATTTCACAGGCCAGTAACAATTACAGATACTCTTAACAGGAACTGCTATGCGTAAAAGAAAATTTGTAGGGAAACTGTCCAGCAGTTTTGATAAGCATCCACATAGATCAGCCAAATAATCCAGCACCTACAGTAAATTTTGTATCTGCTGCTTTATTTTGCTTTTGCTATCCTGTATTGAAGTGGCAAATCTGGAAAGATGAATATTTGCCTGATTTCATGGTTATTACAGAGTTCTTGTGGCCTCACAAGCTTCTGCACAATTAAATGCTTTTTTTTTTTTTTAATTCTTTCCTATTTAAATTCTAGTATTTATCCTATGTGTCCATTTAGAAATCACAAAGCAGCAACAGCAGGTATTCCAGAGCACCAGATGATCAAAGTGAAGTTTCCCAACATGCAACAGCTTACAAAGGCAAAGAGACATGTTTACCTTACAGCCAAAAAGCATTATCCCAGAACTTTGCATCACAATCAGAAGACATTAAAAACAAACTCTTTATGTGAAAAATGGGGGCATTCAATTCCACAGTGTTTTGAAGTCAGTGATATGTCACATATACACAGTTAATTGATTAAAATCTAGCTCCCAAAATACGCATCAGGAGAAAAAAAGCACAAAGCAGAACGAGTGAGGGAAGGCCAAAAAAGCTGTAAGTAAAACTCATGCTGCAGGAGCATTGATAACAGCTGTACTGTCTTCTTCAGCCAGAAAAGGATTCATCTTATGTCACTGCAAGTCCCTGGCTTGTAAAAATACGCATGTGCATATACCACTGATCTTGGTTATAGCCAGCCACTACAGCTTGGAAAGATCTAAAGAGATTTTTAAAAAAATCCATGCCATGAAGCAAGCCATAGACTAAACCTCCTTTGATTTTTCCTTGAAAAACAAATAGCTGTTCCTTCTATTTTCAGTAATACACCACAGAAGACAATGCAGAGCACACTCAGTAGGAAAGCACAGCTGATAGCTGCCATTTTGTCAAAGCACTTGGCCGGTCAACGGGGCAGGATTTGCAGAACCAGTGAGGTTTGCTTATGTTTTGAAGGGAGAATTCCCACTGCTAAGTGCAGCCCATTGGCCCATCGTACCTCCCCTCCCCACTGCAGGAGTACAGAATAGGGCCGGCTGGTCTTAGTCAGGCAAGGGGAATGTTTTCAGTAAAGCAGCAGAATTCTGTTTTTTATAGCTCATACCTCTAAAAGAAAGTAATGAGATTAACATTTGAAAATATTTCTAACTTTTATAATAATATCAGGGGAGTTGGTATTGCCCAAGCTATAAAAGCTATATCAATTAGAGAGGAGTAAGTATTAAAAATAATACAAAAGCTAGAAAATGAGTAGGAAATTGCAAGCGCAGTTTCCCGTATGAAAAAACTGCAAGCCTTGAAATGTATTTATTGTCATTTGAGCAGCAGGATTTCCTGCCAGTCCTGGACAGGAGAGGACAGTGGGATTGGTTCTGGTAGGCGCAGGTGGTTTTTTATGTGTGCCAAGACATATCACTGACTTCAAACTGCTTTGCTCCCATTGCCACATAAACCTCATTCAAAGTAACCAAAAGGGCCGGTTAGAGGTAAATACACTTTGTTAGTCTAGCATAAAAAAAAGCAGGTGGGTAGGGAGAAGTTGAGGTAAGAAAAACCTTTCCATCATTGCTGATTTTTTCCAGTCTTAACAAAACCAATGCTTTGCCAGCCTAATTTCACTATGCTTCTTTGTAAAATCATTGTGGCAAATTACCATATCCTAGCTTCCTTGCAGTCTGGTCACCAGCAATATAAACTACACAAAATCATTCTGCTTGTCCCAAGCAGCAGTGGTTTAGCCTGCAGCAGGGGGAGCGGGGTCGGGCGGGGATGGGATTGTATGCATGTAGACTTTTACTGTACCAGAGATAATTTCATAGAGTTGACATCACTAGGGGAGCTTAGTCCACAAGCCAGTTAAACTTGTAGACAAACATCGCCAATTATTTGTAAAGCCATTTAGATAAATATTGCTCAGAGATGCTGACATAGGCCCTTAGGTAGTCTTTGAATGGAGCACAGATTGGCTGTAAAAAGTAAGAAAACTACTTCAGTTCAGTTTCAGTATGAAAGGGAACAGGCAATTAGAACAAGCGGTCCTTCCACAGATCAGGCAAAGCATAGGCAAAAAACTACTCCAACCAAAAAAGAACCACAAGGTTATGGCAAGGTGTTGTCATTATGGTTTAAGAGCTTTAATCTCTTTAGTTTCTCCTGCAAACCCTAAACCAACCTAGACTGCCACATTTGGAATGGCACAATAGTTTCTGTATAATTTCTAATTTGTTAATTACTGGGCTATACATACCGTAAGCTGGCGCAGCTGTACTATACCCATATGGTGCTCCATAGCCTGCAATATAAACAGATGGGGAATGGGTTTTCATTTCCTGTGATACCTGAAGACAATTGGTATTCGCACACCAATACACAGGGACCCTTTCTGGTACACAAAGAAGGACCACAGAAAAACCAAACTCACATTAATGCACGTGAAAACAGCCGAAAACACTAAAATCCTTCTACTCAGTGTCTTAATGAACAAGCTACCCAATGACTTTCTTAAGCCTCAGCTCTTGAGTCTGTACTGTCGGAGCATGGAGTTGGCATGATCCAGACACACAGCCCGCATTTGCTTATACTACCCCTGAAGTACAAATACAGCCTGATGCAGAGAACAGTCATCGTCCTCAACTTGCGTTATGAAGAGGGGAATGCTAGGTGCCTGTGGCAGATACCACGTCATCATCAATAAAGTTCCTGGGTGAATTCAGCATGCTCTACCACTTCTACAGCCAAAAGGACAACAGACATGGGAACAACTAGATGCAAACAGAAACAGTATCTTTTTTCCAAAGGGCTAGGTGTTACTGTGGAGTGAGACAAAGAGAACAGTGGATAACACCAATCTTTGTTACTGTATCTCAATAATTAAGATTGTACAGCATTGTGTCCTTGCCCCACTCCACCTGCTGGAATCGTTTAGTCCATCACAAAAAGTAATAGATTTCTGAGCAGAGGATGAAGAGAAATAATCTGTGTAGGCCAAGACCAATAAAAGATTAACAACTGCAATGACTTGGAAATGAAACCTGTTTCTGGAGTAATTCCACGCTGGCAAGGAGAATGCCCTTGACAGGTTAAAATGTCTTATAAATGACTCCTCAGGCAGAAAGACAGATCCAAAAACAATGTTAACAGCCATTAAAAATGAATTACTGGTTTTCAATATTTATAATTACATCAACATACAGGAACAATGAAGACATGCTGTTGACTGTGCCAGAAAGCAGGTTTACCAAACAACAGGGCTGTGCTATTAGCATGTGTGAATGGATGAAGGGTATAATTAGAGCTCCTGCTGTAATCTAAAAACTTGAGTGTGAGTATACATACTACTTTTGAAAGCTATTGGATTTGCTTTGACTAAGGGATCTCAATCTTAAAAAATTGTGATTCATACTCAAAGTCAAAACAACATCTAGACTCCCTTCACGTTACTTGCAAGCCTCAGATATGATGCAGTCACAAAAAACAACGCACTTTGAAAAGTAAGGAGAAAGTTAACATTTCATTAAAATTTTATTGGCTGTGGATTGTAACAGCTTACACTCGGTATGCTTTTCACATCTGCTTGCAACCTACTGGTTAATAAAAGTCATCACTATTTTGGAGCAGCCACTAATAGTTGAGCACCTCAGCTCTTCAAGCTCAAATAGTTTTGCCTCTGATGGTTGCAAATCTGCCCTGAGGAGACAGCAGTGAAATAACCTGATTAGTAACTCACCTGCTGTGTACAGAAAGTACCACATATGTGAACCACAAGGCCCTTGGATTTCAAAAGATCTTTTGCTACTCAGAACAATACAGCATGGATGATGAATTAACAGAGTATGAACACAAATTCTTTGTGTTTTTTTGGCCAGCACAGAAGCTACTGATAGATACGGTGCTCGCATGCCCAATTCACGTGGAAAGTTTCTGGGATTACAGTGACTGCCAGTCCCTGCAAGGGTTTCTTGGGCAAGCCAATCCTACTGCTACAGGACATGTGATCGAAGAGGTTCCTGACCCAGGAAGAAAGTTTGGGAAATTGTTTGTCAGTCAACTACAAAGACAGGTAATAGAACGTCAAATCCAGGAAAGCCATTATGGGGATAACTGTGCACTTGTGCCCTGTGCACGTGGAGTTTTAAGTTGCAAACTAATAACGGAAAGGTACTGCCAGTTTTTCAGCTCTTTGATTTATTAAAATGCCCATGAATTTTCTCTTCTGCTTCATTGCAGATTGAAGCTGAAGAAGTCACTTGCATAGTTGACTGACAAATGGAACAGAGCATACCAGTAGTCAGAATTAAAGTATTAGCTGTCAGTGCCATGCCTTACCTGGTGTTATGTATCCAGTAGCAGCAGCTGCCCCAACGAATGCCCCTCGTGTTAAAGCACCTCTTCCTCTACCTCGAACAGCCTGGACTGCTGCCGAAACAGCTGTATTGACAACCCCTTTAGTCTGCTCAGAGTAACAAAAACAATAGCAATTCAGAAGGTTGATGTGTTGCTGGAAACACAAGGCCATCTGCATTAAATCACCACCTTTCCCAAGTCTCTTTAAGAATGCTTAATGCACAAGCCTTATTTAAGGCAGAGTACAATGGAGTACAATGGAAGCAACATTTTAAAAAAATGACTGACAGAAACCAAGCAAGTCCCTTCTGAGAGCAAAAGCTCTCTGTTCTAGCTCACCGACTGCATAGCAGTCTGAATCCAAGAGTGTGGTCACTTCACTCTGTCCTGGCAGTTGGCATAGTCAGGCCGTGTTTTCCTTCCTTCAGTTTTGGTTGGGCATGATCAAATGTGAGTAGTTTCTGCCCTGTTCTCTGACCTGCCTCGCCACTGTCTTTCCCACATCCTTACAAACTGCCTCTCCCTGATCTACAGCGTGGTCTTTGCTTTTCTCCTACAACTCTGAATCCAAAAAGCTTCAGCAGGGCCAGGACTTCACCACATCATGACAACGCTGGATTACTTTAGACCAGCTTCTTCTAGAATGCCACCTTCCTTTCCCATTGTCACGAGTGAAAGAACTCAGAGCACAGCAAGGAGCTGCAGACGCTTGTGTTGCTCACCGCATCAGAGCAGAGCTTTGCTGTACTACATGCCCCCTGGCTGCGTTCTGAAAACAGTGAAATCAAGCATATCTAGGTATTTCAAAGACAAGTTTGGCCATAAACACACAGAGAAAAAAAAAGTTAAATAAAAAGATTTAGTAAGTGCCAGAATCAAAAGTCATTTTAATATTTTAGCTGCCTGTGGAACATTGTCCTGAGGTACCATTTCTTCTGATCTACTAGACTTTCAGCACAGTTAATGGAAACTGAAATACTCCTAACCGAAAGTCTTAGTAAACTGAGGAGGACTTAGTAATTACAGACAAAAATAGAGTTGACTTTTAATTTTTGTAAGTGTATTTTGGGATACATTCTGCTCCTGTTAAATAAGAAAATCCTAATTCTAACACATTTGCACAAAAGAGATCCAAATGGTAACCCTCATAGGTTTATTTTTATTTTTATTTTTTTGCTGCTAACAGTTCTCTGGAGGAAGAACAGCGTTGATAGTTTATGCTCTGTTCAACCTTAAACTTAATAGACCCGAGAAATCATTGTGGCTATCAAACCTAATGGACAAGACCAAGCTCTTTATTATAGAAGTGTCCTGTCTAAATAAAATGTCTCATTGGAAAAGTCTGGTGCAAAAATCTCAACTTACTCCAGAACGTAGAGTTAATGCCTTTGCCAAGCTATAAATGATTTATTTTCTAAGTCTGTGTATCTCAAGATGATGGAGGAGCACAGCATGGCACTGGTCTTATACACAAGAGACTTCCATGTCATCAGTGAACCGCTGACTTCATTGTATTTCCTCTGGCTATTCACCACCTCTCTTTGTGCCTCCTTTTCTACTCTGTGTCCTCTAGGTTAAACCCCTTAATAGGAATATATTTGGTACTAGCACCAGCACAGTCCCAGCTATCATGCTATATGATTATACTGCAACAATTACTCTATAAGAATAAAAATAGAAACCTTACAGTGTGTACACAAGACAAGAAACTGAAATCACTTGCTACCTCTTGAAGGTCATGTGTCATAAAACCACCCGAGAGCTGTGGTAACGGAGCGGTCCAAAAAGCAGTAACAATTCTTACCTGAGGAAGAATCTTCTTCTTCTTGTTGTTTGCTGCATTAGGCCCCGAAAACAATTTCTCAAGTGCAGCTAATGCAGCGCTTGCTTTTGCTACTTTCTTATTTGGACCTGCACCTCTGAACTTCTGGCCATCTACTTCTACCTGAAAATTAAGAGATGAATTTATGTTAAGATACACATTTATGTCTAGTGTTTTATCCTTGGGAGTACCATGCTGCACCCACTGGGCAGTGATGAGAGAGCCTCAGTAGTTAAAAAAAAAAAAAACAAACAAAAAACATGATTCCGTGTTTTATTTGACAAATTTCTTTCTTCTGCTTCAAGAACATGAAGCTGATTAAGTGTATGCATGTGACCACATGAACCATTACCTGACTGATAATAGAAACCTGGAAACTTCAAGTACAATAAAAGAGAACCAGTGTATCTATTTGATACTGATTTAACCAGTATGCCTGAATTGCACAGAATGGCCAGGCTGGAAGGGACCACTGAAGATCATCTGATCCAACCTGCCTGCTGAGCACAGCGGGCACATCGCACAGGATGCACAGCACAGGATGGCATCCAGGTGGATTTTGAGTATCTCCAGAGAAGGAAACTCCACAATCTCTCTGGGCAACCTGTTCCAGTGCTCTGTCACCCTCACAGTGAGGGCTTCTCAACAGATAAATGATAGTGCTAGGAAACAGGGCGTTTCAGTCAAAATTTGAGCCCCGCTCATCTTTATCAGTGCCTCATACAACACCTGTGCTTACACTATCCATACGCTATTTAACTGGAGCACTACCTTGTAACTCTTTCAAAGTGAACTGCTACTTCAGAGATAGCAAAATGGATGAAGAAGAGAAGATGCACAAGTTTAGCTTCTGCCACAGCCATTCCAAATACCCCCCCCTAAGACTCCAACAGGAGATCAAATTGTGGGGTTACCAAGCATATATGCAAAATTTGCTAATCAGGAATTTTTGTTTGTCAGGCTGTAGATTATCTACTTTTCTCCTACTTGTGAGGAGACTTAATGTGGTGTGGGGCTGTCAGAATCCAGTTTTAATTCTCATTTTATTTTCCTAAAGCATAAAAGACATTCCCTTCCCCAGTCTAATCATCACAGCTGTAATAAGAGATACAAAAGCCTGAAAAACATCACTACAGCTGTGTGCTGCAAAAAGCGAAACAAAAAAATCTAAAATCGTATCAGCAGGAACCCCAAAGACTGAAGCTCTGTTACTAAAACCACCTACCAACTCTACAAGCTTGTTTCGCTCACCTCCATCACAAAGCGCTTGTCGTGGCTTCCACCCGTCTCGGAGATGAGCTCATACTTCAGACCTCTTCTTTTTTCATTAAGCTCCATCACTGGGTTTTTGCCACTTGCTGTCAGTATAGGACCCTGAGTTCTTACCTAGAGACACATTTATGGTGTTGCTTTAGAGCTTTTATGTCTTCAAATGGCAGACATCTACAGCAGTACAGGTTACAGCGTCAAACGGCCAGCCCCTTAGAGAAGGCCGGCATTATCACCGTATCAAGCCTCTGCAACAGCTCGTTGTTCCCAGTACTAGACATTCTAGTTCCTAGTGCCCTCACTAGACGTTCCAGTAACAGACCTGTATCATGGATAACACTGCCTTGGCTCCAGTATAACATGCTGTGCCAGAACATCAAAGTCTCTTCTGTAGAAAATGACAGGGAGACAAAAACACCACAGAAGTGATACCCTGTGTTTCTGTCCAGAAGTGACCCTGGTTTTCAGTGCCTGGTCTGGTGCCTACCATCATCGAACACCTCACCAGCTGTGCTTGGAATTTCAACCCGAGGTTTCCAAAGCTGAAGCCATGGTGTCAAGTTCCTTGACATCAAATGCTGATAAAGGGGAGACTGGCCTAAACCTTGTGCACATCTTTGCTCCTCGATCTAATTACATCCTGGCACTACTGAGCTCTGACTGCAGAACTGTCAGCCCAGGTCCCACGTCACAACAAATACACCTGCAACTGTTTGGGAAGCAAGGAAGGTAGAGCTAAGATCCAGGTGCAGCAGCACATTGGCCTGCATTGTAGTGCATTCAGCTACAGATATTAATGGCAACTCACTAACGAAGAAAGATGGATTAAGAATGCCAAATGTTCAAAAGTAATTTCTTGTTTCGGATAAGGATCGGGAGTCCAGTACCAGGACGGCTCCTTGGAAAGTAAATTGTCTCACGAGCACAAACATGGAAACCCAAAGTCAATGCAGCTTAGGAAATACCTTTGTCTTCATAAAAGATTACCACTTCTGTGATGAAGTACTGTAAACGTGTATTGTAATGAAAAACTGACAGGTCATTTCGTTGAGTATGAAATACCTCCACACACCTTTTTCCCTGGAAATACATCACTGGACTAAAAACAGATGTAAACTGAGTCATCAGTGAATACGCACTGTCTGGAAAGAAAGTGACCTCCAGCTGAAGAAATTCAAGTTTCAATGTATTGATAAATACTTGAAGAACTGAATGATTACTGGTTTCATAGTGTAACCTCCTATTGTCTGAGAAAAGCATTACGACTAAAAACATAGCAGGGATCTACAGTGGTTTATCCGTACAGCCTCATGATCTTGCCACAGAACAATCAGACAAATACATAAATAAAAGCTGCTACTCTGTTTTTACACAGAATGACTTTCTAAAATCCCTTATTTCAATTGTGGAGATTGGTTAAGGAAATCAGAAAGAAGGGCAAAGGAGAAGATACCCAAGCACCACTTTAAAATCTGCTTTCTCAATTGTGAAAAGAACTACCAGAAATACTTGAAGAAAACATGCAATTCATGTACTACAGACCCATCCTAGCATGATTTCTGGGGACGTTCTGCCAAGACTGCTAAAGTTACTGGAATTTTGTCCTTTGTGGAATATCGTATTTCTTACAACTTCAGTGAGGAAACAAGCACTGCATACTTCGTAGCAACCGACTTCAGCTGCAAGTTAACATAAATGATCCCATTTCGATGTAATCTTCAGTGCGGCTTTTTCTAGGTCATTCAACGTGCATAGAGGTATTAGGTTTTACATTTCTTAACATCCCTTTATGAAGTGTTTTATTTTTGTTGGTCTTCATGTGTATCAGTAAAATACTGTCTACAGCATTATACCTTTTTGACAAACCTATTACAAGAGAGAAAATACCAAAATTGCATTACCAAAGCCCAAAGGTAACAAACAAGATTACGCTGTCCCACTCCTAGGACGGGACCATATGTGAGCAGAGTGGAAGAGACAACACCTGTCAAAGAGTTTATGGCCTTAAGAGCATAATATGGCTACTTCACCTTAAATTTTAGGAAAGGAGGCATAAAGATCAAGTTATTTGTGCACAGTGACAAAGCCTATGGAAGGTCTGAGCCTGGAAACTCTCAGTTTCTCATCTGCTGCCATAAAGAAAACATCATCCTTTTCCAAGACAGGAAATAAAACACAAACCCACCACCCCTCCATCACTTGTACTTTTCTATGCAGTATTCACCTCTAGGGTAGTGGAGGTGTCAGATGTAGAATTTCCAGTATTATTGCTTGAGTTTGAAGACACTGTTTCATTTTTGCCTTCGGTATCTGATTTTTCATCAGAACTCACACACTCGACATCTGCATCAAAACCAGTTGGATACCCCATTGCTTGTAAAACCTACAACAAAACCATATGAAATGAACTGTAAAATAGGTTAACGCTACCGAAACAAATATAAACAAATGGAGGGCTAATCACAACACAAAAGAATGGCCACCATACACTTAATAAAGGCAGACTGCTTAGAAAATGCATTTTCTCCTGTGTTGCAATGGAGAAAAGCACAGCAGCAATGGGGGAAATAGTTCCAGGTTTCAAAAGTGGAATCAACACAAACAGGAATGTTTGTCTCAAAGACAGCAATGACCTTCATTCATCTTGATAATTCCATGCAAAATAATTGGGTAAAATTAAAAAGTTCATCCACTGCATGATACTGCTTAGCAGTACGATAAGGAGATTGTTTTGCATACTTTTTCCTCTCTCTCTGTGTATAGACAGATGAACAGATTGACTGCGGGGCAAACAGGACAAACAGTCTCATGGGAATTAAAGCACTACACTTCTAGAAGATGGCACTTCTGGAGCTTCCTAGAAAAGTGCAGTGACAGCTGGTCATGCAAAGTGTATCCCTGGAGCTACAGGGCTGACATCACCTTCCTCACTTGCATCTTTCAGAACACTGGAGGGTAGATGCTTCCCAAGTCCCACAGGGAACAAACTCGGGTATCCTGAGCCGAGCTGTGAGATGAGGGAGGGTCCAGCTGGCAGAGCAACAAACCACTCCATCTGCAGTAAGTTTTAGTTGAGCACGTCACAACTTCCTAGTTGTTGCTTCAAGCAGCTGTACACCAAATGAAATTTTACTCTCCAATTAAGGTACTAATCAGTTCCTTCAAAAACATCCTCCGCTAGCGACATCAGCCTCTCCCTTAACCAGCTACCTAACCTAGCTGGACAGAGGTACCAGACGCAGCCCCAGGGAATCTGAAACCAACCTGAAGCTGCCCTGAAAACGTAGTCCCAAGAAGAAAGTCTGCAAAAATCACTGTTCAAGCACTGAACTGAGAACTACAGAGGTTATCCCAGACTCAGCTCCCGTACAATTGCTGTATACTTAGGTGAATTTTCAAGGCTTCTCTGTTTTAAAAAGACAGATCTGGAAACTGAAATGGTTACACTAAGCTCTCTTGTAAGTCTGGGAAAAGGCCCCAGATTTGCCCAGGGAAAAAATAGTAATAATAATTGTATCTACACACCATCCATTTGCCCTTGGCTTGAATGTTTTGAAATTCAACCCAGGATTTGTGTATGTGTAGACAGAGAGAACAGAGCTGCGTGTGTACCAGCGCAGATACAGAGAGGGTCAACGGCAGAGAAGCTGCAGTTTTTCAGGGCAAGTTTTGTTAAAAAAAAAATTAAATTAAAAAGCTCTCTCTATATATAGATATATCTTTTTCTTTTTCCTTTTTTTTTTTTTTCTCCAAACAACTGCAGGGAGTGAGGTAAAATAAAAGTATGAGGAAGAAGGTCTGGAAGGACACACATGCAGAGAACTGCTTTTCCTGAGGAACAACACATTCCCTCAGATACTTCTGGACACTTTGAACTTGAAAGCACGAGGGACAATGGGATTTTCAAAACTGAAATCAAAAGAAAGCAGAAAGTTGCCAGATGAAGCCTCTAAGAAGGCAATTCTCCTTAAAAACACAAAACGAAGCACAGAATGACAGATGCGCTTGCTCCTATCGTAAGTGCAGTTCTATTAGAAGAGGTTCTCTTTCACATGAAAAATCTGTAGGAAACTTTCCTTTCTTCCCAGAAACCCAGCAGGCTCGGTCTGCTTTAGCAGTCTGAACTGTCCTCTTGCCATACAACAAGGGTGTTCATGTTGGGCATTCCCGTCTATTACTGCTTAACAGACAAAAGCTCTGCCATGTACAGCACCTACAAGAAGCAACAGTAGGTTGACTAGCGACTGAACGAGATTAGTCATACTGAAAAACCGACTGGAGACCAATCATTTACGTACAGTGTTCATCCCAATGCACAAAAGGTACTCTTCAAACACTGGAGACAGGAAACAACTCCATGTTTCAAGGAGTTTCACAACCCAGGAATGGACAGACACAGAGAAGGAAGGGGAGAAAGAGAGAGCCACCAACATGCTGTTTTCTAGCCGACAGGAGGAAGGAGAAGAACAGAACAAATCCAGCACGTGCACCCCCCCCAGTCCAGAACTTAAACAGCGTGTTCAGTCCTCTGGCACATGAGCTGACCTGCAGAGCCCTCGGACATTTTTCCTTCACATTTCCACATTGCCCCTCTCCACTAGCCTAAAAGCAGCGGTGCCCTTTGAACTTTGAACCTCTGTTTCTACATAGGTAGCACCTCAGCTTCATCCATTTTTAAAATTCAGTTTTAAAATTTTATTCAGTATTGAATTTTACTGGTATTACCAGTTCTAACCATATTTCATGTTCTATGTTCCAAGATCTGTGGTTAGCAGAGTATTTTAGGCTGCCTTACCTTCACTGCCACATGGAGCTTGGCTGTTTTCTTAGAAGGTCCTGATGCTTCATACGTCGTACCATCAACATCTACAGACATTGTGAAGACTGGGGCATGGACTGGACCAGACTGTGACAGCAGCTTATACTGAAGCCCTGGCCTGATTTGGTTCAGCCTCATCAGAGCATTCATGAGATCTATTGCTTTACTATCTAGTACTAGTACAAGATAGTGGGGAAGGAGGGGGAGAAGAGTGGAAAAAAAAGGGTAAGGGGAGATGAACAAAACAACATGAACAGAAAAATGAAACAGTTTGCATTTAAGAGCTTTCTGTCTGTATAAAGGAGCAAAACAACCCCTCAGCCTCTCAAAGACCATGGATACTATGACACTTAAGTCTGTAATAAGCCATTCCAATTTTGTCTAACTATAATTACCCATCTTCTAGTGTTGTTCGTACAATTCTTTTGCAGCTACGTGTATTTTTCCTGGTTGATATAAGAGTAACAAGTTTCTTAGGTAGTGAAGAACCAGACACAGAATTGGCACCAATGCAGCACAATCTAAACAGCCTCTGGAACTGACTGGATCCCAGAAATGCTGAGACTTCTAGTCTGAGCATTTTCAACATCATTGTTTTGTAGATTACGCATTTTATTTTTCTTGAGAAGAGTGCGAAAAAGGCAAATCTTCACACAGCAAAATCACTGCAGTATTTGGCAGAAAATATTGGTAGAAGACAGTAATCAATAAAATATCTCAGTTGCTTGGGCAACTTAAGTTTTCATACGACCTGACAAGCAATCCTATTTAGAGTGCAAATCATTCAGTTAGTAAAACATGTCAGGGGAAAGTCAGATGCCCAGTAAGAAATGTATCTCCTCAATGTGGGACAAGAGAGGCTCCGTTTCTTGTTCCAAAGACTTCCTCGCATGTTATTCCACACCAACAGCGAGAATTTTTTAAGCCAGCTTCCGCTGTACAATGGGTCTTTGAAAAGAGAATGGAGAAGTGTTGCACTTACTTTTCCTCAGATTACGCTTCATCTTTTTATTTGGATCTTTCTCATCCCCAACACCATCTTCAAATGGTCTCTTGAGAGCAGATGAGCCTGTACCTAGAGTATAAGTTTCCTTGTAATTTGAATAAACTACTAGAAAAACAAAATTCCACAGCAGGAATTTGATTAGTCCCATACTGTTCTTTCCACGTTTATAATTATGAAAAGAACTCAACCTTCAGTCAAAGCTTTCTTACTGTTAAATGTAAACCAATAATAGCTTATTACTCTTTGCACCAGGCCATGCAAGATGTCTGTTTCCAGTATTACGTGTGCTGTAAGTAGTGTAATTCTGTACTGGCTTTTTTTGTTTGTTTTATATTTAGTCTATAACAAGAACTCTAATATTTTTTTTTTCCAAAAAAAAGAAATACATGGGAAGTTTTGTTAGATGTATACTATTTTCTGGGAAAAATATGAGTAATTCTCATTATGGACATTCACTATACATTTTTTGACCAGTCTGAAGTCTCTCCTTCCCCAGCACAAGCATTGTAAATATTAATTTTATTCTTCAGACCCCAAAAGGATTTGTGCTTTAAAGAAAGTCATCAGCTACTCCCTAACTGCCCCTCTGTTGGTACTTCTGGAGAACAGAACATTCAGATTTTCTCCCAATAATAAAATACATATATATTAATAGCAACAAACCAAGCCACCAAAAAAGAACCCAAACAGCAAACCAACCAAGCAGACCTAAACAAAACAACAAGCCAAACAACTAAAACAAAACAACCCACCAACAACAGCAAAAAACAAACAACAAACCAAGTTAAAAAAAAGACAAAAAATCTTCACTGTACATTCATAGTATGGAACTCAGGAATTTCACTCATTCTATATTAATCCCTAGTTTACTTCCAAATTAGTGATTTTTAGAGCATACAATACCTACCTTCTTTGTCAGTTACTGACCAGGAATATTTCTGAAATGACTTATTTGATGGGAGGGGATCCATTTCCAAAACCTTATAGATCTGACCAAATGCTGATAATCTGAGGGCATGCTATAAAATGACAGTAGAAATACAAGTTACATCACAACGCTATTTTATCTGAGTTGTCTAAGTTTGTAGACACAAAGTCATCTCTTCCATGAAAATGTTAATTTTTAGGAAATTAAAATACATCAATTTCTGTAATATAAAGTGCAGGCCACATTGACAGAGAGCCTACCCGCGGACCCTGTGCCATAAACGCTTGAAGTAGGATGCAAATGGTGCACACACATTAGGCTGCCTTGTGTAAGGATTGTGTTTCATCTGTATTTAACTCTTGCACTCATAAAATATGTCATCTTTCCAGTGCAGGGCACTATAAGAACCATCAGGACCACCATTAAAATAAGCCATCATGCCAGAGAATAAATTGAATTAATTAGCTGAAATCTCGAGTATTATAGCACCTAGCTCTTCAGTGGGAGTTTTCTACCTGAGCACTGTGCGTAATGGCTTCTTTTTGCTGAACTGTCATGTACGACAAAGCATCTGTTGGCTCCCGTTCACAGGGGTCATGCAGACCAGGGCCTCCTGGGAAGGAAGAAGGTAAAACAGATTATTGAGAGTAAAAACAAAGCAACATAAAAAAGGGGAGTAATTAATATTCTAGCAGCTAGCCTTTGTCTTCAGCAGAGTGGGAAGTGCACCCTTCCCAATAAGAGATTCAAATATTATACAAAGCAAGCTAACCCATGAAACAAGAGGCCACAGAACTTGTCAGTGTGAACGCCACATGTACAACAATGTGAATTAAAAACAGGAGGTTTAAAAAGAAATAATAATGTTTTGGGTAGACACGCTGATTTCAATAAATCTATATGAAGTAGCTAGTCATTAGGTCCAGATTTGTTTGCAACCCCTTAATGAGATAGAGATTCATTTATAAACAAACCTAACGCTCCCCATGAACTCCGAACTGAGTTGGGAGTACTTCAAACAGTTTGACCACACAACTTCCTTTTATCTTTCAACTTTAAGTAATAAGCCATATTCATGCAGTTCCATTGCAGGTGGGAAGCACAAGGCGGGCGTTTTTCATCTAACCATACAGCAGCATACTTTTACATGGGTTTGGGCTGCCCAGTCAACAGTCTGTATTCCTGAGGTTAATCTGGCCCCTTACCAGGAAGCAGAATTCCAGATGCCAAACACTCCATCACTCGGCGTAATGCTTCCCCAGCGCCCAAAGGTCTATTACAAGTACCTATAGATTTTTCACATATAAGCTCGAGTGGCTAGAAGACATTAAATTATGATTAGTATGGACACAAGGGTAACTATAACTGCAGTTAAATATGGAGAGGTAGAGGGGAAGAATATTCACATCAGCTTACTTCAACTTTAACCCACTACAGGTCTAAGTGCCAGAGGCTGCCATCGCAGAGGACAGTTCATGCCACGTATGGTTGTTCCCTGCTCTGAGTCACCTTTTGAGGAAACCAACTGCTCTCCATTAACTGCACTGGAAGTCTAAAAGGGGAAGCCTTCTACAGCCAAATCATGTGAATATTCTCCTCCTGTCAAAGGGATATCAGTTCTACGTGAGAGAAAACGCTGCCTCTGCTGATCTCCAAAGTGCTTCTCTCTGGACACACGGAGCATTTTGCCTTCCCCAGAGCTGCTAACATGAAGTGGCTGCTCTGATAGGAACAGCTCTGTCATGGCAGCAGGAGACTTGAAAAACTGAGGTTGGAAGCAACAAGTGGGATTCTACTGCAAATCCATGAGGACGTGCAAGGCCCCACAATGCCACGCCTCTTCCCCTAGTATCAGTACAGCTCACAGACTGAACAAGACTCATTCTCTTTCCTTCTGGTAAGCACTTTTCTACACAGCTAGCAGTTAGTGGGGAGCGGGGAGAAAGAAGAGGGGGGCGGCAGGTTAAAGGGAGGAGTGTCGTACAATGCACCACTTCCCCCTGTCCAAACACCGCTACAATCCTTAGAAAATTTGAGATCCGACCAGGCTGCCTTCCCCTCTTTCTGTACTTACCCATCCTTTCAGTGGTGCCCATGTGGGGACTCTGTTGCACAAATCCCGTAGAATACGAAGCACAATTACACATGATTTTAGTCCATTTGCCCTGGCCTAAAACAAACAAAAGGGTTCCAATATACCTGCAAAGACCTGGCCTTCAATTTTGCCTTTTTTTTTTTTAAAAAAAAAAAAAAAGCACAGAGTCCTGGGACAGATTTTTTTTACGATAACTATTTAATACTTAATCAGCTTCATGCAAAAGAACTGTTATATTAAGTAAAACATTTCAACTTATAGAGAGACAAAGAAAAGGAAGCAAAATATCAAGATTGCTCTTGTAGCCTCATGACAACTCTAGACCAGTTGGCTGTCTACCTGTCATGCCTGCCCCTTATACAGTACAGCACTGAATTTGGAAATCTAGACCTTTGCTCTACTAGGGACTAATCAGAAGTTACAGAGGCATTAAAATTAAATATCTGAAATTAAACCTCATAAGGCTACAGTAACAACAAGGTAAGAACAAATAGCCAACCTGAAACCATTTGGCGTGCCGCAGAGACGCCAAGGCCTCCAGGCATTTCTGCCTGTCCAATAAGTCCGGAGGATCTTTCATCGCAACATTATCTACTGGTAAAAATGGGATAAAAAGAGACAGATACAATTTGACCAAGGGGTTTCTGTCACAATACAAAAAGAGCGGCAGCATCTCAATGAGGTAATAAGACTCCCAGAATTTAAGTGCACTGTTACTTAATTTAAACAAGCCATTAAAGGTAGTAAATGTGCACGTGTGCAACAGAAGCAAAGGCATTCACTCCTCATACAATAATAGTAATAATAAAGATGGCCACTGCTACAGACAATCTGGGATCTTATTAAAAATGTAGAACATTTCAGGGCAGAAAATAGCTATATAGCACTTCTTTCATCGTCATTTTTCTTTCACTTCTTTGTGACTTCCAAGTGCAAAAAGTGGCACAGAATTTCAGACGTGCTTCTTTTGACAAAGGGAATATTTTCTTGAGGGACATTGAATATAAAAAAATGTAATAGGTAGAAACACTTTGAAGTTATTCCCATGCAATTGTTGAGAATTCAAAAACAAACAAAATCAAACCATTGAATACATTTGAAATATTTTTTCTTGAATAGTATTAGTCGATATAATTCAATGAAAGAAATACATAAATGTTAAAAAAAAAATAATCTTTCATATAGCCAGAACATATGAAAGCATTTTGTTAACTACCAGACTATTAATATATTGAGATGTAGTCCCCACTTATATAAAGCTTCTCTTCCCAACAGCAACCAAAACTGACAGATGAAATTCAAAGAAGGGTTTTAGAGACAAGACATCTTCTGTGGAGCTTTACACTCCCCACCCTTCCCTTTTTTTTTTAATCCAGCACGCAACAAACTGCTTTTAGCAGTCACAAGCAATTCTGTAATGATGGATATTATACAACAGTCCTTTCTTCCCTGATTTTTATTTATTTTTTTCTTAAAATGTGTGATTAGCACTCAGATTCACTGGAAGCTATGTACAAATGACAGATTTTGCATATCAGAGTTCAGGTTACAAGGATTTTAGATTTTAGCTGACATGAGAAGGACATAGTGGAAGAGCTAAATGAATCCATGGCTCAACTAAAACCATGAATGTGTCATTTTTCTATGAATACACAATTACTTTTAATTTCAAAATAATTTGGAAAAAAACTATCTTTTCATTATTCACAATGGAAAACTCTGCAGGTTTCCAGAGACATCCTTGAATGCCTCACTGAAATGCAGCATCCAGTCCAAAAATCTATGCCAGATAAGCAAAATCCAGTACCCAGAAAGACTTTTAAAATTTCAGGTTGTTAGGAGATAAAAGTCAAATCAGTTTGTATGTATTGTTTATTAATAACATCTCAATATACCTTTTCATAGATTAATTCGGGTAGTATTGACTGCAAATGTAATTGCATCTTTAATGCTCAGTTACTCCACCTCCTATGCCGTTCAGCAGGAAGGTTCCTCTGGTAAAAGCACATTCTGTTACGATGGATAAAAGAACCCAAAGCAAAAAAAAAGAAGTGTAAAACCGAACAGAGGCAGGTATCTTGTCTGATTGGTCACGGTTGCATTTTGTACCTGCTGGCTCTGCTGTCTGCACAATGAAGACTTAAAGTGCTATAAGCTTATTTTCTGACCCCGATGAACTTCACAGCAGATATTTGCATTGTTTCTTATTGCCATTATCAACATTATTATGATATTGAGATTAAATCACTCGTCTTGCCTGTTATCCAAATAGAAGCTGCAAAATCTCAAGGCGCTTGATTTCTGTGAGCACAAAAGGTCACCTTGAAACAAAATTTGCTTCCAAGTTTCCTTCTCAGTTTCGTTTATTTTCAGGAGCAATGTTTTGTGGCACACAATTATTAAATGTACTTCTATGTAGTGGCATTAAAAAAATGTTATTTTGGACAATATAAACATCTGCTTAAAGCTCACGTATTGTATAAAACGGCTACTGTCAATGAATGATCAGAATCTTATTTTAAAACGTTAGAACTAGCAAAGATGACTGATTGCAAAATCATTGATTTTTGGCAATGAACTGTTTTCACATACCTAGGGACTTTTACTTAGTAGTGTACAGGGCAGCTAAAGCGTATTGCAGCTGTTGACAAAGTAAATTAATTTTGCCTTTAAACTACAAGGCCACAAACAGAACATTGTCAGTCCTTCGGGTGAATAAAGGGCTTTCCTATTCTCACAGGAATTGTTTCCAGCAGACTGAAATCTTAATTTTCCAGGAGGATCAAGGCTATTTCCAAAGGTCTAAATTACAAGTAACTTGGAGAATTTTGCCAATTGCAACTTCCATACTAGTGCTGTGAACACCTTCTGCAGATGTTGCAGTCAGCCAGCTTTTGATGCAAGATTCTATTAAACAGAAAGATGAAGAGAACAGGCAGTGAATAGGGTGAGCAGCTTGCAGCAGACTCCCTTTCGACATCCTCAGTAGAATGGCATGTTTCTTCATGCTCTGCCAGTCAGGAAAGTGAGACCCAATCAAAATTTTTAAATGCGATTGCAAAGCTTTCCTTTTTCTCTTGTGGTTTTAACAAGGGCAAAGATACAAAGAGTTTAATAAACAGCTCATAAGAAAGCCCTGACGTTCGCTCACACTCTGCAACTTAGAACCAATCCTTCAGTAATTCTCTCCACTTACTGCATTTACAGTGGCTGCCAACTTCATTCCTTTACAGCCAGCCACACAAGGAGTGCTGCCTTCTCCACAGAGGCAAGGTCCATCAGTGGCTTGTTGCCCTTCAGAGGGGCTCGGTACCTTTGGAGCATCGCTGCCTGCCAGCAAGGGCAGGCTGTTTATGCAGTAGTTGCTCAGTTCCAGAGAACGGCTGATTTCAGCACCTCTTCAGTGACTGAATTGGTTTATTATTATCATGTAAGCTTGTTTTACTGTAGTGCTCAGTAACAAGAATTGATTTGCAAGGTACAACATTCTGGCCTGGAAAGCCCAATTCGTGTTTGATGCTGTGACTAAAAATTTAGTTTATTAAGTTTAAAATTTAAACTGATGCAAAATGCAGGAATTTTAGATGCTTGACTTCTTAACATGACAAAGCAGAGCTTTACGGATAGCCATTTGTGAGAAACACTGAAATGCACACGCACACACACACACTGGTCTGCTATTTATTTTTGCTAACAAGCAGCAAAAACAAATAGGGCAAACACCACAGTTTAAACATGAACACTTTTCCAAAAGAGGTGGGGACTGAAGAGAAATCCAGGAACGTTTTTCGATACATTCTGACATCAGGGCATGAAGGTACACACAGCATTCCTACAGAACAGATGGGAGCACTGGTAACGAGGTCATTGCGCCTAACCTTGCTGATTTGGTTAGAGGACAGATTAGTGACCAACACCGAACGGCTGGAAACCTTGGTCAGTTTCACGCAGCCTCTGCTCGCTGGGAGCTGCCGCAGGGGCCCGCAGGCTCTAGGGCAAAGCCGCAGCAGCACCTGGACCCAAAGGGCCTATCTTACACGGAAGATGAACGGCAAGGTGACCGGCATTCAGAGCTCCTTCATCCAAAAGGACGTACGGAATACACTCAAGGCCATTTTTAGAACTGCACAGAAGCTGTGTTATGTTTGGTTGGCATTTTTTTCAGGAGAATTGGAAAAAATATGGCAGTACTTGCTTTGGATTTTTTTTCCAGAAAAAAAAAAAAAAAGTATTTTCACCTGATGGTTTCTCTGAGTATTTTCCATTGACAGATGCAGAACTTTTTTGGTCTGAACCTAAGTGAAAGTGACTTAAAAACAGTTGCAAATATTACGAAAAAAAAGTATTTTTTAAACTCTTTCAAACCTGCATTTAGTGACATCTGTATAACGTTTCACACACCTTTGATAAAAGAATATAATAAATTTCTATTGCACTTGTGATGAATCAACATCAAAGCACCTGGACTTTAAAACAAGATCCAATTACCTTACAAATACTTGACAGCTTTACAGAAATGATAGTGCAGTGCTGCTCTAACAAAGGCAGTGAAGCCGTTTTAAAAAAATAATACAATATTTTGAAAAATATTTGAAGACGCTGAAAACAAAATAGGACACGTACACTTTAAATATAAGAAAGCACAAAAACTGAAATCCTCCTTCATTTTAGGATGAACTCAGGAATCCTGAGAGCTTACTGCCACAATGCTATCATTTTGTTGCAAGAAAATACTCGGATTGAAGCCTTTGTGCAAATCTATTCCCTTCTGGGAATCTTACAAATCTTTTATCGTGAAAATTTGCTCTGCACTTTGTGCTCCTCCTTACAGACATCCGTCAGCTGCAGTAACAACAGCCCTGACCTCAA
Organism: Heteronetta atricapilla; assembly: GCA_011075105.1. Lineage (NCBI taxonomy): Eukaryota > Metazoa > Chordata > Aves > Anseriformes > Anatidae > Heteronetta > Heteronetta atricapilla. Next base: position 9,671,174 of record CM021747.1, read on the forward strand.
CATCTTACAGAAAGGTGAAGAACAACTGAAGTAACGTGCAATTTATTGTAATGGTCTTGCAAAAGAGCGTGGTTACTAATTTGGGAATAAGACAGACATTGCAATTAGGAAATCTTTGCCATTCATCTGTTTTGTAAGATTTTTCTGCATCCAACTGCTGCCAGAGGGCTCTGTTTCCTTTCAAGGTTATCCTTCTCGCCCTCGCCTCAAACAAAAGTGAAGAGAAACTGACCAACATTTCCCATTGTATCGGTAGTTCATGTGGGAGGGGGGAGAAGCAAAGGGCTTGTGGCAAGTCTAGAATGGGAAGAGAGCGACAGGGAGTTCCCTAGCCCACGCGGGCCCAGCTGCCTCAGTTGTCATGACAGAGAGTGGCCAGTTGGTCAAAGGTCTGACATCGTCCAGTGGCAAAGTTTCTAGGGATAGGTTTGGGAAGCGGAAGCAGAAATTACTGACAAGATTTTAAAAAGAAAACAAAATATGGCTACATTTGCTCTTGTCTATTTCTCTTGGTTTGTTTCCAGCCTCATTGATACTACCCGTCCTTACCAAGGGGCTGAGGACTAGATCGGAAGTCAGGCAGTTAGGGGGAAGGAATAGAAACAAACTAAGTTACAGTTTTCTAAATCTATTTGGCACTAGGGGCACGAGGTACAATACTCAACTCAGAAGCAAAAGTACTGCATTATAGCACCCTAACTTCATTGACAAGGAAACTCTTAAAGCTAGAACCATACACATGTATCAGCAATTGGTAAGAATTGAGGGCCAGGAGGATATACTTGTGAGCTTTGCAGGAGAGTTATTTTATGCAAAAAGAGAAACAATTTTACGAGTTTGTCAAGATACTAGAACCAATCCCACTTGACTGACTGAATTTAAAAACAAGACTGTGCAGCGCTGGGGTGCTTGAGAATTAACCACTAGGTCTGAAAGAAAGAACTAAGACCCGGTTGTGTGTCAAAGTTAGCACTGTAGCAATGCTGCTTGCAAATGAAAACCATTGGATACTTACAGGACAATTAAGTGACTGCTATCTTTTTAAGGCACAAATAATGTAACCTATTGTGGCAAAAGCCAGTCTAGTTAGTATAGAATACACAATTAAAAACCTACTTCCTAATTAACCCTGTGCTGCACAGTCAGGGCATTTTGATAGAACAGTCTTAGAAACACGTTAAAACGCTCCATGTACCTCCTTCCTTCTTCTCTGCTTCATCTCGAATGAGAGGGGATGTAAGTATCACCTTCAAGGTTAGCTTGGGCTCCTTTGTGTTACGAATAATAATAGCTGCCTCATTTACATGCTCCTCCACGAGATACTTCTCTTCTGTAAGTTTCTGAAAGTCACCAAGAAAGATTTCAAGAATCTCCTAATCAACTGAAAAACCGCAGAATCTCTTTACGTGCATACACCTCTGGACCTAGCGAGACGCCTACAAACATTACAAAAGCAAGTACGGCCCTGCCTCCTTCGTTAAAAGCAAACTGAAAAACCCCAGGAACATGATTTTTAAAAAAAGCTGTGAAAATTCTGCAACAAATTTCATGACAATACTAAGTAGTCCCACTACAAAGGCACTACTATCACTTTTTTTTTTTTTAAAAAAAAAGATAGAAGCTGACTTTCGTAGCTGCTAGTATGTGAAATACCACCAGCAAGTTCTGTTCTTAGAGGTAGAGACCTCTGGTACTGCTGTCTCTAAATGTAAAAGCTCTTGTATGCAGAATGACCAACACAACCGTGCCTGCCATTGCGAACGGACAGCAGACTGCAGTGCAAGAGCTGCAGTGGCTCACCTAGCCCATTTCTTACAATGTCTAAGCCAGTCTTCAATGCCCCAGCAAAAAGGATTTCATGACTTTGCCAAACAGTGTATTCTGATTCTTATCTGCCTGCACTTATAGACGACCTATTCTGCGATGTAACTGCCCCTTGCTATACTTCCAATTACTTTTTTAAATTACACTTTATATTACTTTTGGTAGCCATGCAAGGCACTGACTCTGTCCCTTTCTAAATAGCCATTAATGTCTTTTTGAAACTTACACCTACATTCCAAACACATCATTTTAATCTTTCTTCAGTGTTTTTCTAGGTGTTCATTCTCAGCCTTCTCTTTGATTTTCTCCAACTTGACCATCCATCTTTCTTGCTCCCTTTCCACACAGCACTTGAAACTGAATGCAAGACTCCAGTGTCACCCACCTCATTAATACCAGCCCCAGAAGAGATTCCTGAGAATGCCTGGAAAACCTAACCTTCCTCTCTTGAGAAGACGTCAGTAAGTGCATTTTTAAAATTGATTTGCTCTCAAACATTTTATTTCTTGCTTAGATTTCTTTTGTAGATAGTAATGTAAGTTGCCTAGTAATGTGTTCCACTAGCTTGCATCAGAATTCTCTCAACTGATCTGTGTCTGAAAGGTACTTCAGTGCCCTTTGGGTCTTCTTTCAACCTTCAAAAGTACAGAGATAACCAAAGATGAATCCTAAAGTCAGCTCCTTGTATTTGTATGTTTAAGCAAGATTATGAAGTTAGAACGTATTTAACTTGTGTTCTAACTACTTTTCTTGTTGTGGCCTGCACTCCAACTCCTTTATTTTTGGGATGAAATTTTTTAAGCATGCTCACAGTTCACTTTCAAAGAAAAACAGAGCAGAAGTTGTTAATGTCTCTGTACATCATGTGCTGGTTTTGCCCACTAATGAACCTACACCTTCCTCATCTCTCCAATGTGTTTGCAGAACCTCTCCTTATTGCCATACTAGTTGTAGCTTGTTTCACTAGATTGCTCTTACCCCAGCTGTTCTGTAATCCTTTCCGCCAGCTTGCTTCCCCATACGACCTTACCTGCCGTTCCCAGAGTTTATTGCAGTCTGTATGTCTTTTAGTTATGGCTGTTCCTGCCCATTTTTTTAATAAGCATATGTCAACTTTTCTTATCATTTTCAACCCTTCTCAACTCACACCTCACTATAAAGTTTACTCTCTACTACTCAATATATTCCTGCCATTTTCAGCTATGGATAGGGCTACATCTGCAGGCACGGTATTATCTCATTAAAACAAGCCCTTTGTGTGAACAAATGAACAGTGAAAACAAACAACTGTCAAGAATGGCAGATCACTTTGTCTATGTGGAAATAAACACAAGGCAGAAAAGCAGATCAGGAGAAAAACCAATCCCCTTTGGACCTGGCTTGGAGAGAGGCACCTGCAGTGGAGCATTTTGGGGCACAGTTTCTCATGTTAAGGGCACGTCTCAATCTGGAAGCTGGACTTGTTACTCAAGCTCAGAACTCTGTCAAAAAGGTATTAACCCTGGCTGCTTTACAGAGACCAACATTAGCTGTAAGTGATGCCTACTGGATGCCAACTTTAGAATGAAATAGCTGTAGATAAAAAAGAATTATGAGCTCACGATTAACATAAGCTAAAATGAGTGATCACCTAAATTGTCTTGTTCTCACTTCAGAAGTAGAGAGGCACTTATTTTGGAAAAGCCTAAGCAAAGCAAAGCAAAGCTGCTGCAATGTAGAACTTAAAAGTTCAGGCAGGGGGACAAGGGACAACAACGTAGACCAACTCACATGCTGGAGCAGGGAAGATTTCTGGGACTGCAATTTAGCTCACGTTAGTGGATTGGAGCAGAGAACAAAAATCAGCTTGGTTAGTTACCAAGTAGAAAGGTTAGCTGCCAGCACAGGAAAACTGACATCACAAATTGGGATTAGGCAGCATCAGGAGTAAGATGTTTAGTTTTGTGAATAGCTACTTTTTAACAGCACATTAAAGACGTTACACACCTTAGATGTCCTAGATTCAAAGGTATTCTTTAATCTATGTCATTTGCCTCTTTTGCTGGAAGAAATTCCAGCCTTTACCCAAACGCACCTTGCGGTGCTGTCAGTCATTATTACAGGACTACCCCAAATTAACTCACCTGAATTTGAACTGGGAGATTGTCTTTGACTATACATAACAAGGTCTTTGTGGGCTTTTCTTTGCACATGAGAACCAGCTCCAAATCCATATCATCTTTTATCAGCAAGCCCTTTGCAACCAAGCCAATTCTCATAACACCACACAAGGTCCGACCACTTTGATCCCTAGAAACGAAATAATTCTGAGTAATTACAATGGTATTTTCACACATTCAAAATACTTGCATTATGCTATCACGGTGAAGAGACGAATGGATTGGAGTGATTACAGTGCTAAAGTGGCATACCACTGATCAGAAAATGAAAAGCATAGAGTGCTTTTATACAAGTAGCTCCTATGGAAAAAAAGAACAGAATTGAAACACTGATTTGCAATTCACATGAATGCAGAAGTTGCCTAGCTTAAGACACAAAGCACACAAAAAAACCACCAAAATTAACTATCTGCAGGTCTACCAAAAGAATACAATAATTAAACCAACAAAGTTTTCCTGTTAGCAGAAATGATCTGAGTTGTCTTTTAGCAATGCTTCAACTCCAAACACAGCCACACACCTTTTCAATGCTTCTTTTGGTTGATCCATAAACTCAAAACTTTTATCTTAAAAACTATAAAACCAACTTCTGAAGTTTTAGCACATCGTACAAACTGATGTTTCAGGAAAGCTTCTAATTCTAGAAAGACTGCCAGGCCCAATTCCTTCCACAAGTCTCACCACCAAAACCTACAGGAATAGACGCCTGAATACTCTGCTCCACTCCCCACTAATGCTCAGGGGAATATTTACAGACTGCAGCAAACAACTTTCAAAGCAACATAAGAACATTTTAGTTCTGAATATCAAGAAGAAAAATACAACAAAAAACAATTTTGTAGGCTAAAAAAAAAAAAAAAAAACTTAAAACTTGCATTAAAAAAGCAAGGAAAAACACAAGAAAAGCACCTTTGACAGTTCAAAACCAGGTACTGCCACATGATGCATCTCAAACACTGTGGCACCAACTAGTGGCACATTCCTGTTATAAAAACCCCAGAAAGTATATAATCAGTGAAAGTGGTAAACCACTGCTGCCAGAAAGACAGCACCCTGGTTCCTGTCATTCTTGCCATCCAAAAGAATGGACTGGATAAAAACAAAACCAAAACCAAAGAATCCCATTGTGATCAATGATCATCAAATCGATCCTAAGAAATCCTAAGCTTCACTCAGAAGTATCTTCATCTAAACATTTTACTAACTTTGTCTATGCATTTTAAATAGAAATGCAGCAATGGATGCTTACACAACAGAGGAAAAAAAAAAAAGAAGGACATGGAAAACCAAGTGGTAATCCCACTCTTCTTGGAACAGCCAGAAGCAAACAAGCAAATACTGTTACAAAACCAAACAGCCTCTCAACTTCCAGCATGGAACTCTGCTTCGTTACCAGCACCTTGGCGCAAATAACTGTGAAAATGCAGAATTCCTTTAGATATAGTTTGTAACTACCATAAAGATATTTTACATTGTTGGGAAACATACTATTTTAGCCCCTCGTAGCTTGTAAAGAGATTAGTAAAATCTGTCCCAAAGCAAATGCATAAATACACAAACTATTTTATAAATCTAACAATACATGGACAGTCACTCCAGATTTGTAACAGAGTCCAAGCACAAAACATCCTGCACACACAGGTGTGAAAGCAAGGCCATCCAGTTACCTCAGAAGCACTTAATGCAGGTCCTCAATTTTTTAAAAACTTTTTTTTTTTTGGGGGGGCGGGGGGAAGAATCCATTCTGTGCCTATGTTATCCCCATCAGAAGACATGTAGAAATGCTGCCAGTAATGCTAGGAAATCCCCCCAAAAACATACAGTACACTGCATGGCAAGAGACCGTTCTTCAGCAGGACACTGAACCTTTCCCAAGATGACAGAACCTAGCTGTCCGTCTGTGGAGAAACAGCCTATTGGTCCACTGCAATTATTCTCCTGTGGCAATACAATCCCTCTGTCTTAAATCAATTTATACGTTAATTTATGTAAAAATATTCATGAATTTAAGTGTTTTGCTATTTCTATTTGAATAGATTTCACACCAAAAAAGTGATATAACGCAGCTCGGCCTAACACAAAAATGCCAGTGTTCATGAGTGTGTCTGTTAAATATTTATTAGGGAAACAGAAAGGCACAGAATCAAAATGAGGGACCGTTTGTTCATTTACTTTTCAAGGCTATCATATGATGGTCTTCACACTGCTGACCGTTTCTTATGTAGATCAGTGTATCCTGAGTAGGTGGTGCTCCATTTAAACTCCATGCAGAGCAAGCACTTCTTTTCAAGGGTTCCCAAGCCCATAACTTTGTACTGGAGATAATCAACGACAAGCCTGAACATTAAGAAACCTGTGGAAAAATGCTACTATACTTGACAAATTTTCCGTAGAATCTGCAATGCTGTTCAGAACAGCAAAATATCAAGTCATGGATGCTTCCTGCTTCTGCCAGCCCTCTAGAGTTTTCCTCAGTTAATGCAGTGACACGTTTCTTGTTTCCAAAGTGAAGTACATTCACAGAGTGAGGTGAACCAGAGCTTTATACTGCATTTCCTGAATGCTACTCTGAAAATCTGAGAGGCCTGGCAAGAAGTAGGAACCCCAATGTTATAAAACAGGAAGCAACATTTCACCTATGAATTTTCAGACATAAATCATTATGCATTCAGAAATTACTGGTAAAATACAGCAGTGATCAGCATCTTTCACTTTAAGCCAGTAAACTGTATTTTCAATTTGCGAGCTGATACAGCCTTCCCCATTCAGTTAGCTCTTCTGCCATTATCTGCCCTGAATCGTATCCTACTCCAGAAGCACAGAGCATAGAGCATCTGCATTTCCGTTTCCTACTGCTAGTGTAGGCTGTACCTCCTCCTGCCCCCAGATGTGAACAACTTAATTTTTGGCGTCATGGTAAATAATACATATATTAAAAAGTCCTCGATAAAATTTTCACTACCATAAAAGGTGTCAGAAAACAGAACTAATACAAATGGATAAAGAATACACTTCATTTATCAGTTTTAAGAACACAACGTAACTGGGCAAAGCCCATGTAGCAGCAGAGATTCTTAATGCTGCACACACCATAGGAAAGGAGACTGGAAGAGCCTTGACCACCCCTTTGGTGCAGGTTACGTTACAGATGTAAGCAGAGTAAGTTCAATGGAGAAGAATTGTCTAACACAAAGAGAACTGGAAATCAGGTTTTTCAGGTCATGGCAAATGTGCTGTGAGTCTCACAGAATCAGAGAGCCAAAGAACACCTTGGGTTGGAAGGGACCTCAAAGATCACCTAGATGATCTAGTCCCGTGTCTGGGACTGCCCCTGCCCAGGTGCAGCACCCTGCACTTGGACTTGCTGAACCTCTTTGGGTTCACGTGGGCCAATTCTCCAGTTTGTCCAGGTAGCCTAGTGCTTCGCTTCCTTGTCCACAAACCTGAGAGAACACTTACAGGAGCTGCAGAGCACATGGCAGATTAGCCAGGAAGTGCTGAAGAACTGGAAGCACCCAAGTTAAGAAGCCATACATCAAGAAACCTAAAATAAGGAGCCATTTGTTCCATTATCTTCCTCAACTACTAGAGTTATGCTACAACAACAGAACTGGGCACCGGTCAGGGAGTTGACTCAGAAATAGAGCAAACAGATGTTTCACTCAGTAGAGCACTACATAACAGAAGATAATGGATCCTTAGAAAAGTTAGTTTGCTGGATAAACAATGAGAGTTTACAAAAAAAGTTTTATTTCTTAAGCTGAAGGAGTCCCTAAGCTACATGGCTGTGGATCTGCGCTCGTGTGTTACAGGGACATATATTCACTTATAATTGCTGAGAAGTTTGTCTCCTAAAATGCAACTGGACTGTATCACATTAAAATAAGTAATGAAATAGAAAGCAATTGCTGCCTGCATTGGACTTATTACTATTCCCTGCACTCATCCTGTGTGCTCCCACCTCGAAAAGTGCAAATATATCCACTTCCTTCTATGAATACTCATATGCAACAGACTCAAGGAACACTACAACGCTTATTTAGAAGGAAAGGAACCCATTCAAAGCCGTACAGTAACACATTATGAGGTTCAACTCACTCACTTGGCATTGCTTTCTGTAGCTTCCTCCTTTGCTTCCACGTCGCCCTCACATTTTGCAGACTTGTTCTTTTCATCCAACCAGTCAGAGACATGTTTAAGGGCACATTCTACTGTTGATACCATGTTCTGGACAGCTTCAAGTTCTTCTGGAGATGGATAAATGGTTGAATGTTTCACCATAACATGGCGGTCATCGTTAGCAAAAGATCGGATAGATCTCTGTTACAAAGTGGGAAAGGGGGTAAAAGAACAAAGTTACTGGGTTATCAACAGAAGGACATCGCCTGAATGGGAATCCTCTCTGACAGATGCGGGCAAGTGTTTTTTAATGCTTGTGGATTATAATCTTGCAAGATTGCCAGAGACAGAGAGACCAAACACTAATGCAGAATCAGCATTAAACTGGTAAAATGTGTAAGGCCTTCGGTAGGTTTTATGGCACCTAGATAGATGCCTAAAAGCAACTCTTCTAGAATCACTTTGTTGGCTACTCCAACAGGCACATCTGGAGCACAGCTCATGTTTATCCCACTTTAGGATGAAATGAATTGTGCTTCAGAAGTACACTCCTCTCCTGCCTATCCCCCTTCTCTTTGAAGAAGCTGTGTATAAGGCTAGGGTGCTGAAGCGGGGGACCAGAAAAACCTGAGTTTCATTCCCAGCTTTGCAACAGCCAATCTAGGGTCCTGGGCAACTCCCTTCACTTGCAAGTGTCTCTGACTTCCCTCATCCTAGGGGTGACTAGCTTGTAAATTTAGATTAGGTTTTCAAAGCCAGCGAGGAAAGACGTAGGCCCTGATCTTGCTCAAAGCATGATCTTAATTATCCTGGAGATACAGGCTGAGTAACTGAACTGGGAGAAACACCCTGCCTGGCAATACTTGCAGGAACTCAGAAGATCCTGAACTTCAGTGATAATTGCTGACTTGTCCCAAGCTTCAGTGGCTTGATAGCTCAAAGCAAAGAGAAAAGCCAGGGCCTTGATTCCAAAAGGTAATCACATTTCAAAGCAGGGAAATTCAGAACTTAAGTAGCCCAGGGTGAAAGCAGATGGGGCAATGCTCATGTAGAGGAGGGCAGGCAAGGAGAACACGGAGAAGACTCCTGTTTACAGAAGGCATCGATGCTCTCCAAACACAGCTTTGCATGTTCCGGATAGGCTGAATGCAGCTGTCTCTCCTCAGTTTGTGCTAGAGAAGATGGCAACCCCTTTGGAACAAGGCCATGAAATAGCCATTCCCGTGTGGTTTTGTTGCTGCTGCACATGAAGTCACAGGCACTACCTAGTACTGAGAGAGGCTCAGCAAACTGCACTGGGATCTACAAAGGCATGAATGAAAATTAGGACAGAGGGAAACTGGTAAGAAATGACATAAAATAATTTATTAAAAACTGGAAAGAATAGAAGGGGATTAGACTGCTAATTAAAGAGTTTACAGTGAGACTGCAATACCTGAGTGACAGCGTTGAGAGAGGTAAACAGAACTGATGGAGTGACTTGTGCCAGGAGGTTCTGGTTTGCCACACACTTATCCAAGTGCGACTTAGCTGATCTAAACAGGGACCTGGACCAGCTGCTCTGCCAGCATGGACCTCCAGCAAGGCCATCTTTAAATATTCTCTACAGGCACATGCCAGTCAATGCTGAGAGGCTCCCAGAACTTACAATCATGAGCTAAAAGCCCTCTTCCTCCTACACATTAAATACCTCAAAAACCTTTCAATTTTACCTCCACTTCATGAGTTTAACAGCACATACTCTGTAACAGCACACACTCTTGGGGCCTGTGAAGGATCTGAAAGGCCTCTGGGTTAAATCCTTGTTAAGGAACTGGCCAAGGCTTCCTGGCTCATCACATCCATAGGTCCCTCAAAGGTCTATGTCACAATTCGCTCCCTAACTTCTGTGCTCCTACCCAAACAGACAAGTCAGGTAGGGGTCTGGTGTCATCCCCAGTACTTTCACAGGTGGAAAAATGCTGCCAGGAGGCCCCTCCTGAGGCGTATTTGCAGCCTGGGTATACAAAGCAGCTGCGTTTCACTTCAGCAGTGAGAACTGACAAGCTGGAGTTCCTAATTCACAACCCCCCATCTCTTATCTCATGAAATATCCATCAGAAAAACATCCAGGGAGCAACAAATGAGTAACTCTGTTTAGAAGACATTTGTGTTCTTTTCTAATAGACAGCGACTGGCAAGATCAATTCTTCATTACAATTTAAGCCAAAAATAATAGCAAAACAAGACTTTTTAAAACACAATGTATTGACAACTCTGCTGTGTCACGTGTTCTTCCTCTGCACTCTGTAACAGGTACAATCCTGTTTCGGGTCTTCTACGTTGCTGTTTCTGTTTGTTTTGCTTTTAAATATAAACACACATCCCGGCTATCGTCCACAATCAGCTACACAACTGTTAGAGAGCTGTATTCAAAGTTTATTGCATTTACTCTCATTTTGTTTCTCTCAGCAGTAACGCTGCCCTTTTGTGAACATGACTTTAGAACCTTATCATCACAATCCCTGATCACAATCCACCATCTCAGACAATCCTGATTTGCAACTAACACCGGGTAGACTGGAATGATCCCTCCCCTCACTCAGTCAGATACACTTGGTGCATACTGTTTACACACATCTCATCTATCCTATTAACAAAGCATGCACAGAACTACTTGCAATCAGCTTTTCATGCACACACACACACAAATAAGAATAATCAACACTCGCTTTTGTGAGGGAGGGTGGAAGGGGAAGAGCAGCATTTGGTTACGCATTCTGCAAGTTCAAGGTCATTCGTGCTGTCTGCTACAGCTTGCCAACGCTGGTTTTATTAGAAAACCTTATGAGCATCCCCTTCATTCATATTTAATAATTCATGTAATGCAGGCTCACAAGACAACTCTCTGGTTTAAAAAGGCTGACAGAATATCAAACCTCATTTGCTTTGCTCAAAGCATGCAGTACCATCTCTAATTTAGTGCAAGGTCAGAATATCCCTTCGCTCTTGTTTTATCAGGCCCCATGCAAGACCGTCAGCAGAGAATATTACTAATGCAGCCCTATGAAGATGACAGATACCTACCATGGTTTGTTAGTGTTTCAGCTTTTCTCTTCCTTTCTCCTTTTCCCTCCTCCTCGGTGTCTTTGCTAAGCGCTGTTTTGCCTGACAGAACCTCTTCATAAGCCTCTCAGTCCCTTGACAGCTCAAGAGTTCATAAAGCCAAGATGCTCCAAGAGTCACTTTCTGTAATTCACCTGGAAAAAACCCAGCACACAAGACACAAACACACAAAAAAACAACTTGAAACCAGAAGAAACGACATGGTAATTCCAGTAAGTGCTCAATGCAGAACATGATATCAAACTGCTGAGTAAAGCAAGCTGGATTCATGCTGGGGAAGGACTCACTGAACTGTTTATCTCAGAACAATAGCAGATGTTACAGAAAGCAACTTTCTGTGAGGTGCCCACACGTACGTAACCACTGTCCCATGCCAGCCAGAGCTCCTCTCAGCGCGGTTTGTCAGTCAACTGGCAATCCAAATCTCTGATATGAGGAAGACCGGAAATCCAAAGTCTCAAATATGTTCCGTATGAAAGCAACTTGAAAAGACTTCTATTTTTACACTAATTTTAATTATCAAAAAGTAATTATCAGCTGAAATTCCCAGTGCAGCCTTTGATCCTGAGGGCGTCAGCTGCTGTATGACACGAACTAAGACTCCAGGTAGCAATAACTGTACGCTGTTATTAAAAAAGACTAAGCGCATTACAACAAACTGAAGGCATACCAACTGCGACAATGTTCAGCTGAAATCATTCACACTGCTTTTCCTGCCCCTGTACATCTTTTTGCAGCACACAACAGCTAAAAGAGCCTGGAAGAGCAGCCCTCTTGTACTAAACTAGGAGAATGACCGAGCGGTTGGTGTGAGAGAGGAAAGGCTGTGCTCACTGCACAGCACAACATGCAAGCCCTTGCAGAAAGCTCCTGTTTTCCTTTCCTTGCACATATTGTTGCATCAGCTTTTCAGCAACATCTTGAAGGAACTGGAAGCCGTCAGTAAATTTCTGCAGACTGACACACACACGCACAAATATTTTACTTTTCTCCTATATGTCAGTCCTGCTTCTCTAGTTAGAGATTAAAGGCAAGTTTGGCAACAACACAGGGATAGGTAAGATGACTCAAAAGTTCAGTAGATGTTTAAACCTCAGGGGTGTAACAGGAAATAAAATACTGTTTCTGATAGAGACTTAAGCATTCCAAGGGAAAGGCAAAGGCAACCACAAATGCTTCTTTACTATTTTCTCCATCAAGAAGAAATGCAGTGAGTTTACAGGACCAATAGCTTTGATAGTAAGTGCCTAATAATTATTTATTTGTATCTCATACCACAAGATTTAGGATGCAAATTTGAGTTTAAAAAAAAAAAAAAAAAAAAGCAGCCAGACAAGAACACTATGCCGAGGCCTGTCTGCTTCAGCAGCTAAATGCTGCCAGGGAAGAAACCCCAAGAGAGTTAAATGCACTCATACTAAAAATGCTTGGGGAAAGCAAGCTAATAAAAACCCTGAAGGATCTAATTTCTTCTCACAAAGGCTATATATCCTATCAAGTTATGTTAACACTCAACCAAATCGCTTCCTAGAAGCAATCAAGGAAGATGTTCTTTAATGGGACCAGATTCCTACCTTAAGAGACCCTGAAAGTCAAGCAGGGTTAGCTGGGAGCACAAACAAGGCAGGATTACTGCTTTGACGCTATCTGGGCTATGAGCTAGTCGTGAGCACTTCCAAACTCACTAGCTTCGCACCATCTCTAGAACTGACCGGACTCCGTGAGGTCTTTTTGCTTAGCTCTTCTATAACAGTAGTAGTAATAATAAATAATCTTCTGAGTCAGCAGATGGCAAGCTAGAGAGACTTTCACCAGACGTGTTTCCAGATCATCTATTTCGAATTAGGTGGGATTTAGTTTGAAGAGAGAACCACCTTCACATACCCGTTCTTCCCTGTGACTCCTACATCTCACATTTTCAGTTTGCTGTCTTCTCTGGTAACTGTAACTTGGCAATTCCAGGCAGAGAGAAGGGCACTGGAATGTGTTGCTGACTTTAGCATATGCCCAGCACGATGTCTCTAGACTCCAAGCAACACCCCAGCCTGGACTCCCTCCTAAGACTACTGCAAGCTGTTGCTTATCAGCTTGTGCAATGTATTGAAAGCAGATGGACAAGGATAGCTGGCTGAGCAAATTCTGGTGCTTCAGTACGTTGCTGAGCAGCCTGCTGTCTAGAGGGCAAGTCCACAGGCTCTCTCACAAGCTCTGAAAACTGCCATACCTCAGGGTGCAGTTCTGCATGCATCGAGAGCTTTTCAGTGTTCTTTGAAAATCTGAAACAGGCTGAAAAGGAACGTTTCACGGCTGTGATGGGGATTAATCCTTTACTAGAAAGAAGAAGCAAAACCACGGTCTCCCGATACTCTGCCTTACACAGGCCATGGCTGTCTTTAAGAGCGGTTCAAGTTTCAGTGACAAGCAATAGAGTTGGATGAAGGCATTTATGACTTCCATTCTACCTACCCTTTTTCTCAGCAATGAATGGGTGAGGTCTGGGCAAACATAGCTGAAATAAAGAGGGACTCACATCTCCACTGGTGCCATCATTATAACTACTCAACTAAAAAGAATCCCGAAAGCTGAGTCGAAACTGACATACATGAAAGTCACGTTAATGACTTGCAAGTCACTGACATCCTAAAAATATTGCACAGAAACACACAAAGGAATGAAAACCTAATTTGGTCCAGACTTCAGAGATTTTTTTAAGTAAAGGACTAAACAGGAAGTTTACTACAAAAATGCAGACGCAATTTACAGAACAAAGTACGTTTGACAACACGCAGAATTAAATTAAGGATAAGTAAAAATCAAATCTGCTCCATCCATATGGACCAAAGCAGCAGAACGTAGCTCAGCACTGAGCACATCAGAAAGCATTATGTGGAGTGAGCAGCAATCCCATAAATCCAACAGCCCCATTTTACTTGCAGGTTACAGCAGGATACGTGTCCCCGGGTCCTCAGAGAGCAGCAGCTGAGGCTCAGACTAACGGCACAAGAGCGTAACGCACGGCTGTCCGATGTGAGGGCTGCCACCTACACCTGCAAAAAACTTCTAGACAAAGCTCCTAGCACTAATGAGACCTTGGTGATCTTGAGAAAATCACTTTACCTGTAGACCACGTTGATCTAACGCACAAAACAGAGTAAACACTCACTGTCTCCTGATCTGGAGGAGCCGAGCAGAGTCTGCAGGGTGGTTTTAAGCCACTGGGGATCTGACACATTAGAAACGTTACTGAAACACCATGAGTCTCTCAGTGTTTCCATTAAACATCCCATCCTGCACAGAGGAACTTTATGCGTTGGCACAAGACAAACAAGGAAAAGAATTTCAGAGGAGGCCTTTGCCATAGGGCACATTCCTGCATCTGGCACTTGTGCTTCCAGGAGGAGGCATTTAAACAGCCACGAGCACCGAAGGTGCTCACCTACCTTCAAGTGCAGACAAGTGAAAAGCAGAAGCAGGTACTTGGCCTCCTAAGGGCTGCCCGGTAAATCCCGAGCCTGGAGATTTAGAAGGCCCGCAGTGAGGTAACAGTCAGATGAAGCAAAACCACCCCCCCAAGCTACCCTCTTACCGATGGCTGCTCCTGGAAATTACAGCTTACAGCCCACGCCACCCCGAGATCGCTCCACGTTTGTGGCAGCAGCACAGCAAGGACAGCTCCGGGTGCTCATAACAAACGCGTGAGCATTCAGCACAGACTGGGGCACATCACACAAGGCAATGGAGCAGAACTGGGATTTACACAGAATGGGCGAGAAAAGGTTCAACCTTCTTCTTACTTTTACAAATCGGAGTACGAGGCCTGCGACTTGAAATTGCAGGTTGATTTTAACTTCTGCTTTGCGTTGGGCAGACAGGTAGGTTTTCGTCACACCGCACATGGTGCTGCTGAAAATATGCTGTGTTTTTCTGCAGTAAATTTTTTTACTGGCCTTCTGCCAAGAGTCTTTCTGGCAGCATCTCCCACAGTTGGAAACTGTGTATCTGGGTCAGAAAAGACAAGTCGCTTTTCAGAACGGCTCAATACATTTGGCAGAGATGCTGATATTATAATTGAACTCTTTCAGCAACTCTTTTTGTGATGTACCCAGACACCAAACAAAACAAGATCTGCAAAGTTGATTAGTGTCAAAATAACAGACAGAGAAATAGCAAAATAGTTTTCCCTCATGTTAAAAGCATCAACAAAACCAAGAGATTCAGATAAAAACCACAATTCACAGGGACTGAGTGGAGTGTGGGGCAGAAAGACCTGCAGAGTATGAGCAGCCTTCCACTTGTGCAGATGTTTACTATTGTAAACCCCAACGCCCTGCATCCTGTACAACATTGCTTTCTTCTTTCTTCACCACCGAAGAGAAACCCTTGCCACTCACCGCCATATAAGCAGCCTGTGAAGGAAGGCAATTGGAGCACGAGGAACCATAGCTAATGAAAGACTCAGATCACTTCCACCAACACGCTCAGCATCCAGCTCTACCTGCAGACTGTACAGCCATACGAGTTTTATTATTTTCCAAGTAATACAGTTCCTGGCAAAGCTGCATCTGGTTTAGCCTTCAGAAGACTGGAATTTTCCAGCCAAATAATTATAAAGCAACACTACAGCTCAGAGCTGGAGAGGTACTTCCCCCAGCAAACCCGTACGCTGCACACAACACACCCTGAGTCTAGCATTACTCCTGCTTCCTCAGTTCTCATGCCAGTGTGAGAAAAGGCTCCTGGGCTCCAAAGTTCTCAGGAGCAGCCAAGCAGGCACACATTTGGTAAACAGACGTGTAATGAGAGCACCAGAACGGAGGAACCACCCAAGCCACCTTCCCGGCGCTAGAGTTCACGCTGCAAGGCCAGCAGCATTCAGACAAGACTGGGGAGGAAACTACTGGAAGAGCTCCTAGAGAGGAGTTGGCTGCACCGAGGAGCTACATGACAGAGATGGGGATGGAACTTGGGGGCCTTCGGTTGCAATTATATAAACAAGAATGTAACTGCAAACAGGTGAACACACGGATTCCTCCAGGTAGTAGAGCAAAAAAAGAGGGGAAAAAAATACCAGCCAAAATAAATAACTCCAGTAACGAAATCCAAGTTGAAGAATTAAAACCAGCCAATCAGTTCATTAGATTAATTAAGGTAAAAGGAAACAGGGATGTGCAGAATATACCTCACATTTTTAGCTTGTGGAGAAGTTGAAGGAAAAGGATGGTCTAAGGGGAAAACATCACCACCCTAACAGGAAGGCTAAAAAGGATCAGGGAAGCACGGTGTAGGCAAGTGCACAATCCTTGGAAGGAAGAAACCACTGTGTTCTGGAGAACCACACCAGGCAACCTCAGAAAGGAATGCTCATTAGTAGGAATAACTGCAGATATCAAATCATGATGTAACAGAAAAACCGCTTGGGGGCAGAACCTAAGTCATCCTCTTTTAGGATTTAAGCTACTCTTCACTACTGAGGACATGAAAATATCCTACCAAGCTCAGTCAGTGGTCTTCAGAGCAGCACATCAGTTACAGCCCTCCAGGTGGAACTCCTCGCTCTCCGGATTTTACACAGCCTCCTGCTCCCTGGCACCTGCACAATACCAAGCGCATCACTCACAGCTCGCGTTACAAAGGCTCTCTGGTGAAGTGATTTTGAAGATCCCTTCACGTCTTGCTATTATTGCCCAGATACCAGACTGAGACAGACCAATTTCAAAAACAAACAAACAAAATTAAAAACCAGCTGTCGGCACTTAAATAACAAATTGGCAACGTACTTCTTGCTCAACCAGTCAGAAACATCCAAACCAGAATGCCTGTAAAACTGAGTCCTATAAAACCCAAAATATCTTAAAAGGAGAACTTGGCAGCATCTTTTAAAAAATCGCAATTAGATAGTACATAAATAATTAATGGTGAAGCATTCATCTTGAGACTAGACAGAAACCACTACTAGACTCTCCACGTCTGAAATGTTAAACTGATTCCTGACTTGCAGTAGGCATTCCTGCTCTTCTGGCTAAACTGAATGCTGGAAAGCAGAAGCTGCTTTGAAGTACTCACCTGTTAGTGAAGCAGTCAGAATTTGACATCAACATTCAAAATCAGAGAATTCCATAGAACAGACTACGTTCAGTTACAGTTGAAGAATTAACTAAATTAATAAAAAGAATTACATTACACTGAAATGAAACCATCTGCAATGTCAGTTTTCCCAGAGACAGATTTGGCTTAAGCGAAGTTCTGGATCTATGCCCGAAGTTACATCACGTTCCCCAAAACAGAATCGCAGCTCTACCTCCTCAAGCACACAGCGCAGCTTAGCGCCATGCCAGGCTTCTTACTGCCCAAGCCTTGCCCTGCACTCGGATCCCAGCACCAGAGCTTTACAGAGCTTCGAACTCCTAGCCACCTTCCATCCCCGTATGTCTGTCCACAGCCTTATTTTGAGGCTTTTTGTTCCAGAACCATCGCGGGAAGCAGCCACAATATCGAAGAGAAGAACTGGGACGCTCCTTCCCTAGCATCCTCCAGCTTAACTCAAAAAGCTGCAGTGCCCCAGTTTCTTTCCTGTTGTGATTCACACCCCAAAGACTGCGGGCTGACCTTCGCTGCAGCCTGCCAGCCAGCAGCACTGACACGCTGCCGGGATGGGGAAAAGCCCAAGAGGTCACTCTTCCACCAAGGAGAATGAGCTCTCCAAAGGAGAATGAGTTCTGCACGGAACAGCGAGGCCTCGGCAGCGCACACACGGAGCGGCACGTGCCGCAGCCTGCACGCTGGAAATCACAGCATTCCTTCCCCATGCTGGGAATAAAATAGGGAGGCAGACAGACAAACAGGAGAACTGGATCAGCCTGGTGGTTTGCACTTCTCATCAAGTGAAGGAGGGAAAATTGCATGAAGCTGTAACTTCTTACCTCAGCCAAGAACAGCCTTTCGGGTGACACGCTAGATCTCAGTAATGATTCTACTCCCGTGTAATTTTATATTCAGAAAAGCCCTATTTGTACTTAATCAAAAACACCCTTATGCTTCAAACTAAAATCAGAGCAGACATTTTTTTATTCTAGGCACATCAGATAGGATAAAATAGCTTATTCGAAATGACTAATGATCTTATCTGTTAATATTTGTAAAGGCGTTAGAAAAAAACACACAAGCTCACAAATGGGCTCTACATGAAACGTATCTGGTATCTCACATAGTTGCTCCTCTCACAACAAAGCAACACAACCCCCCGAGGAAATATCTATTCTAGCTGAATTCCTAGAAGATAGTCTCTGCAGGTATCGTTTAACATACAGGCTTACTGCCACGAAGTATCGTAAGACACTTCCTGGGCTCTCCAAAAGGCTGGTGTTTTGTGACCACTCACCAACGCAGAAGAAAGCATTTCAGACGTTCCTACGTAAGAAATGCAGACCTTTTTCCTTTGAGCTACCCACCAGTTGTTCCATCAGCAGGTTAGACCATGGAAGAACCATGGAAAATTTCTCCTTGTACGCTCTGAAGCACCATGTCCTGCTTCCTGTGTCTTGTCTGCATTACTGGTTCCTGTTCAACAGAAGCACAGCCCCAGCAGCATGTTCACGAGCTCACCAACACATACAGATTGCTTACAATACACAATCTGCCTCTGCCTTCAGCATGACAGCAAGAGCTCCCCAACAGCTCCTGCCTCAGCTTTCCATCTGCATCCAATCCAAAATGTTCTGCTGAACAAGAGCAACGACACAAAGAGCTGAGGTACGGCTCAGCTGCAGCTGGCATTGCGAACAAACACCCAGCGCAGCAGTAAGACCGCGGTGGTGCCTTGTCGGGAAGCGTTGTCAAAGTTAGGGGCTGCTCCCTCAAGCCAGGTCCTGCCCCAAACCCACAGAAACTCTCCAGCACTAATGCTGCTCATTCCAAGTTTCTTACTGTAGGAGATGCACAGATCTGTGAGTTTTCAAAAAATCTGTACTCATTTCAATAAAGAACGTTCAGGTAAAACTGCTTGTAACACCATTCAGCAGCAGAACATGTTTGCTGTACTAGGTGAGCCCTGCTCCCTGTCTCAGGCTAACACGTAACTCAGCAATTTGCGAGATGAAGGAGAACAATAACATGACTTTCTTACAGCAAAAATCTGTGCTGTAGATAATACATATTTAGTAATTCTGTCTTATAAGAATATAAAGACTGTATTTTAGACAGCATTGAGCTCTGTAGTTTTCTAACATTAACAAAAAGTTCTATTTCAAAGCATTAAGAAGTTTTTAAGAATAAATGCTGTTCTGATTAAAATCCCAGAAACTCTCACTAGCAAAATTTAACCACCAGCTTCTCCTCTAGAATTTCTTCCTCGAGGTCCCCAGTGGCAGCACACCAAGAAGCTGGCATTTTCAATATTGCAAATTCACGCTGGATACCGTGCACATTAGCCAGTTTAAACATTCATGACTCTCCACTTAAATGCATTTTCTAGTATGTCAGTCTTGCTGCCTCGGTGACTTTTTTAAAAAAAGAGAGAAGATTTACAAGAATTTGGAAGAGAAGACTGCTAGCTGGTCTCTGCTAGCATTGTGCAAAGAGTTCTTGTGCTCTTCGCCAGTCTGCATCTGCCACCAGACTTGACCACGTTCTAGTGCCACTCGGACACCCAAACAATGCTCCAGGCCTGGTATTTTCAGCCTGTCACCATGCATTGTCTCAGTATTCTTCATCTTATACCGCTATTTCCAGGGAAGCCCGAAGCTCAGTGGCACAGTATGTAACGCCACAGGAGCATTTAAAACAACACCTGTGACTGCCATTGTAGGCCGCTTAGGAAACCAAAGCCTCCTCTCTGGAAGCTCTCCGTCACAATGCTGCAGCTCCGCTGTAGATGGTCCAAGCTGCCCAGAGGAGCGGGACCGAGCACTGCAGAGAACCCTGGCTGCCATCTCCTTTCAGACTCAGAATGGAATTATTTACTTCAAAGGCACGATAAACCTATCAAAACATTTGAATTAGTTTATTTAGGCATGAAAGTCAGCAACAATACCCATGGTGAGAATAAAAACCATGAAAACCATTGCTTTGGTGTTTCCCTTAAGTTTCACATAGTGCTATGAATTCATTTCATCTCTCTTCATAGGTAACAATGTCGTCTTCAGTGCCGCTTTAACTCAGAGCGGCAGGGAACACTCCTGGTTCTTTGCTCATTACCAGAAGGCTCCCTCATCTTCACCGTTCCCCGCTGTTTTCCTTAGGCCCTGCAATCACCAACATACCTTGCTCTCTCTCTCAACATTAAGCAAGACCTCTGAACATCAAATATAAGGCTATGACCAACACCAGTGGCTTGGAGGCAAGTTGCTTGCCACAAGCTGAAGGGCCCTGCCTTCTGGGGGGTTTGTGGAGGTTAGGAAGATCACATCCATCCTAGGAAACAGAAGCACGTGGGAGCAGGCTGTTGCAACTGCAATGTAAAACAGGGTGCACGCCCGTTTTTCTCTGAGGGAAGCAAGTAGACTGTGCAATCGATAGCAGCACTCAAAATGCTCTCAGCTTTACAGAAAGATCAATTTACAACAACAACAAAAATCTCACTTTCTCCCCAAAGCCCCCTCTATACGCTATAGCTGCTAGAAGTAACACTTGAAATTGTTATCAAGGGAGAGACTAGAGAAAAACAATCTAAGTTTGTTTATTTTGGGTCATTAACTATTTTGTGTCTAGCCACTTCAGTTTCCCCTGATAACAGGGAACCTGCTGTTCTGAAAAGCAACACTGAAGCTGCTTTGTTTTTTAATTTTGTTTTTTTCAAAGAAGGTGTACTTGGGAAACCACAACACGTCAGGGTAGGAGCCCACAGATCAAGAGGCACAGGGCAGGATCAAAACCCAAATACAAAACCAGCTACTTTATAAATCAATGGAATTTCTCCTAAGCTGGGCAATGGGATACAAAACCTTTCAGCCATCAGTCAGAAGTTATGACGGAGCTGTAGTACAGTCCAAATGTTTTTCTTACCTACTTAGCCATCTGTGTAAGTCTGTGCCATGTCACTACACCATCATTATTACAGGATACCACGGCAAAGAGAAAGAGAACCAGAGGGACATGAACACTGAACTCTTCAGAGCACAAAGAACCTCCTTAGTTTTTACAGTCGAGAACCATACTTCTGGTGGTAAAAAAAAAGCAAACAAAAAAGAACAGATCCTAATGTTCTCAATATAACTGCTTCTACCTACGTAGACCTCTCAGCACAAGAAAAGAAAGGTTAGACCCTGGAATTCAGTGGACAACTGTTACCAGACAGTTTCCTGCTTTACCAAGACAAAATCTGCAAGTTAAATTTAGAATGATGATTTCTGCAGGCACTCAGATGTTTCTGCTCTAAATTTTCTAGAAATTGCAAATTAGAAGTTGGCAGACTTTAAACTGACCCAGCATGTGTCTGCTGTAATCCAAATCATATTCTGTTCTATTACTCTGCAAAACTGTTAGGAAAAAATCATGCCTTTCAACACATGGTTTCAGACAAGTGACAGAGACATTCCATTTACCCCTGCGCTGAGAACAAAACTTAAGTACAGTGTTTTTTCTTCTTGGAAAAGCACCATGAAAATTAAAGCTAATGGAGAAGTCAACGATAGCTCCGTGGCACTATAAGCACAGTTGCCCAATAGGACTACTTAGATAACTGAGTTCGTTTAAAGTGCTTGGGGTAATTTTTTTCCATGTGCCATGGGGCAGATATATTGCACTTCCAGACTCTGGCCTCATTCTGCAATCCCACAAGCAGACGGACCAAAGCAGGCAGGTGTCACCACGCTGCTCTGTGGAAGCGACCGACAGTCCCCGCAAGTCTCATGCAGCCCCTGCGAGTCCCTAACACTCTGCTGCCATTCAAGAGATGAGTTTTTTTGCAGCACCACGAACAATAAATTGAATGAAACAGCTCGGAGGTTACAAACGAAAGAAATATGGGTCATTACTTCTCCATCTACTGGTAAGCAGACAGTACTACCCAGTGCTCCACCGCTAACCTGGGGGGGATAGCAGTCTTCGGCTTAACCTAGCAGTGGGGACTAAAGCATAATAAGCTCTTCCATTTTGATTGCAGTAGGAAGCTCCAGCGTGATTTTTTCGTTAGAGAGCAAAACGCTCCCCAACCGTAGGTGTGCACACAAGAATTTCACAGCACTTCGTAGCCGTAACTTCTCCAGCCCCGGTAACAGCTACGCGTCTGATGCTGTTTGCATTTAGAAGAGACCCATCCCCAGAGATGGAAGTGACTTTCCCAGTGCCATTGTAAAGCTATGGCAGGACTTGGAAAATAAATTAGTTTTTCACTTAGCATACAGCCCTGGAGTGTGCCACAGCCCCCGCCCCGCCAGCTTTCCACCCCTTCCTCAGGCTTCTTTAGTTCAATTTGCACAGACGCCGTGCTGCTGGCTGCCCTCGCTCGCAGGAGCGGAGCCATCCTTTGCAGGCCAGCTTGGCAAAGAGTCACAGCTAAATGCTTGACAACAATTACCTGCAGATTCATGGCATCCAAATTAGCAATTCAGCATCTGAATACGGGGTGATTAATCTCAGGAACCGAATTCAGAATGTGTCCTATTTTCAGGCATCAGATTTTTTGAGCACTCCACTCTTTGGATAGTCAGACTGACTCGGACTTAGCGGCCCCCCGTCTTTTTCAGAAGAGGACAATGGAGTCCCTCTTTTGTTAGGCAGCAAGAGGCACACAGTCTGTTCTCGGGAAGAACAGAAGCCAGCAAAATGAGGACATTTCAGGACACCAGCAAGGGCCCTGAGCCATACAGCAAGGTGAGGGGAAGCTCTGCAGCCCCATTCCATACAGCAATGCCCTCCTCAGCATCACACAGCGTGCTCTGGACACCAAGTTCCAGCACAGTGTTTTGGTTTTGAAGGAAATTAATTTCAGGCATACTCAACAATTTGAATCCAAGTCAGTACTGACATGAGACACAAACCACAGAAAAACTGCTTGTCATTCAAGGACCGGTGTCCTGCTTTCCCCCAGATTTTGAGCGCAGAAGATGTCCTCTGGTAACTGCAAACATGCAGGGCAGGAGGAGTCCTGCCCCCAGTTCTGGGGCATTTAGCTCATAGATGTTTAGATTATATCTTATAAACGCTGCTTCTGCTAAGCATGGACACACGTCAAGGGCTTCACTGCACAGCCTCCCAGGAATAACTTCAAAGGCAGCAGTAAGAACCCACCAGCACATCATGTTCACATCTCAGCTGTTACCAACTTCTAATGCAGAAACTCTGTCAGAGACAAAAGGCTAAACTTTTAAAAGTTGTGCACTATTGGCACCTTGAAGGCTCTCTGAAATTGTCTCCTAGCACCACTGCTGGGAGAAGGAGGAAAAGAAGCAACTGCTGCTTTTGTTGGGACGTGCCTGGTTCTGTCACCTGGCAAACGTCAGGTTTCACACTGTCACCACAATTTTGCTTTAAAATAATAAAAAAGGAAAGCAAAGACACACAAGTATATGTAGATGTCTACAGACAACACACATGTAAAAAACAACTAATTTCTCCTATTAGCCAAGTCACCAACACACCAGTTTATGCCTCAAAGACTTGTGAGTCCTTGCAGCATTCGGCCTTTGCCACGTACAAACCGCCCAGTCGCGGCATACTGCAGCTGCCAGCAGGCCCGGCACAGGGACGCGATGAATTAGACACAAAAAAAGACCCAAAGGCCAGCGCAGATCCCAGCCTGCAGCAGTCTGTGGTTACTGCGGAGTGCACTGCGAAGGAATCAGGCAGTTGGCTTCGCCACCCGGTATTTCTAAAGCTCTACGTGGCACAGGTTACAGAAGATAGGGGAGCTCACTTCTCTCTCAGAACAACAAAAACAGCCTTCACACTAGATGCTGGCTGGCCCTCTAGGCAGCCCCAAGCCCATCAACCTGACAGCACCTCTCTTACAAATTAGAGAAGAAAGCTGAAAGTCCTGGGTGACCAGGAGAGCAGATGTCAGCACTTCACTTCCCCCTCCTGCACCCACATCACGCACCTCGAACAGCATCTCTGCAGTATCACGATCCCTACAGGAAGCCCAACTCCACCAAAGCACCGCTTTTCATCGCTGTTTGTTATGTGACTCTACCCTCCTTCTAAAAACATCTCTTAGGCGCCTAAGAAACAAACAGAAAGAAAGCAAACACAGCCAACAGTTACCGCTTCCCTCGGGCTCCACGCACTCTGCACATGTGGTTCTCTGAGCAATTTTCTCTCCCGCCCGGCAAGCGGCACAGCGAGTGCTGTCAGAGCTCCCCGCTCTTCTCCCCCCGCAGGAGGCTCTGCAGCCACCGTTCCATCGCTCCTGTGCTGAATACCTGCAAGCTGTTCTTGTGCTGCAGTGCTGAACAGCCACCGTCCCTTTAAAGCATCCAGGCTGACAGTTTTCTGATCTGTTCCAACATTTTGAAGTATGAAGGAAACTTCGGGCTATATTTTATGCGTGCACGTTATCAACTATTATCCAATCTACCAATACAAGCACACAGAGTCCTTTCAGGAAACATTCCAAACTTTGTGAACACAGGAGGAGCACAAATAGAAACAGAACAAGAGAAAGAGAGGAAAAGTACAGAAAATCCCTGTACTCCTCAGCTCTCAGCCAAAAGTGATTCTTCTCTGTACCGAGCATGAGACCTGCTACTGTACTGTGCGAAGGGGGTGAAGAGCCCTCATTCAGGCATGGCGCACCTGCTAAAGCTGGCAGTGAAATCAGTCAACTCCTGCAAATCAGTAGCGCCCAGTGCAAACAGAAAGCCAGTCTGTATTTTTCTGGCACACGAGTATGGCGAGTTCCACATACAGATCAAACATTTACGAGCAAAAGAAAAGAACCTAGCCAAGGGGGTTACATTAAAATAAAGATTACAGATCTCAGCGTGAAAGCAAACAGTAAGCGTACCACTGAGTCCGTCCCAAGCCCAGATGAGCTCTCCACAAGCAGCTCCTCCAAGGAAGAACTGCAAGGAGGCAGGGGCTGAGCCAACTTCAGCAACTGCAGAAGCACCAGCATGATATTCAAACACGGCAGTCACTGTAAAAGCATCAGGAGCAAATGGATACTCAAAACACTGAAGGAACTTCTGGCAGCTTCATCTGGACTCTACCTACCTACAGGCAAATCACTGATCCAAATCAGCTTAATTCAACTCTACTTGCCTGTTTCTCTTCTATCTTAACGTTCTTTCAGCACACTTGCTTCCTCCAAAATTTCATGGAACTTGACAGAGCCTTCACAGAAAGTTTTGCAGACATGGTGCTGCAAGGATGACTGACATCCTGTAAGGAAAAGACCGATGGCACCTTCCTACAGGGCTGCTGCAACTTCTCACTGCGGGTGGAATGCTGTTATGACAATGACACTGTGCTTGTGTTGCTTTACTAAAAGCACACTTGGAAACATCTCAACGGAAACCAAAACAGAAGTAAGTTACTTTTCAACTGCACAGAAAAAGCAGATTCATTTGTAATGTGCAGTTATTCCAACACTAATGTGGAATCCCTGTTAAGTAGCCTGAAACACTGCACTTACGCACCTGGGAAGTTTTTCAGCTAAGAACTGTAGCTCACCGAACAATGTTTAAGGCAGGCCATATTTCATCTCCCTTTTAAGAAACTTCTTTATTAAAGTCAAAGTTCCTCAAAGTTGTTGCTTTATCAGCAGTCCTGTTCAAACCCGCTTTGTGAGAGGTTTCTTTCCTCCCCTCTTCAGTCCTATTTTGTTTCTTACTGAAACTTGGCATGAAGCTCAGGCTCCCGACCCATAGCAAGAAATTAAACAACACAGCTTTGCTCATTTGTTTTTGGAAGAGTCAGGAAGTCTCCAGTTTCAGGTTCTTCAGTGTTCTGGCTGGGGAAAAACAATGTATGTCAAGCTTCAGAAGCTTTCAGTCCTCAATCACTATCTGCAAAGTTCATCAGAGACCTGCCAAAGACACACTTGGTAAAGTACTCGTTCTTGGTCTGTTACACAAGGCCACGTCCACAAAAACAGACTTTTGGTCAAGAGCTCACTACTAATATAGTAACAACTCCCATCTACTTGGAATAAACCACGCCCTACATCCCATGGGCTAACACAGAAAAATGACTAAATAACCCCAAAAGATAAAGCAGATGGTAGGGAAACAACCACCCTACCAAATATTACAGTCTCATTCCCACAATACTGTTAGGAGAGAAGAAACATAAGGAAGAAAATAGTTTATTTCTATTTTTGTGCCTTTTCTGATGATTGTATCAAGCAGTACCATCACTATTTAGATGGTGACAGTTGTTTTTTTTCTAAAACGTGTAGTGCTGTGAAATCTAAAAAGGAAAATGATCATATTGATAAGCTGTTAGAGGATAAGCATGCAAAGAAGTGCTCTGAAGCAAACTGGTTCCTTAGCAGGAGAGTTTTGACAGGAAGAGAGTCCAGTTCCAGCCAACCACCTTTTAACACAAAGCACTGCAAAAATTATTTGGAAGTTACGACAGCGTCAGGCTTCGCATAATTTGCTAAGACTGCAAATTCAACCAAACCTTTTAAATTGTCAAAGATACCGCAGTTAAAGGAGGTTCTTATTCGCCTTCAAGGTGGGAGTCATGATTCTTTTCTCTCACACAAATTTAGACAACTGTGTTCTCTTTTCAGCCTCCTGGCCATCTGTGGAGATGGGGAGGTGTGTGCAGATGTGGGCTCCGAGCAGAACAAGCGACTTGTCTGAGCTCATATTTTTGGCAGCCGCCAATTTCACCCTCACCCACCAGAAGCAGAGAAGTTATCAGCCTTGTCTCCAACCCCCCCTTCCCAGTGTTTGCATTTTTTCTGGCTTTTCTAGAACACTTGTCACCATATTTACCCAAGTACATACATTAGTGGTTTCAAACTAACAGTTTTTGTGACAGAGGGAAACATTTCAGGTCTTTAAAGGGGAACCTGAGACATGAAGAAATGAAATCATGTGGTAAATCCACAGCAGAACCTGAAAAGGAGCCAAATGCTCCCATAATCAATACTTCCAGTTTAATCACCAGACTTCTTTACCAGATCAGTGCCACTCTGTGCCTGGTTCTGAAGAGTTTATTCACCGGGCTTTTTATCAATGTCCAGTTGGAGAAAGAACTCTCACAATTCTCCTGGGCTTGGGTGTGACGCACTCAACACAACAGCCCCTGTTCCTGTAACAAGTGGTACATCCCCAGCGATGCTGCTACCCATCCTTAAGGTCATCCAAGTGGCATAGCTGATCACTTTGAAACAACAAATTAAGTCTCTATACGATTAAATACTTGGACAGCATGACTGGGTAACCAAAGAAGCCCTAATGTATTTAAGTCCAATTACCCAGACATCAGATCAAGAGATCATGAAGCTTGGGGACATTGAATAGCTGCTCCACGGCGCGCTGCCCTCTGCCCAGCTGCAGGCCAGGGCTAGGACCAGGTCAGCAACAACATAAACAGCTGGCCCTTAAACTCAGCTCCTAATTGATTAAATGTTAACACGCATTAGTCAGCGCTTTCAGATCAACTGATTACACGTTATTTGTTTCTAGGGTTAAGAAAAACATCCACAACCCAATTCTATTCATCTTATCTCCGTAAGGTTGCCCGGTGGGACCCTTTATCACCACACTCCATGCTATAACAGCAACACAGACCCAGCAGCGCTCTGGACAGCCGAATCTCCTACCACAGAGAAATCAAACGCTTTTTTTTTTCGTTTTAGTACAAGCTGTAATCTGTTGGGTTTTTTTGAAATGGACTTGTGCAGCCTTCACTGTAGACTTCCATCCAATGTCCAGGTGATGTGTTTAGTACAACCAGTTGGGGTCTTGCTAAGCAAGCTGTAAGAGTGGCTGTTCAAGCCAAATGCCTCCTTAGGTCCTGCACATAGTAGCTCACAGTTTTTAAAGCTTCACCCATTTCAACAACAGCAACTAAATTCAGCACAGTGCAGCATGCCGGCTTCTCATCCTGCTCATTTTTGTATACGCTTTCAAAAGAACAAAGATGAGAACATTTAAGGGATAGCATGTTTATGGGAAGGGTTAAATAGGTAGACTGGTAACAAAGTTTGGGCTGCTACCTCATAACAAAAGCCAGTGCCCTGCAACAACTAGCAAAATTTTTCATGCCTCCTCAAAGGTTAGCTCTGTGACTTTACAGAATCCACAGCTAAAGATCCTCTCCCTAAATATATATATGTATTTCAGTTTCATAGTGTCGTTGCCACTAGGATAAAACCTACTGCAGTGAAATCTCACTAGACAAGATCAGCAGTGTTAGTGCCCATGGAGAAATCCTGCTCCCAGGCCTCAAGCCTGTGACTGCTTTGCCAAGGCTCGTTTGTAGAAACAGGCAGCCCTTGTTCCCAAACCAGCTCCGCGCAGCACCCGTGTCTGCGCTTCACGCTCACCTGGAGCCCATTTGTGCTTTTCCAGGAAGACAGACACGGCCAGCTGGGAGCTATGATTAGGGGAAGACTCTGGTTAAGGTTATAATCATCTGAATTAATGCAATAGCTTGGGAGAAACATTTCCCCATGTAACACCATACCTGTGGCTCAGAGAACACTAAAAACACCTCCGGGCCCAGCACTTAAAACACTATGCTAACGCTCCACTTTGCTGTATTACGAGTCAAACAAGAAACGCCTTCAGTGAAAGTGTCTCCCCTCCCAGGAACCAGAGGAAGGAGAGAGGTAAAGGCCTCCCAAAGCAACTTGTGCTTCTCTGCTCCTGCTGCGGGACACGAGCACTGAGAGGCAGCGGCAGCTCCTCACCACTGAGCTCACTGACTGCTAAGCCAAACGTCACGGTCAGCTTCAGTCACTGCTTCACCCCTCGCAGCACTAACTACATCGGGAAATTCGAGGTCTAAAACCTTCATGGATATTGTTTTCTAAGATTTCTCCAGGTTCTTTGACATCTCTTGACCACCCACTAGTGAGAGTGTTGTTCCCAATCAGCTATTCAAGCATTTAATTTTTCAATAAAGTCAATTTAAAGTAAATGCACAATAAGAATGTGAAGCAGCAGAATTTAATTTACTGTGATAGCCAGACATGCCCCAATTTTATTTTATTTTTAAGCATACAATTAAGAGTAATTCAATTCCCATATGCAGATATTAAATGGAAGAGAAGCATTGCTGTAAAAAGACCTTAGTACTATTGGTACACAAACCTTACGACAGATAAATTAGAGCCTAGTAAAACAGCATATAATTTACATTTTGTTATGTCAATCACAAGTAGCATCTTGAGGCTCTTAAGCAGTATGCCAAGCCACAACGTAAGAGCACTGCTTTAATTCAACCCGTGCAGCAGGATCACTTAAGTTTCCCCAATCCAAGAGCTCTGCGAAACTGAGGCAGCAACTGGATTTCCTAAGATTATTCCTCTTGCAGGCACCTGTAGTTTACCAGCATGTTAAGAAAACATTTTATTACGGAAGAGAAAAATTTTGCATAGCTATGGAAAAATTCAATTAAGTAAAACAATGAGGGCATGGGTTTTAATAATCCATGGTCTTTACTACCTGAGAAACCAATCAGCAAATGTGCAGATGGCCCAGTAACAGAGCAGCCTTGCTCAGCTGCATGGAAAATCCACGCGTAGGATTAGGCTCAATTCTTGCTTTTAGCTGGCAGAGCAGGAGGGAGGGAGCAGCCCAGTACCATGCTTCACATACCTTTCAGTAGCAGCAGAACAAACCACATACTCTGAATTTTTTGTAATATTTCTCCTATACCCAGCACCTTGTCCACATTCCTATGCTGCATAGGAAATTGATGGAAAGGTCAGTATATGCCTTGCAAAGCCCAAGTACAAATACAAGGCAAGAGACCAACGTGGAGCGGGGTCCAAACACTCCTTCATTGCGTGATGTTTAAAGTTAAAGGACTAGAAACATAGGTAACGTAGCTAAAAAATAAAGTCCAAAAATGCAAAGTGCAAGAAGTTTAACTCACTCATACCACTCGTAACAATTCTTACAAATGCTTTTACTTAAAGGGACATCAATTTAAAGTTTTTTGAAAAAGCTAAATAGAAACACTGTCTGTGAGCTGACACAGTGCATGCGCCACTATCTGTCTTCTGTCATCATTGCGCAGTGAAAGACTCGCACATAAGAAGGAAAAACTACACAACTGCCAAGAAATGCAAAAGGACAACTGAAAAAATATTGTCTCTTGTCTTGTACTTTGCATTAATCATTGCTTTTAATAAAAATAGAAGCAAATATTTTCAGGTAGGGCAGCACAGGCTTCTCTTTCCTTAAATATCAAGCGCTAAGTTTCTGTTTGCCAAGCGCACACTGCAAGTACAACACACAGTAAAACTATGATTCCTATAGAAATGGTTGAGATTTGCATTTTTCTGCCACTTAAATCTGTAACTGTAATTTTCACGTTGCTTTAAGCAGGATTTTTCCCTTTAATTTCATGGCTGCTGCATATATAGCAGTAAAATCACCTTCACTTGCCAATATTGCTCGGTTTACAGCAAATCCAGGACACTGCCTCAGCCAAGTGCTCCTCATGCATATGTTGTCAGAGCAGAAAAGCCTCCTCTCCCTGACCTCGATACAAAATAAGTTACAGAGATCAAAATGCTGTGCTGAAGTCCTCTGTTGGCATGGCTACGTTTATCCTAAACCCTAACCCACCAACAGCCGCCAGCTGCCCTGCACAGCACAGACGGGACCCCGGCCCGCGCACCTTCCGAGCACCTCCCGCGACGGCTGGCAGTTCTCGGGGACGCTTCCCCTCTGTCGCCCCAGGTACTCGCCCTCATCCAGCCCAAGCTATAGAAATCCTCAAACTGCCTGCGCTTTCTTGCGGCTCCATATTTATACTCACCCCTAGAAGTGGCCAGCGTGCCTACGCACATCACCACAGCCAAGGACAGGACCCTGCAAACTTCTCTTTATGTTCCAACAGGTCCGTCAGTGAGCACGCTCCCGGTGGCTTTTTACACACATGCGAGCTTGTTAACCAGCCAGGGCATTTCCCTCTCCCTTCTTTCCAGCCATGGACATGCTCTTCAAAGAGCTCTATTTACATGCCAAGTTACAAAGTTCAGCTGCTTCCAAAGCAACGTGGAAAAAGTGCAGCTTTTATGATTCTACAGTGAGGCTTTTTCACAAGACGAAGCAGTCTGGACTAATTCCCCCCTCCCCTTTTTCCTTTTCTCCCCACCTCCTCCCCCAACAGGATTCACTTTTTAGATGAGACAGTTCAAAAAAATGCCTGCCCAGCCGCAGAGCTTTGAGGAACAGAGTGGCTTCAGAAGAAAAGAGTTCTGCAACCTTAAGCATCACTGCTACCGAGTGAACACCCACGGGAAAGACTCTGCTCACAAGCTGGAAACCAGTTCCCGAACTCCGCATATGCACCCGAGTTTCAGTTCTGCGCTGATGTTTACGGAAGGCATGCCTTTTGCCCTCTGCTCTAACCCTGCTCCTCTCTTCCCAGTGCCTTTCTATGGGATTACTTCGCTAACTCAAGACTCTGCTGTAGGGATCTGCACACGTGCGGCCCACCTTGTGTTACACCTTGCCATTTGCCTACCATTTCTTCTCCCTTGCAATTGGTTTTACACCAGCAGCAACCAGAAGCAGCTGGGATTCCATCTTCCAGGACAAGCCACGAGGCTGGATTCAGCAGCCTTCGTAGCAGTCACCAGCTGGGGCTCACCAAGCACACGGGTATTTCTAGGTAGAAGCTTCCTCCTGTTCCAAGAAATTCAGTCCTGGATTCCTACCTTCCATTTAGCTCGTGAACCCTTGGGAGCAAGACCTGGTGCTTCCTCAGCATCCTCTTCGGGAGGAGACGACAATACTGTCGATAGTTCAATAACAGCGATCGGTGTGGGCGAACAGCCCTTTTGTAAAGCAGGACTAAGAAACTTTGCCAGAACAAAAGATTCTACGAGGAATGGGAAAACAGCACTAGATTTGCGCTATCAATGACAAGATAATGAGAAACAGAGAACAGAAAATATTAAAACCTGGCCATTAGCGATCCGTACCCACTCTTTTCCCTATTCTTCCCTTCATTCTACTCCAATGTGAAGCAGAGGAAAACGATTGGAAAGTTCCAGAGAGACAAAATGACACGCGCCAAGAACTTCCAGAGTCCAACTTCCTAAAAATGACCAGGAATGTAGTACAAGTCACAGCCAGCCCGTCTGCTGACATGGCCTTCTACTTCTTCTCCAGTCTGGCAGGAAATAACCTCAACCCATCTTACACACTTCGGATGGCCCATCTAAGAGGCGGACTATCCAAATTCTTGGAGAACACTTTCTGAGAGGCTGCAAGCAACCAGCACGCACTTATAAAGGAACACACCAGTACCATCTCTGCGGACACAGACGGGCCTTCCTCCTTCCCTCAAATATTTCCAAGGCCTCCCCCTGCCCCCCCAGCACAGGCAGCACTTTTCCATCTTCGCTCCCTTGCTGCAAGCACTAGGCCCTCTCTGCCTCCTCAGTTGCTTCCTTGGGTCTCCCAAAAAGAGGTTATCACATCTTCAAAACCAAAATACAGTAAGACCAAAGTTCTCAGAGTCCTTCCTGCCCCGTTCTTTCCAAGAATGGAAAATTATTCTGCATGAGTGAAGGAAATGAGGTTAGCTTTCTGCCTTTACCCGGTTTCAGCCGCTCACCAGGACACAGGGCTGTGTAAGCACAGCTATTTTGATTTACGTTACAGTGGTACAAGCACTTTTTAGGACTGGAGATCTGAAACACCTGACATCACGGTACGACCACCTGACAACAGCGTCCACTTCAGCCTTTCCTCGCTTTAACCACACTCAGAAATTTTTAAGTCTTCCGTAAAAAGTACCCTAAGCCTCGTAAGAAAAATGAAAGGTCTGTAGCACACAGCCACGCAAATTCAGACCCATCCCAACTCCACCATTTTACCAGCTCTTCCAATGCTCTGTTCTGCGCACTCTGGAGTGGGGGCTCTTCGGAGCGGGACATTTCTGGGATGGCACAGCACCGCTTTCAGGGCCGCGGGATCAACACGGAGCCCTCTGGCCGGACAGCGGGCACTTCTATTCCCATACAAAACTCGCCTTTGGCTCCCCTCGGTACCCTTCCAGCGGCTCCCCAGCCGCCCCTCCGAACTTCTCAGCTCCACAGCAACCAGCGGCTCCACGACCCACAGCACCCGGCGCTGGGTGAAGCCAGGAAGGGGGGAAAAAAGGTAACAAAACCCAAACCCCCAGAGCGGGGCTGGGCGCGGACGGCACCTCCCGCATCCCGGGGGGCTGCGGCGCTGGGGGGACCCCGGGGACACACCGGGGGGGGGTGGGGGGGGCGAGGCCGGGCTCCCTCAGCCGGGCGGAGCGGAACGGGGCCGCCCCCCCGCACCTCCCCGCACCTGGCCGCCCCCCTCCCGGCCCCCCCCCCGGCCCTCCCGGTGCCCGTTGGCCCCGCGCCACCCTCAGGCCGGCCGCCTCCAGCCCCCCCCCCGGGCTAACGGCCCCTCAGGGCGCGCGGCCGCCGCCCCCTCCCTCACATCTCCTCCCCCACCGCCCCAACGGTCCTCACGGTGCCACCGCCCCCCCCCGGCCCTAACGGCCCCGCCGCCCCCGTCCTGCCCTTGCCTCCTGCCCGCAGTGCCCGGTGCAGTGGGCGGAGCGGTGCCCGGCGCCCGCCTCCCCTCAGGGTGGCAGGGAGCCCCCCCTTCCGCCACCAGCTCCCCCGTCCACCCCGCCGGCCGCCGGCCCCGCCGCAGCCCCCGGCCCGGCCCGGCCCCGTCCGGCTCCTCCGGCTCCGCAGCGGCGAGCGGGGCTCGGGCACGTGACAGCGCCCCGCGCCCCCATAGGCTGCGGCTGCCGGGCAACGTGAGCCCGCCCCCTGCCTGCACCTGAGAGGGAGCCTTACGCCGCCGGCGTAGAGGGATGCCGGGCCGCCGCGCAGAGTGCGTAGCGGAGCCCCGCCGGGCCGCCTCCTCCTTCTCCCCTCCCCTCCCGCGGCGGCCCGGCGCAGCCTCACGGGGCTGACGTAAAGGTGCTCGGCCCGGCCCTGCCGGCTCCCTACCTGCGGCCGCTGCGCCTCGCGTACCCCGCCTTAGCCCCCGCTGCCGCCCGCGGGGAGCGCTCCCGGCGCCTCAGGGAGCTCCCGCGGCCGTGCGAGGCGGGAGCGGCCGAGCCCGCACCTCGGCACGCCACTTGCGTAAAGCCCCTCAAAGCGGTCAGTGTTCCTTACGGATTCTCCGTAACGCCGCCGAGGCGGGCGCTGCACCTGAGAGGCTTCCCGTTGCGCAAATGGCGTAGCCGACGGCGTAGGTGCCGGCGTGCCGGGCGCAGGGTACGCCAGCGGCGCGGCGGGGCCTGGCGGAGGCGGCCGCAGGTGTGCGCGGCGAGCCCCGGCCCCTCAGAGCGGGGGGCGCCGCAGCCCCGCCTCGGGGTGCCCCTGTGAGGGCTGGCTCCGGGGCCGTGCCCGTCCTGTCCCCGCCCGGCCGCTCGGCTCTGACAGGGCCCGGCCCCGGGGGTGAGGTGTGAGGTGAGGCCGCGGCGCTTCCCCAGCGCCTTCGTGGTTGTAAACCCCGGTGCGAAGCACGGCGGGAGGGTGCGGCCTAAGCTGGGCTGAACAGCAGGGGCACCATGGGTGGGCGTTCGCCACACGGATCCCTCAGAGGGTGTCAGAGGCCGTTGAAGACTTTTGTGGGTGAGCCTAGGCAGGTTGAGCACCACAAGTAATACAGCATTCAGTAATCTACATCTTTCTCTTCTAGAAATCAAGACAACGGCTCTTGGTTCAAGTTAGATTTCAGCTGCCCTGTGATAATTCTTCCCAACCCCAAGCATCTGACAGTTCTAGAGCTCCGACTGCCACGGGCACTACTATGAAGTCAGAGAGTTCCAGTAATGTGCTTCAAACACTTCAGAGCAGCGCTAGCATGCCGAAACCTTTAGGTATGAGGAGGGAAGGTTGGGTTCGGGTTTTTGGCTTGTTTATTGGTATACAGTTTAAAGAACCTCAGTGGTTCTGCTTCAACATTCAAATGGCCAAAGTCATTACGCTTGAGTGCCTCAAATGAGGGTATTTGACCCATAATTTGTGCAAAAATATTATTTTTTCCTCTCAAGACTTGGCATTCCAGGATCGATGTAAGAGACAAATATTTCCAGGGCTGTTTGTGTGAGTGCTTCAAAATTTCTGCAAGGTTTTCTAGTTTAAGTGCCATTCAGGCTCATCTTTGAACATATTAGTTCATGGCGATCGTACTATGTAATATAATTCCTCACACTTTTCAGAACCAATTTTGCATAGGCTGCAAGGATGAAAGGCAATTGACTGGGGAGTGCCATGCCAAACTAATCAATGTGCAACATGCTGTGTCAAAGCAGCCTGTGAGGGAACTTTGGTAAAAGGCGGTAGTTTTAGGAATTCTGCAGTGCTGAAGATAAGCACTAACGTTCATTCCAAAGAGCAATTTGCAGTGGAAGTAGAAAACACACGTGCATGAATAACTTTACATGCAGTGGGAGGCCTAGCTTGTTCAAACTGAACTGCCGATAGTTTGTAGGCTTTTTTACAAGGCTGTGGTGTCAAGGGGATGCCAGAACACCATCAGGTATTCTTGAATTTTCCCAGCATCACCTTAACAACTGAGGGAATCACAAGGGCTGTAGAGACACAGAGACAAAAAAATAAGGTGAAGCACTTTGCCAGAGGTAACACGCCCAAATCACGTGGGTTAGAATTGCAAGCTTTGTGCTCAATGGGAACGTAGTTGTGAGCAGAAGCAAATCCAAAGGGTGATGCTAACTTAGAAAATACGAAGCATATGTCATTAGTATGTAACATGGATGTTTTTCTGGAAAGACACTGATTTAGATGATTCCTGCAAGCCTGAACTTTCTGGGAAAAGTGAGTGTGGAAAGGAAGCTCACAATCTGCTTCTGAGTGCTGCACAGCAATTTCTTCTTTCACCTGAATGGTCAGACTAGCTGAGGATGGTCTGATTTGAAGTGCTGTGTAGATTTTGTTCTGTGACAAGTATATAATGGAATATAACCATATGTGGAACAATGTACAGATCTGAGATGTTAATGCAGAGCACACAGAGTGACTGAACTCTTCTATTTATTTCACTGAGACATTTAATATAGAATTAGCTTGTAAAAATATCCATGCCAAGACTGATTTTACAGCTTGCAGATCTTGTATGTGGTTATGTTGCATTCTGTACATCTGATAAAGAAATTTAGTATTAAATAAAAATAAAATAGTATTAAATATTAATATTTGATAAATAAAATATAGTATTAAATAAAAAATAAAAACAGGGGTTGGTATATATGAGCAGCAGTGCTCCTGGGGACTGAAACCAACCAAACAAAAGACAGAAAAACAGAGGGACTCTTTGCAAGAAGCTGTTGATAGTTACTGGTTTTAAGCTTGGAATGAACCAGGCACCGAGATCCTGTGAGGCAGCCCCATGGGACGGTGTACTTGGATGATCTAGCATCAGCTACAAATGCTTCGTTGAGGACTAAATGGCTATTAGCTATAGTAAAGAGAAAAATCCTACGCGAGCAAGGATGAAATGTAACCTATCAATTTTCAAGTGTCTCGTATTGTTTACAGACAAATGGGCATGTTCACATCGTGCCTGAGGGAAGAGGCATTCTCTTGTTAGAACACAGAAAAGAAATCTCTGTTTGAGACTTGCCATTGTCCAGTGACCCAGTTCTTTACAGGTTTCAAATTCTGCCTTTAGACATATGTACCAAAGTTAATGGGATTTGTGCAAAAGTAGCTGAGGACAGACTTTTGAATTGGAGGAAAAAAAGGCTGTTTGAGGCATGTATTTTAGAAATCTTCATGAAAAAAATATCTTTATATGTGAAATTGGTTTCTTAAGGTTCTAAAAACTAAAAAACAACAACAACAAAAAAAACAGAATTTGAAAATGAACTTGTTTGACTTTACATCTTTTTAATCTATAAAACCAAATAATTTCATGTGCTTAACTTTAATTTCAGTGGGAGTAATGACATTTAATGTGACCGTTTGCATGCTTTGAAGTTTGGCAATGGTTGAATACTTTCCACACAGGAGACTTGGATTTAGAAGGGTGATAAGTTAAAATGATGATTTGCAACTGCAAAATATTTTGAAGAAGATCTTGAAGTTTGACAAAGAAACTCATCTTCAATGATAAGAATGACGTCAGAAACAATTCCATATAATGTAAAACAATGTCTAGAGCAATTGTTACATCTTGTGTATTTGGAGAAAAGTAACAAAGGGAAGTAGAATGCCAAAGGATACAGGAAACGAAGTGGAAAGTCATGATGTCATCTGGCTTCTACAGGAAAAAAATAGAGCAGAAGGTGAAGGTTAAAGGGTTATAATATAAGCAGCATAAAGTAGATGGAGAGTGGATTAAAGCTGTATTCATGAAAGGTAAACATAAAAAAGGTCCCTATCTTTGCAGGGCAACTGTGCAGATATTAAAACCAATATTTCTGCAAATCTGCATTAAAACCAAAAGCTCAATACCTGGGGAGTCAATTTGTGGGAGGGGTCTGGAGTGCGGGAAGGGAAAATTCATCTCAGAAGAGAGAGAATCACACAGATGACTTTTGGGGGTAGAGGGTACTTAAAAATCTCAAATCTGTGCTGCAAAGCAAATGACGGTATGTGTGAATCCGGCATTTCTTCATGGACCTAACTCATTACGAAGAGTTTGACACATTACTGGCTGGTATCTTGTGCAATCCTGAATGATAGTTGTTTGACTTTGGACTGGAAACAAAGGAGATGAAATTGTACTGGAGGAAAATTAGACACTGAGGGGAGAAATCATACAGTGAAATGTGCCACAGTGCTCTTCAGGTCCCA
Source organism: Heteronetta atricapilla (assembly GCA_011075105.1). NCBI lineage: Eukaryota > Metazoa > Chordata > Aves > Anseriformes > Anatidae > Heteronetta > Heteronetta atricapilla. The sequence continues at coordinate 9,709,280 of CM021747.1, forward strand.
GAGCAGGCTCTGTGGGGTAACATTTCAGAGATCTTTATAGCGATAGGGATGAGGATCGGCCTGAAAAGCAAGCAGAACTGGAACCAAGTAAGTGGGAAACACTTTCAGGTTATGACTAATGCAATTATTAGAGACTACTGCATGCACCGAGGTGGATTTAGCTTCAAATAAGAAAAGAAGCTATGCCATGTGTGATTGATTCCAGGTTGGGTTACAATTTAGAAGTGCAATTAGTGAGTCATTTGCTATTTTGTATCAATTATTAAAAACAACAAAGGTCTAGGTTAAAAAAAAAAAAAGTGCATATTCCAGTCTGTGCTACTCTACCTGTTAATCTTCTGACTCCACGTCGTTGTTTGATGTCTTAGCTTGGCAGACTGTTGTGATGTAGTGTTCCTCCTATTAGCAAGTGGATTTCTGGATGCCGTACCAGCACGCAGCACGTCAGTCCCTCTGCTCTGGCCGTGTCACTGCATCCCTTACTCCTTTGTTCGCTAGAACCAGCCCAAGTGAAGTTGTCTGTAGTGAACCTGCAAATCAGCAGCTTCCTGAACCGTTTGGAACCAAACGTGCTTTCATCTCGCTTTTATAGATGCTGTTTAGGACACAATGTGGCGTAGCTAGTCTTGGGCATCCCGACATCTGGAAGGTTCTGTGGGCTGTGCTCCCCTCGTGTCCTCACCACCCCCTGGCAGCTGCTGAACGTGTAACTCCAACTTTTCCGCTAGCGGTCAAGACAAAACACAGAGCAGTAAACAGCTGGCTTTAAAACTGAGTGTGCATATGCAGACGTGTTTTCTGCTGAGGTTATTTTGTTGTGGCAGGTATTCCAGGAGCGTTTCCTGAGGAAGTAAAACTCTGTCGTTAACTTAATGCTTTTCTCGAAATAACAGTAGTGTCGCCCGAGAGGGGAAAGGGAACTCTTTGGAAGGACTGTTGCAATATTGCTTGGCACTTGTGCGTGTGGTCACCTGTGAACACAGGTCAAAAAAAAAAAAGTAATTTTAATTCTTGTTTCAAAGTGTTTCTGCAGGTTGGTAGAACTTAACGAATTCTGGCTGATGGTATGGTGTCAGTCCCTGCTGGACGAGAAGCAGTGGTTGCTGGTGTTTGGCACCACTCCTACAACTGTGGACCCTGAGGGGAACACAGAGGGCAGGCCGTGGGAAGAGGGGCCAAGCTCACAAGTGTCCTCCAAGCGGTGTCTCCTGGGCCACTTCCAGAGCCCCAGTGCCACACGGGAGCGTTGGTCTGAGCAGCAGAGCATGCCTTATGTAATAGGAACTGCTGGAAACAAGCACTGTTGCCAGCCTTAATTAACATTTCTGATAAAGGCGAGGCCCTAAGTGATCATCTGAAGTCTCCTGATCCTTAACATCTCTCCCTTGGGAAATGGGTGTTAATGTATGATCTGACTTGTAACATTTGTCTTCTATCATGAAAGGAAGTGCTTTCCCCTACTGTGTGCACAGATAAATATTTTCATGTACAGTCGGAGGAAAATTTGTGTCTTCTTAGAGAAATGGTTATACAGTTGTCAGGGTTATGACCTTCGGGGAAGAACGTGATTGGACAAGAGGAAGGAAGACGGGAGCCTAGTGCCGGTCCTCAGTTTGATATATTACATTGGTTTTGGTTTTGGTTTCCTTTATCTTTGAAGTTTAGGACAGAAAACCTGCCACCATCCCCCAGCAGCAATGACTTGGGTGGCCTTTTATCACTAAGGCAGAGTAACTGGGCAGGACTGTGCCTGCCCTGTCAAGAGACCCTGTCACAGAGGAGGTTTTCCAGGTCAAGATTAAAAGCAAAATATCTATCTTCACACGAGCCTTTCTGCTGCGCCCATATATTTCTAAATGCTTGTGGCTTATCTTTAATGTTTGTATTGCTATCAAAAATAAACCCAGCTTCCATCTCTGCGGGTGTTGTATGTAACGTCAACACTGAATAGGCTTTTTCATTCTTAAATGCTAATTTTCTTTCCGTTTTCAATCTGTTTCTGGTACAAAAGGTTTTTGTTTTCAGTGCTGTTTTTTTTCTCTTTTGTTTTATGACTGCTTGTTTTCCTCTCCCCATATCTGTTTTTGTCTGTAGCAGTCTGTATTTTTTGATGAAAGCAATAGCTGAGTGTCCGTCAATGACCCTGAAGCCTAGAGCTGGAGTCAGAGTTGTGTGAGTGCAGCCGGCAATACAGTCACAATAAAAAACAAAGCAGAAGGAAAAAGCTTTTACCAAGATTTATTTTCATCAACAGAAAGTGCAGAATTCTTCGGAATAAGAGTAGTCAGACAAAAATAAAAAGCTTTGAACCACGCTCAGAAATCTGGTCTAAAAGTCTCACTGTAATGAGAACTGTGGTTATAATGCAGTAGTTTTACAACACCATTAAAAAAAAATGTGAGACTGCAACAAGAATTCAATAGCATTTGGAAAATGTTCACAGGCTGTACCCTTGGCATAAAATCCTGGCCTTGTTGAAGCTGGTGTGAGTATTTCCTGAATGTAGTGCTGTCCAGATCCAGGAGCTCAGCGTGGGGACAGGGCAGTTTCTGATGTTTATTCATCTTTGAGTAGTGAAACTCCTGGAGCAAACAGACATGGTCCTGTACACCAAAACTAGATCTGACAAATGAGTATTGATACACATATATACATATATATGTATTTCCCTCTAGCCAGAATCACAGAAGACATACCTTGTAATGTTTTCTTTTTTTCCTGATACTGTGCTGCATTCCTTGTGTTGTATAAACCAGAAGCAGCCTGTCAATATTTGAGAATATTTACCCCACGTTCCCGGAATGCTGCTGCTTAACTTGGTATTGTCATATAAAGTGATAAACGGAGAGAGATCTGCAGCAGATATGGGTCACCTTCCAGACATTAGGTGTGTACCTCAGGATTCTGTAAACTTTGATTGATATGCCGAGATGTTATCTGGGCGTAGAATATGCAGTAGCTGGAGATTTCAGTAAGCCTTCAGTAGCGAACGAGTTATGTGTGCTGCTGGAGCAGCAGAAAGATTTGTGCATCTGTGTCGTGTGAGTTATGCAGATGGAAATGCTGACCATCAATTTTGGAGTATATCAGATTTCCCCGTTAAGGGAAAGTTGAGCCCAGTCTGTAAAGATGATCCTCGGGGCAGCCCAAAGTGTTTGGTAGAGCAGATACCCTCATGATGATCACACAGCAGGAAAGAAGCTCCCAGGGTTTACCTGCCCAAACGCAAGCCTGAAGTGGTCAGGTTAAGTCATTAGCTTGAGCAGATTAATCAGCTATAATTTAGTCTTCCAGCCAGCTATGGGAAGGAAACTTTTTCTTCTCCTAAGCCATTTTGAGGAAGCAGGAGCCTGTACAGTTATGGAAGGTGGAGTTACTGTGTCAGGATGTGGCAAAAAGTGAATGAAATGTTAAAAAATGTAGAAGACTAATTTCCCTGCTGAGGCTGAAGAAACTGCAGGTTGGAGGCCTTCCTGAGGGAAGACAGTAAGGGATTTTAAAAGCAAACAAGATGTCTCTGCAATGGGGTAAGGCAGTGGGGCAGGTACCTCCTCTAGGTGTGACAGGGTAACGTGCTGGAGTAGGGTAGATGCCATAAAATAGATTAAACCTGAGACATCCAGACAGATATGCTGCTGTATTTTCACTGGAGTATATTTTACATTCATTTTCTCATTGTTAATGCAGCACATCTGTGAGTGTAGAAATGCCTCACACTGCATGGTGGCGTTGCTCCATGGCTCAGATTTGCCCCGAGGAGCTGGGGGTGCCCCGTCCCTGGCAGTGCTCAAGGCCAGGCTGGATAGGGCTGGGGGCAGCCTGTGCTAGCAGGAGGTGGAACCAGATGGTTTTAAAGGCTCCTTCCAACCCAACTCATTCTGTGATGAGACGATTCCATGTGCTCAATTTCAGATTGTCTTGCATTAGAGGGGGAGGAGAAAGGCTTTTGTTGTATCTTGTTTCTTTTATTTTTCTCCAGTTAACGTACGAAGCAGCTTTGGTGTAGGTATGTGTTACCATTTTTTTTTTCCTATTCTGGATACTGTTGAGCAGTTCTGCCTCTTATGCTTTGTTGTGCAGCCTTCCTATCATTTAACACAACAAATGAATGTAAAAATCATATTATACACGGATGTTCATGGAGCTATGACTTTTTATTTATCACATTGCTATTGATAACCTAAATGATTTTAGCTCTTCTGGTGACTTATTTGCCGTTGATCTCTCGGGTTCCTTCTGAGGGGCTGCACAGAACAGTGGGTCACACAAATCGCATGATAGCTGCTGCGAATTAAGGCCAGCCGACAGACTGCTCTAACAATGTAGTAACAAGGCAAGTGGCTTATGGCAAGCTAAGGTCTATGTGAAATATTTATGTACTGATTTAAATACTGAAGAGTGGAGGTCATGGAATGCTGGGGATGCAGCTATAGGACAGTCCACAGCTGAATCTTAGCAATTTCAGTCAGGCTTAAATGTTACTGATAACGTTACTCTTCCTTTGCTAATAAAACCCCAGAAAACTTCTCTGAGATCCAGTAAAGGCTAATTTTGATTTCTCTTCGCATATTCACCATTAATCTTTACAGGCTAACTTCTCACAAGTTTGCTAGGTGATTAAGTGAGATGCGTGAAAAGCAGAAAATACTTTAAAGGATAATTTCCTATGGGGTACTAACAAATGCTCGTAGCTTGAAACCAGCATGGTGGATTTGTTGTAGGTATTTCGTGTAACAAGGATTCACTGCATGTAAAATTAAACTTCTTAAATTACTGGAAAATTGTCAATGGGGAAGACAAAGGAAAGAGGAGATTTTCCTGTATCCTTTCCGTCCTCCATTTTGCATCCTGCAGTTAGTAACCAGCCTGAGTATCAGCACTCCCACTGGATAACAATCATCCAGGTTTGTGCTGCTTTTACCCTGAAGCATAGCTTTCTTCCCAGGGGACAGGCAGGATGCAGTCAATGCTGCTTCTCTATTCTGTACTCACTAATTGATCTCTGGCTTGGTGACTTCCAGCAAGGTCACAGAATTGGCAGCTAAAAAAACCAATGTCCTGTGGAAAATTTAAAGGGAAAGCATGGAAGTACATAACGTGGGCTGCTTTTTTAATATATATATTAAAATATAATCGAAAATCCTACAAATAAATATAATTCTGCAGCAGTCTAAAACTTGGAAATAATGGGTACCAGCAGTTTGCCCGTTGTGACCTGTTTCTTCAGTTTGGGAGTGATGCCCTCCCCTGAAAGCTGTTCTGTTCTCTCTGGAACTCTGCTCCTGTCTCCATCCTGACAGGGCATCAGCAGTCTAAGTATAGTTCAAATCCTGTAAAAGTGGAATGATTTCTAAGCCAGTATATTTTGATCTGCTCAGGTTTTCTTTGCAGAAGGCTTGTCATCATGCCGGTCTTCAGAGGCACCCAGGTGTGCTTTCTGCAAAAGGGCTTGAAATCATAGACTGCTTCCTCAGGACTAACTGATCAGTTCAGGCATTTTATTGTCTGAATGGTGGTAGAAATTTGGTAAAAAACCAAAATACCTGAATTGTCGGTCTCCAAATGCCAGCCTGTATCGCTCATTTAGACACTGTACAAGTAGTGCTCACTGTCACTGTTACAGTAATGCCCTTTTTATGGTGCGCTGAATGCTGGCGGCTGTGCTCAGCAGGTAGCAGTGCAATGAGCACGGCCCGTGTTCCAGGGCCGCATATGGTCTGTTACGCTGCTGAGCCGTTCTGAGGAGATTTACGTGCTGTTTGTAAAGCTGCATAGCATGCTGCATGTGTCTGGTCTAGCAAAAACATGGGAGAAAGGCAAATCAAAAGATGCGTTAGTAAAACATCAGTGCTGAAGTACGTGAAAGGCAGAAGAATCCACAAGGTTGGAGTAAGGGAAATAGTCCAAACTGCACTGCCAGACTGGAATACTGGGGGCAGAATGAAGGTGTGCTGCGTTATAAGGGATTTTAGGAGGGGGGCAGCAGACTGGAAAAACTCTTTGGTTGACAGGGAGATTGGTGTTTCTGGGGAGAGATGTTGACGTATGGGTTGGAAGACTCCAATGTAAGTAGGGCTAGGTGTAATACAGTGACACCAGTTATGCCAACTCCCCACCTACGCTGAAAGAAGAGGCAAAGGGAGATTTCACCATTTTGACAGCTGTGACTTAGATTTGGAAGATACTAATGTAATGGATGTAAAAACAATATTCCAGGTGACATAGTTTTGAATTAGTGGAAGGTTGGTAGATAGCATGTTTGATCCCTGCAGTAACTACTCCTGTTGTGAATTTGTGAATTATGCAGAATAGTTGGTGGTTTCTCTCTTACACGTACACAGTTAGTCTGCTCTGAATTTTAACTCATATTTAGTTCTTCATGGAAAGCTAATGCATCTTCAGTAGCAGCAGTAATTATTCTAGAGCCTGAAAGTTACCAGTATCAAAACATCTTGCTGTTTTCATGCTCCCTTTCTCAGCGACCATTTAGTGTGTCAGAAGAGGCCCCGAATATTTGGATTAATGCATACTTTGTAAATAGAGCATTCCTATTTGATGAAGTGCAGCTGGTATACACAGAGCCAGCTTGGCTAACCTGGTAAGTCAGCTAGATGAAGTTTAATTAAAGTTTTATGAAATGGTTTATACTGAGATGATCTTTAATTATGTCGGTGTTTCTAGATTAGAGTTTGTTTGTGTGGACTAAACAAACAGTAACAGCTATGGTTAGATGAAATTATCATTATTCAGGAGGCTGAGTTATTTATTTCGGAGGTTAAATGCCTGTGGTTTATAAACTCTGTCCCGAACTTCAACTTGTACAATCTGTACAAAGATTCCTGTCAGAAAAAAAAAACAGTTGACAAAAGTGACTTGGCCTTAAAGAGCCTTTTTCCTAATCCTGCCCTGCTAAATACGGTCCAGTTGGAAGCGTTTTGGCTTGCAGCATGTCAGCAGGGGTGTTCTGGAACCGTGTGTGTAACTTTCTCTGACTGCCATTGGAATTATTGTGGAGCTGGAGACTTGGGTAGAGAGGAGTAAAGGCTGGGGTCCATAATGTGTAGGGAGCAGCAAGTCCTATGGCCAAAGTTAGGCATAAACTCAACTCCGTGTTCAGCTTGGTCCTTCTGTAAAAGGCCTGCAAACGTGAAGTTGTCTGTTCCCTTTCTCTTACAGATGAGGTGGATAGTTATTGCTGTGTGCATTTATGAGTTCCACAGTGTTGTGATGGCTTCATAAAGGGGAAAACATAGATGCAGATAGGGAAATGTCATATAAATTCAGGTACGTCCCTTGGCTCGCTCCCTTACTCCTGTGTTGGGCAAAGCCACTGAAGTCATGGGGTTGCTTCTCTCGGGAAAGAAGGTTGTGGCCATAGAATCAAAAACTTTTGCAGCGTATGTATGATAAAATATGCAGCTTCCTCGGGAGTGGAATGATAAGTTAGGTCTCATGAAGCAGACAGCAGCGTCTGGTTGGAGAATATTGTTTATTCACGTTGTGAAAGAAGTCACAGCTAGAAACACACACCGTGCTTGCAGTCGCTCTCAGTAAAGTAGTAATTGAATTATCTGCTAAAGGCTTAAAGATTAGACACGATGGCTTTGGAAGAGGGTGTGGAACAAGCTTAATTTCATAACTGCAGGAAATCCATTTGCTGTTCATTGTGACTTGCAGCAAACAGTCTGATGGTTCAGAACTTCTTACGCTCTTTCTTTTACAAAGATAGCTGCTGGTGTTTGATGTTTTAACTCGTGAGACGTGCTGCTGCAGCGAGGAGGCAGAAAATGGATGTGTTAAATTATCGTGAACCCCCGAGCTAATACGGTTTATTCTACTACAACTCAAAGTGATTAATTGAATAAATGTTTGTTTGAATCTTTAATTTGTCTATAAATATGGATAGTAATTAATGCGGCGGCAAGAAATTATCTTGAGTCACCTTGAGCAGAGAATAAGCATGCACGCTGCATTCTTGGGAAGCAGGAATGTAATGACGGTATCCAGCCTCTGCCCCCAAGTGGCAGCTGGCTATCACTGCCCAGCACGGGCCCCAGCCAGAGCAGGGCTGGCAGCAGGGCTGCGCTGCTCAGCCTGCCAGCACTGCCCTGGTTTCAGGGGAGGAAGGGCATCGTGCTAAGGGGAAGACAAAAGCGGATTCTTTAAGCAAAAGCAGACCTGCAGTTTCAGAAGTTTTTCTCAGCACAAAACGAACACCAGCCTGCACGTGTGGCTCCGTATCTGAAGCTGACAGCTGCTGTTTTCTGCCCAGCGCAAGGTACAGACCTAATCTAGAGAGGCAGCAGGGTGGGGAGAATGCTTCTGGCTGATGTCTGACTGTTGAAATGGACGAGGAGAGATCAACCTGTAAAACTGCCTCAGAGGTTAATCATTTATCTACTACCACTTCTGTAAACAGTCTTTATGTATATCTTACGACTATATGTTTAAAATGAAAAACAGAAGAAATGGAAACAAGGGGATGGGATTAAGGGTAGACCAGAGATGGGAGTCCTTATGCTAACTGGGTCACTTGTGTATGTATACAGTCCTGATAGATTCATTGCAGGCAGAACTTGATACAGGGATCAATGTAGGTGTTAGCACCACGGGGTGTAATGCTAACATGACAACACTGGAAAAGAAAAAGACTTTTGTTTCCACGTGACAGTAGAACTAGATTATAGGAACGTTATGAGGGCTGATTCATTTCTGTCCTTCACAGAAAATGGCAGAGATGTAAATATTGAATTAGAATAGCAGAAGCAGTCATGCTTTTCAACAGAGTAGTAAAATTACTGATTAGATCAAGTCCCAAAATAATCTGAACAGTTCTGGGGTTTGGCATGCGTTGTAAAACCACTGCCTGATGTGAAAAGCAGGATGTGTGTTCTGTATTTAAACAGTTCGCATCTGCACTAGAGAGGCTGTTGGAGTGGTGAACAGGTTAGGCCTTGTGGGCTTCTAGGTGTAAAGTGCTTACATGTTATGTTATTCTAGAACAGAATTTGGGCTAGATAAGAGTACAGCGGGATATAGGAGGAAGTTTTTGCTCACCAGCAATGTGTTTTCTTCTGAGAGGGCTGCAGCGAGAATGGGCATGCAGATCGTCCCTGGGAATGGCAGCACCCCGGTCAGCCAGAGCAAACCCGTTGTAGGCCACATTCCCGTCTAACTCTGGGTGAGGAGGCATTGCTGCACAGGGCTGGTTTTTTCTGCCAGAATTCCTGTGTGCCTTCTGTTCAATACATAATTCAGACGCAATGCATAATTGATGGAATATAAGGCAACACTTACCCGTGTGTATTTAAATTACTTGGTAAGGCAGAGATGGTGTTTGCCGTGTCTGTGCTTTGCTTTGCCTTTTCCTACCGAATGTTGAAGAAGTGGGGACCATCCAAAGTACAGCGTTTTCAAAGCCAGGAAAAAGCCCTAACTTTTTTTCCACTTCAAATGTAAAGATCTTGCAGAAACGGTAAACTCTGTACTGAACCACTTGGACTAGCACCCCTCCTAGGAACAGCGTCTAGGGAGTAGAACAGTGTGTAACATCTGCTGTCTCATAGCGGTCTGCAACGAAGAAAGGCTTACATGTGAAATGAAGAGGAACAAAGAGACAAAGAGTCCTGCCTCTTGAACTTCCTCACTTCCTTTCTGTTCTGGTTCTCTTCCCTTTGGAGCAGAGGTTCGTGACTGGATCCCGTTACAGGGGTCATTGGGCTTAAACAAACAAACAAAAAACTATTCAGAGATGTGATGAAGATGTGGAAAACGCTGCTTCCCTCTGCTCCGAGCACCAGAACTAGGCTCTAACTATGAAGAAAACATCAGCAATGTTGAGCAGGAGGTAAAATCAATACCTGAAACATAATTCAAAAGCAGAACTGAAAACTTAATGTCCTTTTATACTGCATGGCAGAAGTGTTCTTTAGTTGAACAAGCAACCATTTACAGTGGCTTTAGCAAAGGACGTCCTGCAAACAGACTAAATTGTAGCATCTTGTCATGGTTTTCATAGATAAACCAGTGTGTCCCTGAAAATCTGTACTGCTCAGTTAAAACTTGTGTCTGTATTCTGTGGTGGAGATCCATAGTCTTTACAGGCCACACGGTTATCATTAAGGCTTCCCATTATGTGCTGATAACATCGGTTGTTTAGTTCCTTCCACTTAGAGAACATTTTCACTTCCGTGCTTTCTGTGTTGTTGTTTTTGGTTTTTGTTTTTGGCTGGCCAGCCCTGTGCCGTGCCGTGCCCCACTTTCTGGAGTGGCAAACCAGTCCATCCCAGGCATCTTCCCTCTGAGGTTAAGGATTTAGGCTTATCCTATTGCTTGTCCCGACCTGGGGGAGCTGAGCCATTTTCCTGACTGATCACAGCAAGCAAGACTTCACAGCATGATAATCTCCAGCAGTGGGACTCTCACTTTTTTTTTTTTTTTTTCCTTTTTCACACTTTGCTTATGACACCTCCATCTGTTTGCTGTTCTGTGCTTGTATAATTACTGCGAAAAAAAAGAAATGCAACCGTGTCTTTTCTTCTCTTAGAGACAGAACAGATGAGATTAAAAGTTCCCACAAAGTTTACATTATCTGGTAGTTTTAATGCATTGAACAAGGCTTACTGAGGCCTTACTCTGTCTCTCCGTTATTTTTACAGCCTTTGGCAGTCTAATGGTTGTCATGATCTACTGAAATGTGGAAGGATTGAGCTTCCTGGCAGCATAGTCTCTGTGGGCCTGAACCAAAGCCTGCAGTAATTGCAAGGGATCTTTAATTACTTCTCTGGCCTTCGAGTCAGACAGTAAGTGTAGAAGGCTCTTCTGTAAGTAGCAGGTGTTTTTTGGTACTTTGACTTCTACCCCTGGTCCTGTGAACACCTCAACATTTCTTTGTTACTTTTCTTTTAATCTTACTATTTTAATATCTCTGCCTTTATGTTCCACAAGCTAAAGCTTTGATGTGATTTCTGTGCGCTCCAGCCCTTGCTCTTGCCCTCCACAGAAATTCAGTCTCCTCTGGGCTCCGTGCTGAACGTCAACCCAAGAAATCCTGTCTGGTTTTGGCACCTGGGGGTCTTTCCTCCAGGTGGTGAAGTTACAGGTTTGTACACCCTCTGGACAGAACTGGCTTGGGATATGCACGCACGCACAGGTGCACAGGCACAAAATACATAATTATGTGGAGTCCCAAACCTGCTTGTGACTGGTTTCCTTGTTCCATCATCCCCACTTCTTTCCTTTCTGCCCTTACTACAGGGAGACCAAATTGTGGTCTGCATCCTGCGTTAGGGTACTAGGGAAGAGGAATGCCATACTTCTGTGATTAATCTCTAACGACAGACGGTTGGCCATGTCTAAGTACTTTTTTCCTGTTTTTCTTCTGCACATAGTAACTGCTCTTCAGGCAGGGAGGCCACTAACGTGCAGCCTTTTATTGGGATGAAGATCCGCTCCTCTGCTCCCTCGTATTTTTTCATGGTCCAATACTTGCATGTTAGGTACCAACATGGCACAAGGCAATAGAAGGCTGGAACTGGAGACACGTGTGGCCGGACAGGGAAGGCTGAACCTTCTGGTAGGTTGCCATGCTTCAGGCCCTACTCTGCTTTGAGAATGGCTGTCCTGTAGAGAACCAAGCCAGGCAGCACCAAAAAAGTGCACAAGCTAAGTGCTTCTCTTCTGTCAGAAGGTTATTTTTCTCTTAAATGTTTGTTTTACTTTTTTTTTGCTTGTTCATTTGAAATAAGATGCCTTGCAGATGCAAGGTACAGTACACAGAAACTGAGAAACCAAAGAACGTACAGAACAAGCCCTTTGTATCTCCATGGGTTTGTGCTGCCTCTCCCCGTGTCTCCATTCTTCAGCAGCAGGAACTACTCCCAGTAATTCTGCGTTGATGGAGAATTTTGAGCATGTTTTATTTTTCAAAGAAGCTTCTGCATTTCAAAACACAAGAGCTGGACTGTGGAAGGTTTTACTTCTCGCGTAGTTGTATGTAATTGTCCCTGAGCAGCCTTTTACTGAAGCAATTCACATCAGCTTAAACTCTTCCAATGGCTGAGTTAATATTGTCGAGCACGTTAACAGCATCTGCTCAGGGAGATATTGCATCTGCAGCTACGCCTGCAGAGCCAAGAGGGAGCAGTCCTGTGGAGCTGCATGGCGAGCGGCTGGGCAGCAGCACTCACCTCCTAACCCTGTGGAAGCAGGACCACCGCAGCACGCCTCACCGTTGCTCATCAGGTGGGTTTGTGTGACCCGAACGAAGGTCCTGTGGTGAGGGACGGGCATTGCTGCTGTGTTTGGCACAGGGTAGTCCACCCCCTTCCCCTCAACACTTGAATCTGAAAAAAAAAAACAAACAAACTGTAAGTTGTTCTTGCCGTCATTGCTTTTGTACCTTAGTAACTGTGGTTCTCCGTGCCAGTATACACCACGGCTGTCCTCTGCTGTGCTCAGCACCTACGCATGGGTATGGTTTTCAGGAAATGCTACATTTTTGCATATAATGGTGATGCAGCAGGCCAGGAAGCAGGGGTGTCATTTAGGGCTGCATCAGAATATCTTTTTGCATACATTGTTACCTGATTGCTTATGCTGTAGCTGCCAATCTCATTGGCTAGTCACGAAGCGAGGAGTTCTGGAAAGGCGCTGTGCCAGGAAAGGCGATGCTGTGATTTCTGGAAGGAGTGCATTGCTATTGCTCTGCTGCAGATCAGCATAATTCAGAGCATTCTATGAAAAGTGCAATGGTGAGAGGAGACACAATAACAGCCGCATCAAATATTGATAAAGTAGGATTATTAATTAGAGCAGGGGTGCAGGATTAAAATGTCCCTCGAGTTTCATTCCCCATTTGGTATGAGAGCGTGGTTTTGCGGTCGGAGAGTGGGAAGCTCAGGACAACTGGAATCTTTTCTCATCTCTTCAAAGTGTTTGCTTAATGTCCTTAGTGGTTCGGTGGATATATAATGCTATTGACCGGAGTTCTTACAGTTATGATATGCTCCTATGGTGGCACTGCTGAGAGCTTTACAGTGATCTTTCTGTTAGTGCAGCTTAGTTTGATGTATAGCTAATAGAAATGGAAAACACCTCTGAATCAGCTGGTAATCTGCAGTCCTGGCACCCTGGAGTCTCACCTTTCTTCAAGGAGCTCTGTTCTGTGAGATGGAGAACACAAACTGAATCGGTACCATGGAGCAGAGAGCTTACACTGTCGGACGGTTCGGCCCTCTGGTGCAGAGCGGAGGACAGCATTTCCCTTCTGGCAGTGTGTGTAATGCTGAACTAAACAGATATCAAAGCAAGGAGAATGAATTCAGTTTTTCAGTTATATAGCCCTTGTTTTAAAAAAGAGCTTTCAAATGTCTTGCACTTGAAAAAGAAACTGTAGGATAGAAATTAGATTTCCTTTTAGAACAAAGTCCTGATCTGCATTACTAATAACAGACGAGGTTCTTAAAATAGAAAGAATTTCCCTTTGATTTTCTTTTGAACAGCATTTGTATTCTCTGCATAACTGGTTCTTTTTTTTTTTTTTTTTTTTTTCCCCACACAGTTGTACTCCACCAAGACAGTGCAGCAAGGATTAGTTTTCACCTTTAGGTTCTTCCTGGTTCTAACATACCTCGAAGAAATGGTTTAAACCTGTTACAGTCGCACAGTTCTGTAAATTCATTCTTTGATTCTCATGTACTAAGTGTGCGTTCTTGGCAGACTTCAATGCGTGTCTGGGCAGTACATTTTAACATACCCTGTGTGCCCCAGAGATGTGACAGATAAAATATCCAATCTTAAAGCAGCTTTTTGCTTTTTTTTTTTTTTTCCCTTGAGTGTTTCTCTTGCTCTCTCTAGAGCTATTAGATGCTCTAACTATGCACTTCAGAAGATCAATATGTTTTTAGTATTCACGGGCATTATCATTCTGAGACTGTACAACTAGGATGTACTCATCCTCTTAACATCTGCTCAAAATTCCCAACATCCCACCGCAGCTAATAGAGGATGACCACTTTGTCCTTGGTCAGGCTCTGTGGGTTGGACACCTGGCATCTGGCTGCTTGTCACTGACAGGACAGATTCCATTTCACTCTTTAGTGTGTTTTGGCTGTCTTTTTTTTGCTCTCAGAAGCTCAGTTTCAGCTGAAGATGGATAAATGAGTAAAGAAGCATTGTGTCTGTTGCTGCTGTGGCAACTCCTGTGTGTTGTTGCCCAATAAGTTCTTCTGGTTCACATATTCCTGAAAGTTGGTTGTGTTCACAAGTAAGCATGCATTCTTGAAGGCTACCTTGGGTTAAGTCTGACTGACAAAGGAAAGCTCAAGGTAATCATTACCTTGTTCACGATTTCAGGGAAATAGCTGTATTCCCTGGGTTGTAAGAGGGAATGTAACAGCCCTGACACTTGACAGTATTGCAGGCTGTCTTTTTACCTTTCTAAGCCAAATGAAATCTCAGAAATACAGGTACTCTGTAATGATTAATCCCCATGTTACATTGTCTGGTCTGAATCAAAGAAAATGCAGAAGCAAAGGGAGCGTGTTTTAACAAGCTTTGCTAAGGGAGGTGGAACCAGAAGTGAAGCAGTTTTCATTTAATCTCCTGTACTCCAAGTGACAGCGATTTTGTCTTTTTCTCTGAGGAGGTTTCGTCCTTACTTCTCAGGTTCCATTTTCTCCAGAGTGGTTGCCCTACTGACCTTCCAGAAGCGAGACTAACAGAAATAAGCAAAGTCCTTTGGTTCAGGGTCATGCATTAAAAAAGCCTTAGGATCAAATGGAGTTTACATCTTCAACCAAAGGCGTTTTCTGGAAAGCATTGATGGGCCCTCACCAAACATCAGTGACTCACTGAATGTACAAGCTAAAGATCCAGAGATTGATCCAAATACCATGCAGTGAAATGAAATTTCTGTAACCGTTCTGCTATTACGGGAAGCTCAGCCATATAAACTTTGGCTTGCCTTCTGGTTGCAGATACAGGAAAGGAAATTTTTCTGAAGTCAAGTCCTTTAATAGAAAGAGGAGGAGCTAAGGCTGAATTGGAAGCAGAAAGATTCATCGTTTGCCCAAACAGTAGAGCCAGGCGGGTGCATTCAGCTGCTCCCAAAGCGAATGAGAATTAAATTTTCATGTTTGTGACTTCTGTCTCGTAAGGCATTCAGGCATAATAAATGATGCTGGCAAACTGGCCTTGGCATGGAAAACTTTCAAGATACAAGATGCTGCTTCTTGCTGTGATAAATATAGGGGTGACTTAGTTGCAGTGGAGTTTCTCAGGGATAAAATGGATAGTGTTCCAATAAGCTGCCAATTATCATGTTTCTTTCCAGAGATATGTATCATTGGTGAATGGCAAGGCTGAACTGGCATCAGGCATCTGGTTTAAAGTGTTAGAATTCTTTCCATGTTTCTTGCTGTAGTTCTTGGGAAGATTCTGGATCCATCCTCTTGAATATGTTGTATACAACCTCGGAAGAAGCCTTCCATCTCTCCTCTCAAAGAGGGGTGTCTTGCTGCTTGTTCTTGCTCTTACTGAAACAATCATATTCCTGACGTAGCTACCGTTGTGCTTTAACCAGGGCTCTGTTCCTATGGTCGGAGCAGCTGTTGCACACCCCGTATAGGTAAGGCCATTATTCTGGGGCATCTCAGAAGAAAAAGCAATTGACTCAAATGGGAGCTCCAGTTAGTGAAATACTCTTAAAATAGAAGGTAACTGAGGAGATGTTTGCTGCTCTGTCTTGCTGGCGCTCAGTCAGTGGTTATAACGATACTGATGGCCTAGAAAGTCATGAGTGTGCAAACCTGAGATACTGAGAGAGCTGGGCAACGTCCCCAGCTTGTGGGTGGAAAAATGGCTGTTTCAGTAGGGTTGTTCCTTGTCTTCATGTTGACAGGCCTGTCTATTTAGTTACCTGGGTTAGAATAGGAGGTAGTGAGAATATTGAACGGAGCATTTATTGAGATGCAGATTTGCAAAAGAGAGCCCCATGTCTTTGTCGTCCTGGAGAAAATGATTCACTCAACACTGGGCACATCTGTGGCCTGCATCCATTCTGCTCCTTGCTACCGCCTGTGGTAAGAATGCACATTCTATGGAGTCCCAGTTACAGAGCATGATGTGTGCATGAAGGCTGTGAGAGATCACAGAGATTACATCTGGAAGGACAAGGAGGCAGTGCTGGCTGCTTTATGCAGCTTTCAGAGGTGTAATTTCCGTGGCACGCTTGTCAAACACAGTGCAACAGGCCTCTGAGGCCAGGCTGCCTCAGAGCACACTAGCTCCGCATGCTCACACGGTGCAGCTAGATGCGGTTGTTTTTCAGGTCCAGCTGGGAGCTTTCCCAAAGTTCCCTTTTCTCCACCCCCTGCTTTGACCTCCACAAAGTGCTAAATTTTGCATTAAAAGGTTCCTTTCCCCCAGACTCTGCTGCGGGGATTACTCGCTCCTCTCCTTTGGCTCTGACTGCAGGTTGTGCTGCTTCTGGCTGAGCCTGTAACTCTTCCCCGGGAGCCTGCTGAGCCCCTGGGGAGCACTGGGACTCCAGGGTTGCCGGCGATGCAGACAGCTGCAACCACGCTGATCCAGGAGGGTGCCTCTCCAAGCTGGTGTTTGGCTGGCGGATCAGAGCGCTGCCCAGCGCTGCCCTCTCGTGGCCCGAAAGGCTCTCTCTGGGCAGCGCTGGTCGTGGTAAAAAACGAGACATTTCATTTACAAGCATGTTGGATCATTTTGACAAAAACAGCAGCAAAAACTCCTTGTAATACTCAACTTCAAAACCCTCTTGGATCCAGGCAACATATTGGACACATGCTTCTTCCAGCTCTAGCATTGTAATTGCAGAATATCTTGCCTGAGAGCCGTCTTAGTCAGCTAGCTGCCTCCTGTTAGCTGCTCAGCGTTCTCATCTCCCCGTCTGCCAAGAGAGGCCTCCTGGAAGGGGTTCGCCTCCACTGATGCAGCTGTAAGCAGTGGAAGAGGATCAAAGGGGCTTCAACTTGACCTGTAGCACTCCAGCAGAGTCTCACATAGATCAAAAGAGGCGTACATGGCTAGGGCCTGACTTCTGTAGCTTCTCGTGGAGATAACTTGGCAGAAGCTTGGCTCCATCTTTACGATGGCCTGGGCTGCATGTAATGTGAATGGCCTCGCACGCTGGAGAGGAAGCTATAAAGTATTGTGTGTGTACTAGGTATCCTTGTTCCAGTTCTTACAATTTCTTCTTTTCTGAAATGAAACGTGTAATGGGGATCTCTGCACAGGCGGCTGATGTCGCAAGGCAGAGGAGGTGATTCCAGACTTCAGGGAGTCTGCTCCATTCGTCCCCTCACACCCCAACCTCAGTCCTTCCGTAGTCTGCAGACAAACCGGGGGGTCTTCCCAGAACGGGGTGGTAGTGCTGATTAGAAGAACTTATGCTTAAGATGTCACTTCCCTTAGGAGGAGGACCTGGTGTTGTCCCAGTTTCTCAGCTGCAGCAGGATTTCACAGAGGCTTTCTTCCTTGTTTGCGCTGACGGCCCGGAGCCCCTGCTGTGTTAGAGCCGGGCCTCCGGTGCATCGCAGGCCTGAGGGGCTGTTGCCACAGGATGGCGCCTGCTGGCCGGGCTGTCAGCGCTGCGCGGATGGGAGGGGGCACACCTCACCCCTACGGGTCATTCCTGTGCTGTATCGGGCCTAACTCGCACAGGTAATTCCGATGAAATTCCCGAGTTTGTTCTGCCTTTGTTTTACGGGCCTGCTCCTCTGCCTTAACACTGCAATTTTATCTGAAATAATTATTGTGTTCCAGGAAAGGGAGACTGGGTCAGGAACTCTGACTGCCCATCACATTTCTATATTCCTGTATGTCTTGAGAGTGTAAATTTTGTGTTTTACACAAATTTTTACTAATTTTTTTTAGTAGCAACTTCGAGGTTTTGATTTGCAGACAAAACCTGTTGGCTTGTCTGGCGTGTGGGTGTTGCAGTGCGTGGCAGAGCGGTCGGGGGCTGCTTGGCACGGCCCTGGTGGCTGTGCCTGGCCGCATTGGGCTGACAGCGCTGGGGGTACAGGGATTTCTTTCCAACTCTCCTGTTCTCACACGGTGGCCTTTGCTTGAATTCATGCGGTGCAGAAGGGACATCTAGTGGCCAGATGGAAAAGCAGGGACGTGAATTCTAAGCATAATTGTTATTTGCAAGAGTGAATTTTGAGAGCTTGGGCCCCCGAGAACCCTCAAGCATCACCGAACTGTCTGTGAACCCTTCCGTTTGCAGAACTGGTCTGTAGGCTTGAAATTCCTGAACTTTAAGTCTTTTTGAATATATCTGGCACTTTTCAGTTGTGATTGAGAGCAGAAGAGTGTACCAAAGCAGTGATTTTTCTCATGACTGTTTTGAGTGGAACTGGAAATTTGTTTCTTACCTAGCTTAACTTCCCTTGGACCAGGCCTGCGGTCACTGCGGGCTGTGCCTAATAACACTCAGAGGAAGCTGATGAAAAAAATCAGAGGATTGTGATCCCGTTAGATTGCATCGCTCAGCTCAGAAAAGTAGAGTATTTGTTTGGTGGTGAGGTCCCAGAACTGGGAGGAGGGAAGGTGAGGCTCTGCGGCAAGTGCCCTATGTGCATAGGGCAGGAGGTGTGAATGGCCCTGTTCTTACCACCTTCTGTCGGTGGTACGGGCTGTCACCTCACACGAGTAACCTCTAGTATCCAATCTGTAATGTTAGCACTGTTTAAGCCCTGTGTGAGGAGAAATAGTGCAACCACACCACCGTGCATAGTTAATGGAATGGAAAGCACAGACGGTTTTGTTCAGGTACTTTGCTGTGCGATTCATTGTGAACTGTTTGTAGAGAAATGTGGAGGGTTGTTTCCTGAAAAGTGTAAAAAAAGGAGGTAATACAGAAAACAGAAAGGTTCTGCAGGGTACCCCGGGCCTTCTCTCTCCCTTTTCCCCTAATCCAGCTCGCCTGCTGCTGCCCCGTATTCCTGGCATGCATTTCCGGCTTGCAAAGTTTCCTGCCTGCTTGCTGAGAATAGAAGCCTCGCTGTTAGGCTGTCCTTAAGTCTCTCGTAATGAGTGTTACACAGACGAAAGCAGCTGTGTCCTTTGGCTCTAATTTTAATACTATGTTAAAGAGCAGATTATACTGACGTTGGGCTGCAGCAGTGCAGAGGTAGCGCAAACCGTGGCCAGTGTGGGGAAGGCTTTAGCAAGGATGACTAAGGACTTGGAGCTTATTCTTTAGATAACAAATCCACCCAATTGTGCTCTTTCTTTGGAAATGTAGTCAAGCCTAACAAATCAGGGCCTTTACAGAGTTGCATTAAAGTCCTTTAATTGGACTAAGCTGGTTAATACCTGCACTGGTTTCTGTATGCCCCAGGGCTCAGCACAGAAGTGGTTTGCCATTTATGCTGGCAAAATCCCATACAATTGCGAGCATGAATGTTGAGAAATTAAATTCTAATATCCTCATAGGTAGATGCCGGATTAAGGTATTTTACTTAGGATAATGAAGCAGATGTCTTGACCTATGCAGGCTTTGGTAGCTTGGGCTAAATGAGCCTTGAGTCCCAGCAGACCTGTTAGATGTGCTACCAGCTAACATTGTCTGAAATGTTCTGAGAGACACCAGGAATGTTCCTCTCAAGCTTTTTTATTTGTTCAGCCCCTGCTAAACTGTTCTGCTCTTTGTGTCTAGCTAGCAGGTACCAGCTCTTCAGGAGCCAGAGGCTCCATCGGGGTGTGAGGTGCCACAGACCCCGCAGCTGCTCCACGTGAGACGTTAGCCTTTGGGGAAGGCCTCTGCCAGTTCATTACATGGCCTCTGTTGTACGAACACTGCACAGCCTGCAGGTAGATACGTGGACCAGAACTTGCTGTGGGTAGTTGGGAAGGATTTCAGCGTTTGGCTGGTGGAGGAAGAGCGGTGTTCCTCGCAGTGTAGCCACGCAGCGGGTCCGCGTGTATTGCTTTGACAATGCCAATTGTTAACAGCATCATTTGCACAGGTGAGGCAAAAAATTCTGGGCAGAAAGATTCTGCACGTGAGTGCTTGGTTACATCCTCGGGCAGCAAAATGAGAATCTAAGGAGGGAGAAACGAGTTCCAGATGGCTGCCATAGCTGGCAAGAAAACCGATGCTGAGGCTGGTCTTGGGAAAACAGAGTGGAGACACCAGAGCCGTGGGGGCAGGGTGGTCCAGATAAGGTTGATAACACATGATGCATCATCTGTGGGGCGTCCCAAGGCAGGACAGTGAGGTGAAGCATTTGTTACTAAACTGTGGTGTTTTGCTGGTGAAAATGCCCACGCTGTTGTTCTGCCTCCTGCACTGAAGGTAGAAACAAGGTGGAAGCAGCCATTTCCCTGCACGTGGCCATCAGCCTGGCCGAAGTAAATTACTCAATGCAGGATTGCTGTTGCCTTCATCACGTCCTTGGGGGGGAGAGGGGGGGTTGCCTTCATTTTTTTTCCTGCCATAAAAGATCTCACAGTGGACAAACATAGGAGTGATGGCAAAAGCAAGGGGCAGCCTCACAGCTGGGTCTGAGCCCCTGCTGTAGTTTCTCATACACCTTTGTGCACAGCAAACATCGCGTAAGACCACGCAGAGACTTACCCCTAGTTTTACCCTTACTTTTAGTTTTAGCTTTCGAATATGTGGAGCACTGACTCCAACTTGGAAGCGTGTTTATTTTGTTCCACATTATCCTGCATTTTCAAGTTAAAATTGGTGTAGGTTTGCATGAATTTGAGCTTGCTCTGGGGGTTGTTGAATTCTTTACCTTGATAATTTGCAGCTGGGACCCATTTGTGGTGTTGGTAACCCACATTTAATAGTGGGATACCTGTGGGAAAGAGCCCATGTTTTAGTACAGAACTTGTCCAAAACAGGAACTATTTTTACATCAGTTTTTGCACATGCTTTCGAAGTCTGGCGTAGGTATTGTTAAGAGTTTGGAAAGGAAGAGACCCAGCAAGGCACTGTGGTAGATTTGCAGCACAGGTCTGTCCGCACGCACTCCTCGCTCTCTTTCATGTTGCTTTTTTAAGCTAGGAGCTCGTACGGCATCTTACCTGCCTTCTATTTTTAGCTATCACTGGAGGGGTGAGGCAGTGTACGTAATTCTCATTAGGGTTAATTTAATCCAATTGGGATGTGGATTTGGAAGTTCTTAGGAGGTCACAATTGAGCGTGAGCTCTGTCTGCTTCCAGGGGCTCCCAAAAACCGATGGACACGGGCAATTTTTTCCAGTTGTAAAACTCTAAGCACATGCAGTAAATGTGGGGGTGTGATCTGGTGCTTGTGTTACACGGATGTGTCTGTTGCTCTCTGTGCCTGCTCCCTAACTGGGAGAAGAGGGGTCGTGTACGTCTCGGGGGTTTGTGTATTTCGGGGGCTCACAGATCTCATGAGGCAGCAGTAAGGACTGATGTCTCTGCTCTTTGGAATGAATAGTGAGCTTTTCGTGTCTTTTGGCTGATATTCTCTTTGGATAAGTCATCCTCTTCTGGAAGGTCCTTTGTGATCCTCACCTGGAGCAGTGGACAGTGACTGACACAGCACCGCACCCCGGCCGTGACCCCAGCGCTGGGCTCCTGGCCCAGCCGTGGAGATCCGAGCTTCGTTTTCTTCCTCGTGTCGGGGGAGCTCAGGAAAGCCCAAAGCCGAGGAAGCTTCGGGGGTCCTGATCCTTCTCGCCTCCAGCAGAGCACGGCCCCGGCGCTCCCCCCGCAGTGCCGGGGTGCCGTGGGGCCGGCAGCTGTGCCCCCGGCAGTTCGCTCCAGGCGATCCAGGCAGCGTTTTCCCTGTGCTCCGGGAAGGCGAGCGAAGCGCGGCAGGGCGGACAGGGACTCTGTCCACGGCGTTAGTGCTAGTCCCCAGTCCGACAGGGCATGGAGGGGGGGCCTCTCCTACAGACAGCTCCGCAAAGCCCGTGATGTAGGGAGAGCTGCTCCTCGCTGTCCTGCAGCTGCCGCTTGTCCTGGAGGCTTTTACAACAGCCACCCCTAGACCTGTCATGGAATTAAAGAAACCTACATCCAGGGCGTGCAGCGCTGCTCTCCTGCTGCCACTTCTCCTCTTGTTTCGGGGTGAGTTTTTGTCTTCTGTGCCTGATTCTTACCCAGATAATGTGCGGTAACTTTAGAGCAAGTCTGTGATCTGCCCTTGTATTGCAAACGTAACTGGACGAAATGCCCCTGTCATGGTTAGATTTGGAGCCTGAAAACTTCTTGGAAGATAAAAGGCACTTAATTCTAGATAAGTTTTTCTCTCTATTTTTTTCTTGTCTCCTTTTGTCCTTCCCTTATGCACTTGTGAGTGCATTTATTCACTAGAGCTAAAAGTGTGTGCACTTTCGCGTAACGAAGTACTCGGCTATTGCAGTAATCACAGCTGTGCCCATGCAGAAGAGACACAGCTTTATTTCTATTCTGTATCCTTCAAAAACATGCCCAGGCAAAAGAAGAGTTCATGTAGGGGAGTACAGCAGTACGTTCCAGTGCCAGGTAGCTCTGGTGCAAAATGTGGAGGAAGAAAGTGCACGAGCATTCTCTCTGAGAGATTTTGCAGAAAGTAGATCCGTCCTGAAAGTGCAAGAAGTGACGAGGTAACAGAAGAGCTAACGAGGTGATGAGGGAACAACATTGCTGCTGCTTCTTGTTGTTTGGTTGCTTGTTTTTTTAGTTTTTTTTTCCACACTGAAAACTTACTTTATAGCCACAGAACCTGCTTGAGCATACGGGGGTCCTGCAGCTCCACAGCAATGTGTCTTTGGGCTTCAGAAGTCGCCCTTGTATACAATTTCTTATGGTCCCTAAAAATATATTAGTTTCTTCTGGAATGGGTGCCTGGAGATCTGCTGGGCCTAGACATCTGTTTTAGTCATCTGGGGATTAGAAGGTAGTGTCAGGAACATGCCCAACCTTTTACTGGAAAATATGATTGGGGTTGAACAGGCCTCTTGTGATCTTCTCAGCACTGCCAGGCCAGTACATGTATATACAAGTCCTGTTTGGTTGCCACTCAGATAGAACAGCGATGAACAAGGATGTGAAAAAGTAAAGGTGAAGCTACAGAAGTGCCTTCTCTCTGCTCGTACCTGCTGGATGCTGCATTTGGGTGTTTCTCACATTAGTGGGTGATGTTTGTGGCCTTTTTCAGCTTTCTTTTTATTCCCCAACAGTCTTTTTTTCTTTCTTTCCTCTGAAGCCTCCCTAAATTGACTTTTCTCTGACGAACTATGAATATGAAAGTCAAACTCTATTGTTTCTGGGTTCTTTTTTTCCCTCCTACCAGCTTCTTTGTGTGTTGTGTTGGCTCCAAGTGCCTGGAATTCCTCTGGCCACAGGGAAGCGGCAGGACTGTCTTTTGTATCTAGTAACCATAGCTACTGGTTTGAAGTGGGAGGCAGTCATGGAGCCTTTGTGCCGTGCAGGGACGGCTGGTTGCACAGACCCCGTACGTGGCTGCCAGAGCTGGCGTGGGCTGGGGTTGGTGCTGTTTGACCGCTGCACCGATACCTTTCCTCTTTTGGGTGAAGCTCTTCCCTGGAACAGTATTTTCCTGAGAATATCTTTTTCCTTCGGATGGTGGATGACGTCTTAACGTAGCCAGTAAAGCTCAAGGCAAGCCCCAGTTTGCAGTCTTTACACCTGCTCCTAATTTGCAAGGGGAGTTCTGCCAGGTTTTACGTGTACCAGCTGGCGGTATTTATGTGGCACCCGTAGAGGTCTTCAGGCCGTAAGGAAATGCCTTTTCTTGCCCTTTTGAGGCATAGGGCTACTTTTGTTATTTCTAATTGGCCGAGCCAAAGTACCACTGAGGCACAGTGTAGCTAAGGAATTTGCTTAGAATTTGTTGGGAAAATGCTGCTTATCCGGATGGCCAATTGCAAGCTGTAACTGCAAGAGCACCCGGCTCCCAGATCCACGCCATCTCCAGTTGTTAACGTGAACTCGGGAGGGAGAGTGGAGGAGACTCCACGTGTGACCAGTTTCAGTGCTGCTTGCTGTGTCATGGACAGGACAGCTCTCAGCTTGTGTTCCAATGTAGATTCTGGAGAACAGAACCAAGGGTCTGCCCCTTTCTGTTTCCACCTCTCTAGGCACCACCAAGCACGGTGACTCACATACCTTTGGCCTGTAAAATGCTGTGGGCGCCTATTGAGAGAGGACACGTGCAGGCAACGCTTTTTTCTGGCAGTTTGCTGTTTGCTCTAATGCGAGCTCTTGAGATTAGCTGGGACATCCAGCCAGGTTAAACCTTGCGCTCTTCTAACCATGGAAACAAAGATATGCAATCCTTTCAACTTTGTTGATTGCCAGTAAATTTAAATTAGAATTGGAAATTAAGGCTTATGACTCATTTTATTTAACTGACCACGCAGGAAACCCCCGTCTCCGTATTTGATCTGTGGAAATGGCTGAGAGATCAGAGAAGTGTAAGCCACGAAGGTCAGCTTGGAGGAGTGTTTATTGAGGGGAAATACGGGGATGTTGTAAGAACAGGAGATCAAAGAGGTACTGTGGCAATATATGCAACGCTATCAAAACCCATTTATTTATAGCTTGTGTCTTTCTCTAGGTTCTAGAGGAAAGATAGAGGGAGGTACATCCTCACAGATGTGTTGATGTGTTAAAATATCAAACAGGTCATGAGAACGATGGCCATTTCCACGTTGACCAGGACAAGGAATATGTTAGGGAATGTTTTAGGTCGAGTGAAATCAGTGCCAGTTGCTGGCGTTTCCTAAGCTCGTCAGTGGTCTCAGGGAATGTCAGGGCCTTGTTTTCTGATGCTGGTATTACTCGGAGCACGTGCTTTGACTGTGCCTGGGGAAAAGGGGCTTAATCTCACTCTCCCCCATGCTAAACACCTCAAAATTTAGCTTTTATTGAGGATGGCAGCGTTCTGCTGTGCCAAGAACAACGTGGGGCTTCTGAGGCCCTAGGATGCAGAAAGCGTGCCCTGTAGAGGTGGGGTGTGCTCCCGGGGCAGGTGAACTGAAGGCTCTTCCTAAGGAAGGATTTGGTTTTGTCAGGTCACTGCTTTCCGCAGCAACAGGCTGCCCTCTGCACTTAGCAAGCCTGGGGGCCGGGAGGGAGGGCAAGCAGCAGCACAGCCCCTTCTCAGCCTGCCCAGGCCTTGTTGCGCTGTGTGGGACCCGGGAGCAGGCGGTGGTGTGCACCCTGTCACTAATCCTGTACGCTGACCAGGACAGGGAAAGATCAGCAGAGGTCAGCAGGGATTTACTAATCTAAGCACATGCCTTCCTGTTGTCACGGAAACCAACTCTTTCCATTCCTTTAGCGGGTGACACAACTGCTGTCTGAGCTCTGGGATACCTGAGGTGGAGGGCTTCTCTCTCTACCTTCGGCCTCGCTGCCTTTCCCTAGCAGGAAACGTGCCAGGGTGGGCAGCGGGAGCTGCTGGGGTCAGGGTGGGCTCCTGACCCCTCACGCTCTTTGTGGGTTCCTCTAGCTCAGCCGTTGCGGTGCAGCTAGGGGCTGCTGTTGGGAAGCCTGCTTTTCTCTCCTCTCAGTTGTAATTTGTCTTTTTTCAAGTTGGTGTAGTGAGCGGGTGGGTGAAATACACCCATAGGAAGCCCTTTTCTCCACAGGTCTCCCGAACCTTTTCATGAATGATGACAACCGGAGGGGGCAAGGTGTAAAATAGCATGAAGGCCAAGGAATTCAACAGGGCAGATCCCTGCACAAACGTATGTAATGCTTAATGTATGGATTGTAACTTTGGAAACATGAAGTAAGACCTGTAAGCATGAAGTAGTCTTTTCCCAAAGTACGTCATTAAAATAACAGAGGAGAATATGCCTAAATCCTCCCTGATGCAAGCTGCATAATAGAAAGCAGAAGAGCTAATTTAGGAGATGAGGTGTGTAAACTCTTTCCCCCCTCTTTGGGAGTCCTCCTCCTCGAGGAGCTGACTGCACGTTCCTGGTGTGGGACCTGGGCAAGGCTGGTGGTGCCGCGTGGAGCCTGGCTCCCTGCCAGAAGCCTTGCAGCTTCGCCTGGCCTTTCACATCCCTGCTGGCCTTCTGGGAGAGGGAAGCTGAGGGGGGTGACAGAAGTTAGAGCCATGCGGGCTAGATTCTCATCCTTTTGTCTCAAAAAGCCCCACTTGAGATTGACCCAAAGGCAGGAAAGACAATTCCTTCTATCATTAGTGCTCCCCTAATTAGTCCAGGCAAAGTACCCAATCTGACATTGCCCCAGGCTGCGGAGCCTACCTTCTCTGCTGGGCATTGTCTGTTTCTGGAGGTGATTCAGGCTGCTGGGAATGCTCAAAGCCAGCCTGGCAGGTGTAGCAGTAGGCAAGTTTCACATCCTGGAACTAGCGACAATGCATTTGGTAGAGTTGGTGTGAATCCAGAAACAGGAACAAAATGCACCCTTTTCTGTGACCATCCGTCCTTGTGATAGGCAGTTGTGATACTTACGTTATGCGCAGAAATAAAACGTCATACAGAGTAGAAAAATCTTAACTTCTAAATTCTGTAATACCTCTGATATAGAGCATTAAAGGCTTTGAATAATTCAATCTTAGAGGAGACTTGTGAGAATGTCTAATAGTATCTCTTGTATCAGCTGGGCAGTCTGGTAAGGAAAACGGAACTGGCCTGCCTAAGCTGACATCAAGTTTTTGCCAGGCCAGGGAATGATTTTCTGGCATCCTGACTCTTAAGGCATTTGTGTCTGATTGCGAGCGTTGGTAAGAGATGGTCGTCGGGAGAGTGACTAGGTGAAAATGTGCTTGGTGCAGCACACGTGTGCACAGGCGGTCAGGGAGGTACCCTGACGCTGCTTATAACTTCCTACTGTGTGTTGAGATAATATGGTTACATTTGAATGAAGCCTTAAATAGAATTAAAAACCAAACAGCATTAGTCACACGTCAGTGCTGTCCTTCAGTGTGAAGAAGACAAGATGATCTCTGGGCTGATAACCCATGGCACTTCCCTGCTGGAATTTTAAGTGACTGCAAAGAGCACCTCGAAGGTGGCTATCAGTGAGGCATGGTATCGCTGTCAGTGAGTACGTGCTGGGGGGACAGTTAAGGGGTGCCTTCAGCTGGTAGTGCTAACAAAATACCTGAATGGAGGGCAGGCTGTGAAAGAAGTCACTGCAACTTTCGGGCTTTAAAAACTAAAATTGCCCTGCATCTCAGTAACTGCTGATTTCGTATTTTATAAATAAAAAGCTGGCTGTTGCAACTGCCCTCTGACAAGAATATTTAATAAAGATAGAAAGTCTAAAACTATTAAAGCCAAATATTAAAGCCCAGAAAAGCAGCTCATTTGCTGTAAAGTGACGCAGAAGGTCACAAACCCCCCTCTTTTAGGGAAAACCTTTGTCAGCTTCTTTTAAAGTGCAAAACCAGACCTATCCTGACAGAGCTCAAGGAATGCTTTATATCTTACTCTATAGCCTTTGAAGTTCCTCTTAATCCACCCCTAAATGCCTGGAACATATTCTTCAAAGAAACTGTCGCTTCTCCAGTTTCATTCCAGAGCGGGGCTGCAGGGTGGCATGACGGCAATATAGCGGTTGTTGTTTTTCCACTTAAAAACATCACCGACGTGTAACGTTCTTGTGAAAGGTAAAGGAGAAATCCTGAATGTCATTGTTGATCTAGCAACAAAAACTTTTGTGGAAAGCTGTAAACTCCAGTTAGGAGTTTACTCCAGTTAGGAGTTTACAGCACGGTCTGCATCGTCTGTTTCTATAGTCATTATATGGATGTGGTGTGGCAGGAAACGCTAATTTGTTATGCTTTATTAGCATTTGTTGCATATTCGTATGCAATTCACATTGTCATAGTAATTGATTCCAAAATTTAGAGGAATTGCTGTATGCCCTTGGGCTGACTGATGAAAATACCAAAGTATTTAGCCAAAACTTTAGCTCTGCCACTGGCTGGGTGTTAGGGCTGTGCTGTATTTCCACGGGGTCACGTTTTGTCCAGGGGGAACATGGCAGCAGTAGTGTGGCGGCCTGCCTGGGCATCCCTGCCACAGGCCAGCTGCTTAGCTCCACTGGGCGTTTCAGGCTTTGAGGGAGAGATGGAAATAGACACGTGTCTTCCTTCTTGTTTTGAGAACTTTGCTGTCTCTGGTAATGACCTGTCTCCTTGCCTAGCACCCGGGTGCTAAGGGAAGAGGTTAATTGACGCGCACAGGTAATGTTCATCTTTTGATGTGGAAAGGTGCCAGTGCTGTGCTTGAAGCATCTCCAGTTAGAGTTCTCACAGGGCTAAAGCGAAGTGGAAAGGAGCCCTTACTAATTACCTGTTTGATATTAAATTCCAAAGGTGCCACAGTTCCTTTAATGACCACTGCCGTGTTCAGCCCGAGCTGAGACTAGTTAGGAAGATCAAGTAGCAAAGAGGGTTTTTACGTTCAACTTGGCTCGGCGCTCAGTGTGTCCAGCTGCCTTTTCTGCCTGAGGCCACGAATGTTTTAAATTTACAATTAGAAGATTAAATCCAGAAAGCAGAATTATTTTTTTTTGCTAACCATTGAAACCCCTGACAGATGGAATCAGAAGCTCTGGACCAATGCGACAACACAGACTGGTCATTAATGACTAATCCAAAAAGGGCAACGTTTTTCTGCAGAATAAGGTCCTGCTGAAGTCACCACTGTTAGACGTAGCTCAGGTAACATTTGGTCACAAGTAGCTAAAGCTAAACCAGTAACCGCAGGAAATGAACTTGTCTCTGCAATCCTGTACGTAACTGATGTGAAGATGCAGCTGGTTATGAGTACACCCAACAGGTTAGCCGCTGCTGCTGTTGTTCACAACCACGGTGACCTCAGAGGAGGCTGAGATTCTCCCTCTCTACTGCTTTTTTTGGTAAGCCAAGAGGGCCTTTTGACTTTGTAATGACGCTTTGTGTTTGCTTGCCTTGGTATCTCTTCAGCCCCGTTGTATCTCCAGGTGTGCACAGGTGGGGACGTGCAGTTCTCACCCAGGTTTTTTGCCGTGGACAGGCAGTAACAGCTAGCACAGGTGACTGAGCATTGCTGTCGTATGATGAACCGAATCAGAGGGGGTACCCAGAGGTGTGTGTGTTGTGGAAGGGCTTTGGAGACAACAGGAAATGTCAAAGGAATTTTATATTTAACTTTATTTGCAAGAAACATGTAGCAAGTCCACTTACAATGGAAATGGAAAAGTGCACGCAGTCCTTGGAGTGACTGCAGCCCGTATACCCCAACAGTGCTTGGGTGACTGTGTAAATGTTAATTTCTGTGCTGCAACTCGGAGAAATCAGCCTGAGCATGCAGGGCTTGGGCTCTTTTTGTCACAGGCTGTGCCCCTGGCCTCTGGAAGGCGTGAGCTGGGCCCGGTTCCTCATTAAGTGTACAAAGGCTCGGGTCTCCTGCCTAGGAAAGCTTTTGGGAATGGTTTCCTGGGCTCCCACTCTAATTGCTACAGGGATTCCAGGCAGATTCCGTCATCCTTGTTTTCTGCCTGACTGGGAATCTGAGAATAAAAGGGTTCAGGGCAGAATAATGAGCCTGCTGGACAGTGCACGCTCAGCAGCAATCCCCAGCATCACATGGGAGATGAAGGGGAGGGAGGGCGATGGGGATGGTGCTGGGAAGGAGGGGAAGGGGCCGTCTAAATCCGTGAACACCCTCCCTCCCCCATCAGCACTGCCTCTTAAAAGAAGACTTAGAAACACTGCAGTCCTTCGGTGGGAGGAATTAGGGGGAGGTCAGGGTAGGGGCAGGCTTTTGTAAACCAAAGTCTCCTCTAAATCCCTTTCAGGCCCTAAAGCCGGATGCCTCCACCTTCGTGCACAAAGGGACCGGGGAGCTGATGGGGCCGGGAGCTGACAGAAAGCCACTGACACAGATTAACTGCCGGGTGTGTGGGAGGTGCACCAGGGCAAGGCAAACGGAACCAAAAATGGGCTGGGGTAGTGATGGCACGAGTGACAGAATGACTAAGGTCGGCCCAGAAGGGGTGCGGTGGTGGTGGTGCGTGATCCCGGCACGTCCTTAGCGTGCAGCACAGTGTGCTGGGACTTCTCCGTGCTGGCAGAAAGGCAGCGAGGGCCAGGGGCAGTGAGCTGCGGTGCTGAGAGCTGTGCGGGCCCGGCCGGTGTTTCAGTAACTGGCTGTGCCCTGCCGGTGCCTGGGGACTGTCCTGGGGATGGGTCCCTGTCACAGGCTGCCCACGGCTACACACACGACACAGCAAAAACGGCAGAGAGCCGTGTGCGGTGGCATGCGAGAGGAAGTGTTTTTCCCAAAACACCTGCTGTACAGTGGCTTGCCGAGTTACTTCCACGTCAGGTGCTTTGTAACAGCTACGTGGGAACCAGCCTGGGGCGTCTGCCCCTCAGCTTCTCTCCTGTGCATCCTGGAATGGGAACCAAAGCGGAAGAGAAAGCCTGACAGCAGAAAGCTGCAGTGGGATGGGAAGCTAACAACTGCTGTCTGTGTGAGGGGCGGCTGTGTGCATTGCCTCTCCCTTTGTGCTACTTTTATTTTTCTTCTTTTGCAAGTATATAATTGTGTCATGGAGTCCAGGGCATATATCCCCATTCCAATACCAAGGCAATTAGCTCTCGTTCCCTGGGCCATTTTTCCCTTTGACCAGTCAGATTATTTCACAAAGTGAATTTAAAATCTCATTTGGAAAAGAAATGAGGATTCCCCCTATTCTTCTGCCGTTCTCCAGTGACAAATGCACACATTGAACGTTTCTTGTTGTTCTCTCTATTGTGTACGTGTGCAATCTTGTTTATATGAATTAAATTTGCAGATATTAATAGTTAGGGCCGTCAGCATGAACCTCACCGATCTTGGCTCTTCTCATAACACCTGAAGGTTTCCTGCTGCGTAAGGTTGTAGCCTGGCAACCTCTGAAATGCATGTGGTGATCAGCAGAAGAGCTTTCTTCTATAGGACTACTTAATCCTGACTAATACAACCTCCATTTTCTCAACAGGAACTTCATCCTCTGAAAATGATGGCAGCTGTTCGTCATTCCCCTGTGAAAATGGAGGGAGCTGTGAGGATTTGGAAGTGGGTTATCAGTGCACCTGCCCCATGCAGCCCGTAGCCTACACGGGCACGAACTGTGAAACTCTCTATGACGCATGCATCAAACACGATTGCCCTGCCCATAGCGTTTGCAACAGGACCGAAGGACTCCTGGAATATGAGTGCATCTGTATGCCTGGCTTTACAGGTAGTGATTGTAACATTAATATTAACGAGTGCGAGAGCAACCCCTGTAAAGATCCTCGTTTTGAATGCGTAGATGGTATAAATGGATACACCTGTAAATGCCAAACGGGACCGGATGGAGAAGGCTGCCAAACAGAAAGCTCTGTGTGCTCTAGCTACCCCTGCCTAAATAATGGGACGTGTGTTGAGGGTCCTGGGGACTATGCCTGCATCTGCCAACCTGGCTTCACTGGGGCCCGCTGCAAAGACAACATCGATGAGTGCGCCTCCAACCCGTGCCAGAACGGAGCCATCTGCCGAGACAGGGTAAATGAGTATAGCTGTTTCTGTGTGCCTGGCTTCCAAGGATACAACTGTGAGATAGACATCAACGAGTGTGCGTCCCGGCCCTGTAAAAACAATGGCACCTGCCTGAACGAGATGGATCACTATTTGTGCAAGTGCATCCCCGGCTACACAGGTACCTTTCATGCTCGTGTACTAGCCTGGTGGTTGGGTTACATCTCGCCGCTCATGGTGTTCCACAGCGTGCCTGGTCGTGTTTGCTGTCCTGAGAAGCTGTTGTTCTAGAGCTGAGTCTCAGTGCACAGCTCAGGTTTTTTGAGTGTTTTGTAGTGTGTGTGAGTGGTGGCGTAGTGCTTGTTTTCATGGCTTCCAGGCAATAGCTGAGGCTTTGACTCCCAGGGACGGTGTGGGTGTTGAGAGATGTGGATCTAAGAGTGAAGCTGGGGGCACTATCTGAGCCAGGAGTGCTAGATGTGACCAAGTAGATGTGATTAGCCTCAGTAGGAAATTACGGGAGATGTAGAAGGAAAGAGACTGAGCATCAGGAGGAATGCGCTGAGCGTTATAACTAAGTCCTAACTGCTATAGCTGAGTCTGACTTGTAGTTCTTTGTCCTGTCCTGCAGGACGTGTCTGAGGGGAGTAGTCTTTTTTGGAAGAGAGTGGCTTTTAGTTGGAGATTTCTTTTCCAGTTCTTTGATGTCTGGAGAATGTTTTTGGCATGTGGCATAAGTATCCCTTTTATGCGCGTCTGTGCGAATGGTGACTCAGAGAGTAATCTCCACCTGTGAGTTATCTGTGAGGGAGGCAGCGGGGTTCTCCTTTCTCTAGCCCTGCTTATCAGAGAGGAATGTGGCTGTGCTGCACCCCTGGCTGCCTGGTACCACTTAGCACGTGAACTTTCTCAGCCTTCCTCACTGACACAGACTGAAGTGATTCAAGAGTTAGGTTGCTGTGAAGGAATGCTGCTGATTACCGGTGGAATGAAGAGAAGTTACAACATCAGGAATGCGGTCAGTGATGCTGAGTCACTCTGATAAAAATGAACAGGGCCAAGGGAGGAAAAAAGCAGAATTCTGTAGGCTTTAAGATTACCGCTGATTCTGAGTATTAAACGTGATTCTCTTTGCAAATCAGCTTCTTTTGTGCCTTTTCCTGAATCTTCGAGTAAGGATCGTGGGATTCCCCTGCCTGGGAAGTGATAAAATAGCCCAGGAGGAGTTTGTTGTTCTCTGAGTTACTCTGATGTTGCATATGAGCCTTGTGACCTAGTATTCATCCCGAGCTCAGAGGTTCTAGCGCCACTGGCTACCAAGGCAGGTTGTTCCGTGGTGCTCGCAGCCGGAATTTGGGTGAAGGAAGTTTTGTATGGGCATTGACAGGTTTGAAACGGCAGCTTAGGGGGCCCACATTCCTGAGGATTAGGATGGCCTTGTCCATGTTTTTAGCCTTTACCAAGCAGGAGAGATTAGATGGATTGGCAGGTGCCACTGCGATGACTAATGTTTGGAGGTGATGTCAGGCCACAGACAGCCTGAAGGGGTTGAATACAGTCTGGCAAGACTGTTGCAGAGTGGTTTGCATGGCAGGTCTTACTCTGCCAGTGGAAGCTGAGGTTTTGGACCAAAAACGCCTGACTTATTACTCCTGACTAGTAACACTGGAGCTACTGCCTAAGTTTTAGTAATGTTTCCTAATATGATGGCTTACTATTACCTAGCATCACTGTAATTAGCATTTTGCAGTGCTTTAATGCTTTTTTCCCAGGTATCTCAAAGCAAGTTACAAATATTATTTAAACAAATGGAGCAATGTTTTGGAGAAGCAGGTAGAGAGCACTTTTCCCATTCCCAAAATGCATCTGCCTCTGATGTAGAACACTGGATCTGGTTAATAGCAGCGTAACACAAGTGAAGAGTACCATGTCTAACTAGAACTGTAAGAGTTATATATAAAAGTTTAAATAACGCTAACTAGCAGCGTGATTCTTCTTTTCTCATCCCTGTCCTCCCTACCCCAAAAGGATCCCCAACCAAAACAGCTGTCCTTAGATTTTTAAGGAGTGTGTGCAATTAAGATCAAGATTTTCCAGCTTATTCAGAAACTGGATGTCATCTGCGAAGTGCTGACTGATTGCCTATGTCAACAAATCAGAATGAAAGAAACAAAACCTTCATAAATTCTGGAAACTTTTCTTAGTTCTGTTATAAGACTGAAATCCAAAAGCCTAAACAAAACAATTCTGTTTACAAGTAAAAATTAAAGGTCCTTAATTTGTAAGAATTGCATGCTGTTCATAAGCTCCCAATGTTCTTATGGCAAAATTAGAAAAGATCATTATGCTAACCAGTTAGAGTTGATAACCTTAGGACTGATGGCTTTAGTGATTCCAGCTCAGAAGCGGAGGCAGCACAGATATGCTTAGCTGGATTTTTAACACAGTTATTTCTCTCTTTTGTAACCAAGGTATAAACTGTGATGCTGAAATAGATGAATGTGCTTCATACCCTTGCCAGAATGGGGCCTCGTGCATAGATCACATTGGGTTCTACACCTGCACCTGTGCACCTGGTTACCGAGGAATCCAGTGTGAGGTGGACATCAACGAGTGTGAGAGCCAGCCGTGCCAGCACAACGGGACGTGCCGTGACCTCATTAACAGGTGAGAAACTGGTGTTTGGACAGTTGGATGCCAGTACTGATCTAAAGTTCTGCTTAGCGGAACCTGTCAAATTAGAGTAGAAATCCATCGGGAGAATTGGATGTAGTCTTTCATACCTCCCAGTGGTCCCAGTGGCAGTAGTTGAGAGTGATTAATAGCAATATGTGAGAGGAGCCTACCAGTAGCAAAACTCCTAGGATGCTCAAAGAAAGGCAGAAGATGGCTCCTGTTATTGCTTCCAGCTGACATATCAGATGCAAAGGGAAGTGATTTGCAGATCTTGATCAGCAAAAGCAGCTGCTGAGAACATACCTGTGTGTGTGAATTGGCCTTTTCACAGATGTTGTGAGCTCAGAGACTGCTGGGGTTGGTCTGCTCTCTCATTAGCATGGTCTGTTTGTGTGGGTGGAAATGTCTTTTTCCTCTGCCCCACAAGTGGGTTTGAGGATGAACTCCAGCTTCATTTACTCTTTTCTCACGTGGGACTCAGCAGTGAAGTTAAGAGCCTTCTGCATTGCTCTGTTTTGTTGCCCCACAGCTACCATTGTGACTGCAGTGACACAGGTTTTGAAGGGGACCACTGTGAGTTGGATATCTTGGAGTGTGCCTCAGAGCCCTGTCTGAACAATGCCACGTGTGTTGAAGGAATCAAGAACTACAGCTGTGCCTGTTGGCCAGGTAGGTTAGAAATCTAGTTTGTTATGCCAGCATGTAGGCACATTGCAATGGAGAGGGCACGCTAAATGGTCCTGTTGAAGTAAGGAATGAGCAATTGTGCTGCATGGTCCAGCGT
Organism: Heteronetta atricapilla; assembly: GCA_011075105.1. Taxonomy (NCBI): domain Eukaryota; kingdom Metazoa; phylum Chordata; class Aves; order Anseriformes; family Anatidae; genus Heteronetta; species Heteronetta atricapilla. The sequence continues at coordinate 9,744,246 of CM021747.1, forward strand.
GATTTTTTTTTTTTTCATTATCCCAAACAGTGAGGCTGCCACTGCTCGCCTGTACGGTTCATTCCAGGATCTAATCGATCCCTTTGTTGGGAAAGGCACACTGATTCTCAACCATAAAATTTCCCTTCTCCTCTTCTCTGCCTTTTCCCACCAGGTGTTTTTCTATTATTAATAGTTCTCTGCAAATTGGTTATCTGGCTCTTGCCTTTGACATACTGGAGAAACTGGAGGACTCTGAGAGTCCCTGCTTGATGAGCTGCAGCATCTTTTGGCTTTTATTCTCACTTTAAAGGCAGCCACAGAAATTGGGTGACTAGTTCTAGCAAAGTGCTATGTGATGTTGTTTACACTGTCTCCTGGCAGGTTTCACAGGACAGCACTGTGAAGAGGACGTGGATGAGTGTGCAGCAGATCCCTGTTACAACGGAGGTGTGTGCCTTGAACGATCCAACCAGTCCTATTATGGAACACGACCCGACTTCCCCGGTGATTTCAGCTATAGCCACGCAGCCGGTTTCCTCTGTTGGTGCCAGCCAGGCTTTGCAGGTGAGCTGTGCAGTAAATGTTGCATCCTCACTGCACCTGTGGTTTGAGTAGATAGAAATGATGTTCAACTGAAATACTACCCACCATTTCCCTGGCTTATAAGTATCTATAAAACGTGGATTTAAGAGCTGTGGAAATTCCCTGGAAAGAGGAGCTAACAATAACAGTTCATTCTTCTTTTTAAAGAAAAAAATGAATGTGGTCCACAATTGTGCAAAGGGGAGTGGTTCAGAAGTTCTGATGCTGCCCCGCTCCCTTTCATGACACTGGCAAATCACTCAGCCTTTTCTTACTTCATTTTTCATAATTGTTTCAATAATGGTATCTACTTGCCAGAGTGTCAGCAGAGACATGCTGTAGTTCAAGGAATTCTTCTGCCTTTTTAGATGACAAAAAGAGCTGCAAAGCATTAGGAATGCAGTTGTCATTCATGTTATCTCCTTCTCTGATGCATGCATGCACTCAAGATGGCTGTTTGTATTTTCACTTCAAAGGGGAGACCTGCTTTACGAACATTGATGAGTGCGAGTCCCAGCCGTGTCAGAATGGAGGGCACTGCGTGGACCTTGTGGATGGCTTTCTTTGCCGTTGCCTACCAGGTTATTCAGGTAATGCTGCTGAAGGCGGGAGGCTGGAATCAGGTCAGTCTGTTTAATGCTGAGTTGCTGTGTTACTGCCTGGCTGCGGGACTGGATTCTGGTCTTGGGTAGCCCAGGCTGCTAAGCAGGAGTGAGATAAACTGTGGGGGCTCGGTAGTTGTGCAGAGGGAATTCTGCAGTTCAGGGCTCAAATGCCATGGGAAAACTATGTGATTTTGGTCAACCAAGTAGATTAGACTATGGACTAGACTTTGAGAGAGAAGATCAACTATGTAGAAGTCTGAGACTCGTAGACTCTTAGATCTAGCAGGCCTGTATCCTGGAGTGAAAGTTCACCAGGAGAATTATTGTTTTGTATATACGCACAATGAATGTGAACAAAACCCACTTCCAAATAAAAAATATAAATAAAAAAAAAAGAGGCACTTAAAACTCTGGATGTCACAAGCTACTGATCATAGCAGGTACATAAAACCAGCACATAAAACATCTGTAAAACATATCTATGCCCTATATATTCCCTAACACCCCTGGATAATAAGAGCCAGGGATTTGGGGTTGAAGGTAGTAATTTGCAATGTTAGGAGGTCAAAAGGTCTTTGTGATGCGAGCAAATGAAGCCTTCTCTGTTTACAAGGGAGTGGGGAGTCTGGATTCTTAGGCAAATGCCCTGCCTGACCCTAATGGGTCTGTTTTCTAGCTGAGAAACTACAGGATAACCAGTACTGCACATCAGCTCTGTTGGGAAGGTGCACTGCTGACTGATACTAAACCTCATCTCCGTTTAGGGTAGTTGTTCTCAGTCGTCTTTATCTTCAGATTCCATATGTACTCTATGTTTTGAAGAATTTAACACCAAAATAGTTTATAAGAAGATAGAAGGTGGCCCCTAGCACGATCATCTTTCTGTTTGTGCATTGTTGAGGTGGATGTAACCTTCCGTGGTGTTCCTAGGCTGCCATCTCGTGGGGAAAAAAGAAAAACTTCCAACCTGAGTAGAGGAGAAGTTTGTAACTTCATGGAACAGCAGGTAGCAGCATTCCGGAGTCTTGGGTCTTTATTACATGGGAGAGTCTCTGGTCATAATGATTGAGCTGTGTAGAAGTCTGTCCAGTTGTTTCCTGGGAAGAGCCATTACACAGGGACTTTCAAGATCTTAAGTCCACTCCCAGTTACCGCATTGTGTTACTGGGCTGAATTCTTTGAATGGTTTTGTGGTGTATTTGGTTTGCTTTAGATTCCTGATGTAGGCTAGGCCAAGAAAAAATGCTTTTTTTAGGTGAGGCTTTTGAAAAAAGGCTTTTACCTAAAAAAGTAAAAGCCTTTGCTGCTTCTTGGGTAGTTACAGTGCTGCACTCGTGAACTGAGATCTTGTCCAAAGTGCTGGCTTAGCGTTCATCCTACTTGTCAAAATTCCCTCTCACGTACGTGCCCTGTTCCCTTTTCTTCCTTCAGTGCCCCAGTACCCCTCGCAGCGTTCAGAATTTCATTTTGCTCTGCCAGACTGATCTGTTTAATCCTTTCCAATTCTTAGCATGCTCATAGGCGGAAAAGCTGACAGAAACAGGATGGTGGGCAAAGGAGTGCTGGAGTTCATTCTGGTGCATCAAATTTGGGTTCATTAGTACTTGAAGGGGATTAGAGGCAGGTTGCTCTTCTGGATATTGCTTTTGGGGAAGGACTTTGTTTCAGCTGAGGTAGTTCTGACACGTTAACACAGTGAAAGGCTGGGAGCAGCCTCTGTGAGATCAGCGAGTGCATGTGGAGGAGTGAAGCTGACAGGGAAATAATAGCAATTAATCTCCCCTCCTTTGTCAATTAATCTCAGTACAGTCATGCTGGGTAAACAGCTTATTACTTCGTATTAGGATCACAGAACAACTTTGTGAAGCTTCCCATAACGTTCCTGCTCCAAACACATTTCTGTGGCAGCTTAGATCTGCCATGAACTTGGGTTTAAGCTGCCTCCGCTGATTAAAGTGAACTTGCTACTCTGAGGAATGCTTTCTTGGGGCAGCGGGAGGTTCTTTCTGCATTTTTTTTTCCTTCATTCTGAAGAATTTGGGGGGTGTTGGGATAACAATGCAAGTCAGGAGAAATTCATTCTTTGCAAATTAACTGCCTCCGTGCTGTCTTAGGCTACAGCAATGGAGGGAGATGAGAAAGTTCTTCCTCTGAAATGTGGTTGTTACAGAAGCAGCGCCTCGTTCTTGGGAGAAGTACGTAACAGGTCCTGAAGAGTCAGTCCAGGGCGTTAGTTTGTGCTTTAGTAGGGGATGTGCCCTGAGGGGATGTAAGAAGTGTGAATTAAAAGATTTCGTGGGCATTAAATGAAGTGAGGAGGAGAAAGAGTCTTGCATAGTATTGGAAATTGTCAGTTGTGGTCAAGATAAAAAGCATACTGGGAAAAGTCAGTCTTTTAGGAAAAAAGACAAAATTAGTTATTTACATGTAGGAATAATTTCAGTCCATCACGTATGTTGTAGACAATAGTTTAGGCTGGAATAAAGAGCAAGACCGGTGCCTCTGTTTGGAAAGATAACTGACTTTTAACCTGCAACATGTGATCACTCAGGTAGAATTTGGCTATTTCCTTAAAACATTTCAATTGCTTGAGCACAAGGAACATGTGTGAAAATTGGAAATTTCTATTTATCACATCCCATTTTCTGTCATTTTTCTGTTACGAACCCTCTGAAATATTTACCATTATCTTGACCTCACTCAAGAATTTTTACGAATGATTAGGTACAAAATAATTCTCTGAATTTAAACTACATGACTTAATCTTGTAGCTTGCACAACTGGCAGTGTGTAAGAATGGGGAATTAAAACATCTAGAAAACCAATCACCTGATCCTTTAATTTCTTTAGAATCTTTCAGTTTCAAAGAACATCATAAGCTGGCTGGGAAGACATCGTATGTAATTATTTTATCTTCCATATCTTTGTGCTCTTTAGAATTTTCATGAGTGGATTTTCCCATCCTCATGATATGTCTCTAACAGAACCTAGTCTGTGTATATCCTTAACCCAATCCTGGGAAAAGAAGCAATTGCAGATTGTGGTTAGCAATATTAATGTAATGAATTTAGAAAGATGTAGTGACAAGTAGGGGATCAGAATCTGTGCTGCCTTGTGCTACATGGATGGGTTCAATATCTGCATTTCCAATCAGCAGTGCACAGAGGCTGTGTATGTAAATACATACCTGTGTGTGTACCGAAATCAAAGCGCAGATCTTCCTAAAGACATCTGCGCCCTGTTAGCCTTTATTGTTGCAGTAGACAGTTGAATAAGCACAGTTGAACAAGCACCACTCTTGTTTGCTCTTGAACAGGAACAGAAGGGTCATCCTAGCTGTTATAAATAGCATTAAAATTGGGGCTGGGATAGGACGATGCATACATACAACCCAGATGTGACTATCTGGGAAGTTCTAACTCCAAACAAATACTCGCCACATCCCTCCCACTTAAAATATGTATGAAATTAACTGGTATGTTTGGACTGAGCTCACTCAGAAGAAAGTAAACAAACAGCCAGAGTTCTTGGAATGCTTTCTTTTAATACCTCAAAGTCATACTGCTAATACTCTGATTTCTGGGAGTCTCTGTTTGCTTGGACCTGAAATTGATACTACCAGAGTCCTGAAGTTTGGGGAGAAGCTCCCAGGTAACAGTTCTTTGCAGAAATAACAACCTTCTCCAGGTTCCTCACAATGTGAAAGTGCAGTTCCTCTTCTAGGAGCCTTACAGTACCAGAGTAGCCACATTGTTTTCAAAACCGGACCCACAGAGGAAAAATGAAATTGCAAGATCCGATTTTATAAGGTTGCTAATGGCGATAGTGAGCGTTGATTCTGCAGTCCCATGGCTGGTGCACTCAGCACAGAGCAGGGAATTTCCTTCCATTCAGGTTGATTTGAGAGAAACAGATCGTGGTAGCTAAACCTTGAGACTTTGTGACTGTTTTCCAATGGAAATATTTTTGCACACAAACACACGGAACGGGGCAGATGGAAGGGGAAAACTGCACCAAGTGCCGGTCCCCTGGTCCCAGCGTTGAAAGCACCGCAGGGCAGGGGCTGCGCGCTGCCTTTAGAATCCCCGTATTGTGTGGTTTGGGGATGGAAACGCAGCTTTTGGTCTTAGCCTGGAAAAAGAAAAACCTGTACTTTGGCCTTGATGACGGAACTTGGCAGATTCACCTGAGGGGTGGCGAGGGCAGGAGATTGTCTCCTGCCTTTCCGCCGCTGGCGCTAACGCTGCGGGCACTGCAGGGTATTAGCGTAATGCAGCGCGCAGCCCCTGCCATACGCATTCTTCGTGTCAGCACTGACAGAGGCCAGCTGGGGAGGTTTAGAGCAGGGCTGGATTAGATCTCGCTGCAGCGCAAGTCTCTGCTATATTGGCCGGCTTCATCTCCAATCCCTTTTTGTCTGGCTGGCATCGGGGAGCGCTCACACACGTCCTGCCGTTCCAGTGCAGTTTTTTTGCCATTCCCCCCCCCCCCTTCACCCCTGCTTTTCTTCCTTCACTGTCACAAATGTCCACAAGGAGCCGGCCATGAAATCTGTGCTGATTGGCGTGATCCTGAAGGGAATTTTGCTGCTAGCAGGTAACGAGCTCTGTACAGTAACTGCAATGTGTCCTGAATGCTTGCGTGCCTGCCCAGGGCAGGGGCTGGTCGTGTGTGTAGTGGTAGCTGGAGGCGTGCAAAGGACTGAATTCACCAGGAAGGCAGAATGTTTTTATTTTGAAGAGCCCTAAAGTTTTGTTTTGGAAACTTTAAGGCCAGGAATTTCCTTGTTGCCTCAAGATAAACGCAGAGCAGCCAGCGTGCTCCGTAGGCATCTGTGCTACGATTCTGCCTTGTTCGGAAAGCTGGGAGCGTGCAGCAGCCAAACTGGGAGTTGTTCTGAGGCATGGGTCCTTGGTTTGTGCTCAGGGGTCCTTTGTAAACACGCCTGCTCGTTCTCTGAAACCTTACATTTGCTTTGCAGAGAATTGTGTTGCAATTACCCATTTTCTTTTAATGATTTTTAAACTCCTCTATTGAGAAGTAGTTTTTGTTTTAACTCAGGGGACGAACCCTCTGCTGCCCTGTGCGCTTCTCCATCTCCTCCCCCACTGTCTCCTTGAGCAGTAGTGCACGGTGGGAGAGAGGTCAAATCAGCGAGTTGCCATGGAAATGGCAGTAATTGTGCAAATATAATTGTGGCTGGGTCTGTTTGGTGCTGCTAATTCTCTCTCTCCTCCCACCTCTCCCTTCCTCCCCCCCATTTTTCTTTTGGTCATAATACAAACCCTAATTAGGATGCACCAGGGAAAGGTTGCGAGGAATTCGGTTGTCGTACGGGGAGAGGGCACGCCAGCGTTGGCCGGGAAGCTGAACTCGCGTGTTTCAAGAGCTGGGCCCATGAATAGTCCTCATCCTTCAGGTTTTTGGCCTGTGACACGTAAATTAGAATCTTTCTCTTTATGTGATTTCTTTCTTTTAATTTACATACCTCTTGAAGTGTATGACTCCTCCAGTATGCTCAATGAATCTGCTTACTGATAGCAACCGGTAAATCCTTACCTTCAGGCAGAGAGCGCTCAACATGCGATTTGCAGAACGCAGCTGCGGAACAGGACTGTTCTTACCTCGTCAGTAACACTTCAGAAGTTAGAGAATAGATTTCTATTTGAAAATCATGCAGACTGTTGAAGCTTACCAACTTGTGGGTGTATGTTTCTGACCCAGCCCCCGTGGTTGCTGGGACTGTTCGCTTGAACGCTGCTAAATTAGCTGGAATGTTTGAAAATAATTGTCTCCAGATAGCAGCCTTTTAACTAACACTTGTCTCGTTTTTCAGATAACAAATTCCACTAATTTGCATTTTTAAGTCTTCATAAGAAACTCATTACACATTTTAAAATCCAATGATGCAATGAATCACATTGGCAGCATTATTTGAACTATCAAGAGTAAGAGCAATAGTAAACATTTGAGCTAAGAAATGTAAACGGTACATGAAAGACTTGGTAAGAGTGAATTGTTTTTAATACATACCTAGAAAAAGATGCCTAAGCTTTCCATAGAGAAGGAAATTAGTTTTAAACTTCCTTTTTCAAAATCTTGTTTTTTTCTGGAGCAGGGAAAGTTCCTTTACTTTGCTGGAATCCCCCTCTTCATTTACACTCGGTGCTCTGCAGCCAAACCCACAGTCACAGACCCCTCTGCTGAGATGAAACCAGCACCTAGGAAGCAACACAGAAATCTCCTTCTGGCTTACTGGGGTGTAACTGAAGAATTTGGCAAACTGGAGATCTTTAAACAAATTTGACAAAAATCATTGGTGATAGCAGAGGAGAAGAGAGGGCGAGAAAGCTGGCTGATGAAGGGTTTGATCGTTACAAGGTGTATAACGAGTCAGGGAAGCAGCACTGGGCTACCTGCTACAAGGCCTCACAGCGGCTTCCAGGAAAAATCTGTTGTTAGCCAGGTTTGCAGAACTCTGGTGCAGTCTCCTCTGCTACCAGTTTGTTTTAAAAACTGCTTCAAACTCAAGGCTGATGCTGCACCGGCTTCTAGGAGAGCCAGAATATGTTGTGTGGTTTTAGAGGCCTTTTCCTTCTCCTGCCTTAGCGCTCAGAAGGCTGTTTGCTGGCAGAAACAGCAGCAGTGATAAAGACAACGCTTGATTTTAGTTTCTCTAGGAAAAGCTGCCCTTCGCTCTGCTGCTGAGCGTTTCCTTTGCCTGCTCGTGAGCCCTGAGGTTAGACAGCAGTGTGCAGAGAGACCTGAAGTGCCAGCTCGTTCTTTTCACCCATTTCCAACAAATAATCGAGAAATCAAGCCAGCTGTGTCCCACGGGAAAGCTTGGTGTTTAATTAGCCACCAGCCTGGGGTTGTGCACTCCCCATGGGGACTAATTTGCCACCTGGTGTGAAGCGCTCACCCACAGGTGTCAGCTGGGAGCCTGGGAAGCAGCGCAGGCAGGCGTCCTGCCGCTGCTCCGTGGGCAGAGCGCGGCCAGAGGAGACGCGGTCGGGCTGGGAGGGGGACAGGGGGCACTGGGGCTCTCTCCTGCTGCCAGCTGGCGCCTGCCTGCCAGGCCTTTGCAGAAAGGCAAAAATCTGTGGCATCTCTGCTTTTGTTACTCAGTCTAATGCTCTTTTCTTCTCTTTGCCCTGGTAAATATTAACAGCTCTGATCTCAAATGGGCGGCATGTCAAGCACTCGGGGCTGCGCTGCACCTGACTGCCTCCCCAGTACATTTGGTAGCCTCTGCCCTTACGTCCGACCACAAATCTGCCTCTTGCAGTTCGGAGAGTCCTTCAACCCACCGATAAGTCAGAAAACCCGCTCCACGTAGTGGTACTGCTCTGCTGTTTTTTTGGAATTCCAGCTGAGTTCTTCCCCTCTTTGCCCACCCTGGGATTCTCCAGCCCCAGAGACATCCCGTATGTTGTAGTTACTCCAACACATTTCCTTCGGTGCAGCCCTAACTTTGTGCCAGAATCTCAATTCTTCTCTTATTTCTTCCCCTATTGTCTCAGTTTCCTCAACAGTTCTCTTGCCAGTTAAGATCACACCCTGGGGTCTGTGTGCTGAGCACTAATTGCTGGGGAAGAAAGGCTGTGCTGAGGTGGTATTAACAACTCTGAATCTGTCCATCCGCTGAGCTCCCCTGCAAGGCAGATTACTGGCCAAATTCCGTGCTTTTGTACAGGCACTACGCACAGTAGTTCTAGTTTAGGGAGAGAGGTGTAGCCATGTCCTAGAGGAATCCGAGGTAATGTTGCTGACAGAACAGCTCTAGCACAGCTGGAAGAGCAGAATTACCAGAGCTTCCCATTTCTGTTCCAATGCTTCACAGGGCACAACATGTGCTATGGCCTTACGCTGATACAAAAAACGCTTTGGAGCTGGATGCTGGTGTTGAGTCTTCACCTGTCTGCGCAGATGGCAGTGCCAACAGCAGCCAAACGCTCGCTCTGAAAGGAGTCAGTTGGTCAGGGGGCAGGGATGCAGGGGTTTGTGCAGGACTGTCGTTGCTGGGGTGTGAGGCAGCCTCAACATCAGCATGTGGGTTCAAGAAGCTTCGTATCTTTTACAATTTCTTTTATCACATGTCGTCAAGTCCAGCTCCAGTGCTTGTAATGCACCATCTCCCCTCATCTCGTTTTCCCTCCGGCAACTCTCTAATCTCTTTGACGTGCTCACTCTGGCTGGTGGCTTTCCTTTACAAATGTCTTTTGTATTTTGATTCCCCTCCTTTGTGTGTGAATTCCTTCTTTTTCTTTCTGCTGTCCTCATTCTGCTTGCTGGGTAGATTCTGTATGTAATACTATTAGATCAGGATAATCCATGCTTGGCTTATCTGTGTGACTGTCTCTGAAGATTAGTGAAAACCGGTGTTATGGGCCAGATAAACAGTGAACTGGTTCAGGAGGGCTCTTCTGGCAGTCCGGAGACGCTCAGGAAAATGACAGCTGATTTTCATTAACCAGATTTGAGTGTAATGGCTTGTAATTTACTTGAGCCCTGTTGGGATCCATGTGCCTCGAGGAGACACACTAACTGCACTGCAGTACTTTTTACCCAGTTCACTTCTGCAGGACTGGACAAAACTGAAATCAGCTTCAGTGCAAGTCTGGCAGAGTGCCTGTGGAGCGTGTTGTGTGTGTTGTTTGGTAATGAACTGAGGTTTGCGGATGTTTTACAACTGGAGGGTTGTCTGGGATTGTTCTCCAAAGTACAGAATTTGAATTTTCTTAACTGAGGCTTTCCAATAACTTCCTTGGCTGGTGATCCAGTTTGATGCTGTCTGCAACAGTGGTGCCCAGATCATGCTCCAGTCAGATCTATAGACTTAATGTGAGTCTAAATGTACCAAATCTGCGTATGGAAGACATAAAATCCTTGTCTGTGCTGTCTCGTCCCTTTAATATCCTCCGCTTGCTCTCTGTGCATGCTGATCAGCTGTGGTGTCTGAGACTGGGAGAGGGCAGTGGGGCTGTTGGATGATGCAGGCTGACTGCCTGAAGCTCTGCAGACAGCTCCCTCTTTGCAGCACCTGGAAGGCAGCACAGAATTAGCTCTCTGTTGCTGGTACCTTAGTGGTAGGCCGCTCTGGTGAGTGCAGGGGCTTCTCACTGGCAGCCCGAGGGCTTCTCGGGGCTTCCTGAAGAGAACGGCTTAGGGACTGGCAGTGCTGGGGAGGGCGGTCTGTGCCTCGCCGGCTCGCTCAGGGGAAGGGAGTCACAATCCCCTGCAGTGAGATCCCGTTTCTAAATCTCTTTCGCAGGTGTGGAATGTGCTGTTAACATCAATGAGTGTGAGGAGGGTCCCTGCAAGAATGGAGCTGTCTGTGAGGATGGCATTGCTGACTATACCTGCCACTGTGCCCCTAGCCAGGATGGCATTGTATGGGGAGGGAAGAACTGCTCTGTCAAGCTCACGGGGTGCCAGACGCATGACTGCCAAAATGAGGCCTTGTGCATCCCCACCTACCAAGCTGAGAGCCACGGCCACCTGTGCCAGTGCCAGCCTGGTTTCTTTGATGCCACATGCTCAACACCAACAACGTTTTCCTTTGCTTCCAGAGGGTATCTCCTCATTGAGCTGCCCATGAACAATCAGAGCAGGAGGGAGATAGCAGGAGATCAGCTTGCCAGTGTGTCCCTCCGGTTCCGAACCACCTTGCCCAGCGCCATCCTTTTTTACCGAGGCCATGAAGCTGAATACTTGTTCCTGGAGCTCTTTGATGGCATTCTGCATGCAGGACTGAAGAGGGAGGATGTTGGGTACCTGCTGCTCCTGGAGGGGCTGAGAGTTGATGATGGCCATTGGCACAAAGTTGAAGTTGTTTTGCAGAGCACTGTGCAGCTCAAGCTCTGGCATGACTCTTGTGAAGCAGGTGTCTGCCTGCGGAGCTCTTCCATCCCGCATGGCACGGCTTCCATCCCGCACAGCACAACTTCCATCCCACATGCCTTCCTCAGCGTGTATATCGGAGGTGCTGGGGATCCAATGGCCAGCAACACACTGAGCCAGCAGGGCTTTGTCGGCTGCCTGCAAGACGTGCAGGTGGATGCTGAAGCTGTGCTGCCGGTGGATCTCCCTGTGAACGAGTCGTCCCCGGTGAGGCTGGGCTGTGACCGGACGGACTGGTGCCTCTCCAGGCCCTGCTCGCACGGAGGGCTGTGCGTGGACCTCTGGGCAACGTTCAGGTGCGACTGCTCCAGGCCTTACGGAGGCCCTGCGTGCTCCTACGGTAAGTGCCATGGGATTTACATCTGACAGCTCATCTGTCAATTGGGGCTTCAAAGATACTAGGTAGGATTGATGTTAGCTCCAGGAGCAGTATTTTCTACTTGACCAGAGACAAGAATAAAGCAAATGCCTCTGTAAATAAAATTCTCATTGATCCCTTGTCTGTCACTTGCTCCTGCAGGAAAGACTGTCAGGTTTGTGGTGCAGACACGGTTCCTTGTTGAGCCAGAGACTCTGACTTCATCTTTGTATCAGATCTAAGTGGTTGTAGGAGGGCAGGGAAGTTGTTGAACTACAAAAAGCTGAGCTTGAGATTTTAGGGTTAATAGGAACATACTGCTTTATAAATAACATAGTGTTAAAGGAAGCTCTGTGACAATTTGCAGTTAAAACCACAGCCATTTACACTGTTGTATTCCCACAAGGTTATATTAATATTGCCCGTTTTTGTTTAATTCTGAGCCTAAACAAAGCAAGTACAAAGTTGTTCTGCTGTTACCAAATTTATAGGTTTCAAAAGCAACTTGGTGGTTTAAAAGTCCTTGACTAAATCCGCTGGGTGGCAAGGTCTCTGCTAGATCTGCTTTTCCCTCTTCTGCTACTTGTGTGTTCTAAGTTCTTCCCCTCCAGGGAAAGCAAGGACACTTTCACCTACACCCTAATTTTAGACCTGTGTGGGGAGGAAGCAAAATCACCCTGAGACATGTTGAAAATGTTGGGAAGAAAGCTCTTGTCCCATTCACGGAGTGCCCTGTGCCAGCTGCATTCCCCTTGTCATGGAGCTGATGCACATTTCTTTTTCTTTTCTAGAACGCCCAGCAGCAACATTTGGCCTGGAGAATTCTACCAGCTTTGCCTCTTTCATCCTTTCTGATAGCCTTGGTGCCGACTTCAACATCTCCTTTTTCATGCGTAGTTTGAAACCTAATGGCTTGCTGCTGCAGATCAGCAATGGCACAGAGCCTTGCCTCACCGTATACTTGAAGAACGGCAAGCTAAAGATAGAGATGTTATCTGCAGCCACTGTGACACTTCCAGACAATGTAGTTGATGGGAGAAGACATTTGGTAGCTCTGTCTTTCCAAGGAGGAGTTGTTGGTGCCCACCAATCTGGCACGTACGTGGAGCTGGGACACCTCGTAGGAACCTCTCTTTTAGCTGGCTATCAGGTGTATATCGGTGGGCATCCTAACCCAGACAGCGCTGACGTGTGGGGCGGCTACTTTAAAGGCTGCTTGCAAGACATCCAGCTGAACAACCACAACATAGAGTTTTTTCAGGTTGAGAACTACAGCCTCCCACAGGAACAAAATGTGAATCTGGTAAATGGATGCATCTCTGATAACACCTGCAAGGTAAGAAGGCTCTTGTTTCTCTCTACATGTCTGCGGTAGTTTATTATAGGTCTGTGATTATAAAATTCTTTGCTGCTTTTACCAGCAAAATGAGTTTTTTTTAAAGTATTGAAGGAAATAGTACATGGTCCCAGACACACTTGTTTCACTCAATATCCTACACACGATTTAAGCACCACGTTTTCTCTAATTCCCTTTACAGCCTCCTCTTTTATGGGCTGCCCAGCCAAGTGGTGGAGTCACCAACCCTGGAGGTCTTTAAAAGACGTTTAGATGTAGAGCTTAGGGATATGGTTTAGTAGAGGGCTTGGTAGTGTTAGGTCAGAGGTTAGACTGGGTGATCTTGGAGGTCTCTTCCAACCTAGATGGTTCTGTGATTCACCCAGGAATTCATCGCTTCAGCACCAACAGCTCGAGGAACTGTCCTCATGGTGCCCTCAGAGGAAGCTGCCTCTCCTTCATGCCACCATATTCACATGCACTCCCTGATGTTTGTCCTTCCTGCTCATGGTGCTCTGAAGTGTTGTCACTTGTCTGGCATTAGGTGCGTCCTGCCAGTGACAGAACACTGTGAGGCTCTCAGGAGCTTTACAGCTGCTTTCACCTGTTTTACACCTTTCCTCTTGTGTCTTGTGGCTTTGTTTTCATTCCTTCTGTGAAATGTTGGTTACTCTAGTTGGCTGTAATTAGGCACTGTTTGCACAGTGTGTTGCTGTCGGGGTGTTAAGGATTATAATAGTGCTGTAGTGTGTCTTGATGTCATGAGCTGTCAAATACTTTGACTAAATGAGGCTGAACCTGAAGGGATTGGTGCCTTTTCTATTTGTTTCTAATAATTTAGAATTGCCTTTAGCTTATGATGACTTTTCTCAATTTTATGTATTTAATCGGCAATTACCTCACTTCGTTAGGCTTCTTAGTAGATAGATTACCATTATTTCCATGCTGTCTGATTTTTATTTTTTACTTTTCCTTTTTTGCTCAGGCAGGAAAGGAAAACAGGACATCTGTACTCCTAGACCTCGCTCTCATGATGTAACTCCTGTCTCTCTTTGCCCTTTTTTCATAAGATAACTTTTTCAATCTGAGAGCTGCAGACTACCCTAGTATGAAACCAAGGGAAAAACTCTGACTTCCTGTAACGTTACTGCTGTGGGCAGCTGTTTGCTTTGATTTGAACACAGACAAATGAACCAAAAGCCTCTGAAGAATAGCAGATTCTGGTAGATAATTCATATCAGAGGCCATACCAACAAGAACAGTAGCAAGCAAGGAGGTGTTTCCTTCTCTCACATAACTAGACACAAACCATCAGCAGTAACACTGTACTGCCTGGTGCGATTCGCCTGAAGCCCCTCTTTGACAGAGCGATGAGGACGGGTGCCCAAACCCTGCCTGCTGTGCGTGTGCGCACCTCAACTGTAGATTTTGCACCGGCCTGAAGGTCAGCGCGTGCAGACCAGCAGCTGTGGGTGAGGTGCTCTCTGAAGTACGAGGTCCTTGCAGATGTCCTGTCAGCTGTCCTTTTCCAAACTGATGGAGTTCTGCCCGGAGAGTTTCTGTTGATCAGCAGTGTGTATGGGGAGAGGCATGGTCTCAGGAATCGTGTGCGTAGGGACCCTTGTGCTTCCTTTCCTACCATCGATTCACTATTTTAATTACCCTTATTTCTGATTCAAACACTGCTTGTAGTAATCTCCGTTGTCACGCTTCCTTCTACCAAATTCTCATGGGTCTGAATGTGAATTGCACTGCTCCTGCATTGCACTGTTTTGCTTTTCAGTCCGAGCCATGTCAGAACGGTGGCAGATGCATCGTCACTTGGAATGATTTCCACTGTAGCTGCCCAGCAAATTTCACTGGGAAATTTTGTGAAGAGAGAGTCTGGTGTGAAAGTGACCCATGTCCTGAAGCTACCACGTGTATAGATGTTCTAGCAGGATATGTGTGTGAGTACTGTTCTCCTGCATGTGTTAGTAAAGTCTGTGTATGTGTTAGCAAAGTGTCTACGGCCAGTATTTCCAGTTCATACTATTGCAATAAATACAAACACGTGCTGCAACAACAATGCCACAATTAGCAAGCTGGGAATGATGCCCAAGTAGGCACTCTCACAGGCAGCATGCATTTTATGGATTTACCACTTTGTGCTAGAGCAAAGGATGTACTCAGAGGTGTTTTCTTCTGTATGACTTTATCAGGGAGGAGCCAGTTCACCGTTATGCCTGCCTTATCATCACTGCAATGCAAAGGCCATCTTGTTTTCCATAACGTTTCTTCCTTTCAAGAGTCTCAGTTGTTTGACCAAGTAAGACACAATTAATATTGCAAACGTGTCTGTTTTCACCTAAGACAGAACCATGAATAATGAAGAAAGCTAGTTAGCTAACGATTCCCTACTGGGGAGGGAATGTTGTTAGAGGCTACAGAATGGCCTGAACTCGGTGTTGGTGCGTTCCCTGCTCTGCCACTTCTCAGCAGCCTCTGACGTATTACTTTCCTGACTTACATTCTAGTTTTCCTATACTAGCATAAGGGGGCTAGTTGTATTTTTGTGCTGTGCTGTGACACTAATGAGTAAAAATCAGTACACAAGAGCTGGATATTATTATTAGAAGTGTTAAGTGTAAACAGGAAGAGCTTTAACGATGCCAGCCGCTAGGCCTGTAATCCTACTCACACTAAGCTCACATGATTCTTAAGGGAGAGAACCCGCCAAGAGTTTGCCATTGGTCTGTCTCAAATATTACACCTACTGTCTTTCAAATCCCTGATGCTCTACCCCTTTGTCTGTAGGTCTGGCTAATGCAACATTTAATAGTGACGGTGCCGTTGAATTTACCACCAACACATCAGTGACCAGAACGCTGAGCAGCCTCCACGTGGATTTCAGAACCAGGGATGAAGATGCTGTTTTGCTTCGGGCTGTGGAAGAAGTGGATTCCCTCCAGATAGCCATTAAGAACTCCTCCCTCCTTGTTGACATCAGGAGTGGGAACAGTATTGAAGGTGTCAGCTTCCTGAGTAAGAAGTCTGTCACGGATGGCGCCTGGCACACAGTCTCTGTGGCGATGGAAGAGCCGTCTGCGCTTTCGTCCAGATGGGTGGTTCATTTGGATGGGGCTGTTAACGTGACTCTGCAGGGAAACGCTGGGAACCTGGACTTCTTAAAGAACAACGCACGGATTGTTCTAGGTGAAAACTTCACTGGCTGCCTCGGCCAAGTGAAGATAGGGGGGATCTACCTGCCGTTCACTGCCCACCTCTCGTACCCTCAACCAGAACAGTTCCAGCAGTCCAGCAGCAGGACCGTCCAGCTGGGCTGTGCGGGGGCTAATGTTTGTGCTTCCAGCCCGTGCCTCAACGCCGGCACCTGCCAGGACTTGTTCAACTCCTTCAGCTGCGCCTGCAGTGCTGGCTGGGGCGGGCTGCTCTGCGAGTCTAACATTAACGACTGCCAGCCAAACCCGTGTGTTCACGGCAATTGTGTAGATGCAGTAGCAGATTTTCAGTGTGATTGCTTCCGGGGATACATTGGGAAGAAATGTGACATCAACGTGGATGACTGCGTGCGGCACCAGTGCCAAAATGGAGCCACCTGCATTGATGGGGTTTATGGCTACTCCTGCAAGTGCCTGCCACAGTTTTCAGGACCTCGCTGCGAGTAGGTGCCTTGCTTGGTTTGAATGGGGATAGAGAAGCCCCCAGATAAATGGGACTTTTGCTTTGGGACACTCCGGGAAAAATTTTCACTGTGGGTATCTGTTAGATAAAGCACCTAAATTCAATTCTGCTGATAATTTGAAGGTGCTGTCCAGGTCCAAATCTTCACAGAAAGGTTCTTGGCCTCAGGATATGGAGCCTTCTTTCTTACGTGGGTCATTCTCACGTTACATTTCAGAGCTGTTTCCAGTGCAAGTACGATAGCCCGTTGCCACATCCATCTTGCATTCCTATAAAAATCCATCTTCTCCAGGGTTTGACACCTATCTGGCACGTTGTTGTATTGATTTAACAAAAGCAACCCACTTCCATGCTTACGAACTGAAAGGAGCCTCATGGCCCCCCGAGGATGGAGGCAGGTTGTGTTCTCAAGTTTCAGGTGTAATGAATGCCCTACGGTGCTAGAATTGGTCCCACAGAGGATGGGTTTCTGGGCGGTGTGAAGGAGAGAGACAATCTAATCTGTGCTGGAAATGGTGCATAAGGTTTATCTGTGTAGCACTTGTATTTGTTTGGAAAAACTCCAGCATATTTTAGTTACAAAGGTGTGTCTCATTGGTAAAGGAAGCAGGAGCCAACGTATTCTTTAGACTTCCACGTACTTGTGCCTGTTCAAATTGGACACTGAGATAGATGCTTACATGGTTGAACCTCAGTTTTCAAATCTGCCCAGGTTGAACTTCCTGTTGTTTTACTTTGTTTCTGGTGCAGATAATTATCTAGTGCATGCGTTCTGTTTGTGGCCTAGCTGTACTACGGTGTGGTGTTCCCGTTTGGTATTCCTGTCTCTGCATATGTTTTTCTCAGCAAGAATAGGAAACTATGTGAGAAGAGTCCTAGTACCGATACTGCTTGTGCATATTCTGCTAGCAGCACAAACTTGTTTCTGGGCACATTTAAAATCATCTGCTGATATTAAGGGCTATTTCTGACACTTCTCCCTTCTTAACTCATGTCAAAGTCCTTCTTACAAGAAGCACTGACTGTATGTATGACCCTTGTCAGCGCAGTCTCCGCTGTATCTGAGTGTATATTTACCTTCCCCCAGAGTGACTGCTTTAAAGGCTGCCTTTTGTTTTTCCCAGATGGCCGTTCCCACCTGAGCAGTGTGGTAAGAACTTCACTTGTCTGAACGGTGGCAAGTGCATCACTGAGACCTGGGGAGCCAACTGCAGTTGCAAGCCAGGTTTCACTGGAAGGAAGTAAGTGCTATTTTTCTGCTCTGATTCTTACATCCGTGGGATAGCTGAACAGGTTCAAACGTTTCATCCTCTTATGTGTCCTTTTGCCATTCGAACAACTGCTCCAAAATTGTAAACCAGGTGTTATTTTTAGAAGAGGTGGGCTTGGTATGATACTGCTCACGTGACCAGTTTCCAATTTTTATGAGAGAGTGCTTCCAAGTATTTCTCTTGCCTCGTGAGGATTCGTTAACTGTGCTGGAGAACCTTACTGGGTTCAATCACTCAGAAATGACAAAAGGAGGATTGGTACAGAAGGGCAGAACTTTGATGTTGCTGCACCCTGCAGAAAGCACATGGAAAAGATGCAACAGGAGCTTTTCAAATAAATGAGGCTATTGTAGGCTGTATGATCTTGTGTTCTACGGCACAAAAACATATATGAGAAATTTAATTTAATTCTAATACACTTTTATTTTCCAGTTGTCAAATTAATATAAATGAGTGTGATCCAAATCCTTGCCAGAACGGAGGGACGTGTCAAGACTCTGAGAACAAATACGAGTGTTTGTGCAGTGCCAGCTATACTGGAGAGCGCTGTGACATTAACGTAAGCACTTCCTCTGCTTTTGGAAGCTCCTGTCTGTTCTTTCAAAGTTTGAGTTGTGAGAAGCAGCAGAAGTAGGCTCAGCAGAATCCTCGGGTAGCAGGACATTAGTGATACTGCCTGTACATTGTATGTGTCATGGCTAACGCACACTGGTAAGCACAGTTGGCACCAAAAAACCATGAAGTGTGAAATAATTTTTTGGCAATGCTGTTGTATGTTAGTCTTCAGCATACAAGTAATTGCAGCAAATACTTCTCAGAATCTGCATGTTCTGCCAGATGGCTGCCAGGGCTGTCTCTTGGACTTCCCTTAGATTTTTTTCCTTGGACAATAATCAAACTATTGCAGTTGGACCTACAAAAAGGAGATACTACTTATCTGCCTTATGCTCGTAGCAGTGGTACAAAAAGAAAACTAGAGATTTTAGTTACATCATTTTAAAAATAAGAACAAAGAAGACAAATTTGATTCAAAGCCAGGAATGACTGGCAGCAAATTTGATTCTTGTGAATCGTTAAGGCTGTTTTCACTTTCACAGTGTAAATAAGGAGGTAAGAATAGAAAAAAATATGAAGGGGTGGGGAGGGCCAGTTCACAGTGAACTAAAACTTCTCCAGTTTCTATTAAATAGGAAGTTGCTGGGTAATATAAAATGCACACATTGCAGGAAAACCAGAAATGGCTGAGCCAGCTGAGTTACGGAGTTACAAGGTTTGACAGAGGTGTGTAATGCACCAAATAAAGGGACAGTGTCTCAAAAGTGAACTATTTAGTTGTTAAAGAGTTAAAAATACTTTTTTATATACCAAATACTTTTTTAATACTTTTTTAATACGAATGGCATACTTTCCATTCACCACCTTGTACAGCCTGCCAGTTTCCTAGAGAATGGAGTTTCAGCTAGCATTTTATCTTACCTGAGAGCTGCTCTATCTCTCTTTCTGCAAAGATGATCTGGGTAGAAATGGATGTGTTTGAGATGGGAAGTCAGGTGAAATCAAGCTAAGTGTGATTCAAGTGACAATGTAGCATGCTTCTTTCTGCTGAGTCTGCCTCTGACCAGATGGGCAGCCTTTGTGATGCTTTACTTTTTCTCCATAAGCGAAGCGTTGTTGCCTGCATGGAAGCTGTTAAATCATACGCTTACTTTTTCTCTGTAAAGATGTTGCATGGACACGTGGCTTGTCTGGTAACCTGGGAATGCACTAACCCATACTGCATGGAACAGACTGCGCACCAAGGCGGGGTCTGCTGCTGTTGCTGTTACTAAGGCTCCTAGTGCATGTGCGTGAGGTCGCTCCTGACACTTCCAGTTTTCGTGCATAGATTCCTTCAGGTACCTCTGCTTCTTCTGTCCAAAACCACTTCTTGTAGATTCCTTCTGTTCATTCTCATCATCCGCATTACTTCTTGCAGAACAGTCATTCCTTTCCCCCTTAATAGGGCAGTGCCTGTGGTGGGGGGGCAGGGAGAAGGGCACTGCGGCTGACAGGCGTTTGCTGTTCACAGTGGCTGTAGAAGCAGAGGGGTCAGCCGTGTTCTCGCTCTTCTGCCCTCCCAGCAACAGCAGCAAGGAGCATGCAACAGGCAGTAGGAGCAGACTTCTAAAACCTCCCGTAGCACTGGTACTGTGTGACTAATCTGCATGCGTGTGCAAAATGAGAACTAACCAGTAGCGGTGGCTTGAGTTTTGGCAGTCTTAGAGAACCAACGTCAGCTTCAGTCACTGGAAATGGCAGAAGGACTTCCAGGTAGTCTGGGGATCTTCTGTGTGTTGCTGTGTGATGTGGGCAGAGACTGTACGGCATCCAAGAGCTTTAATAATTGAGCTTAAATTCTTTTGCTTTTATCTGTAAGATGGCAGATACTATTTTTAACAGTAAGAAATATTTCCCATTTTTAGGCTAATTGTAATTTTAAAGGTTTTTTTTTAATGATTCCACATTTTTAAAAAATTCCACATTTATTTTTCATTCTTTATTGTTGTGCTCCATACTATCCTTAATTCTACCAGCAGCTGAAGAACATTTGACTACATTTCTCTGCTCTGCATTTGGGCCTTTTGTCTTCTCCATCTCCCATCCATGTACTGACCGTAACATCCTCCCCTTCCTGCTGTATGTTGTTTTTAACTTTTTTCTGCTGAAGAATATCATTGATGAATGGCACTTGTTTTGAACTAGAAGAAAATTTCAGATGTTGATACTAGCTGTTCTTTGTATAAAAACCTGGTCCATCAAAAAAAACCAACGATGTTTTGCTGAGAGATTAAACATGAACCTTCTCTGTGCAGGTGCCCTCAAACACTGTGCTTGTCCTTTTCCATTCGGTTACACATCTGCTTTTTTTTCCCCTCTTTTTACTTCCTCAACTTTGACTATGTTGGGCTCTTCAACTTAAGTTATTGTAACCAGTGGAGTTTCATTGTTTCTCCGTTAATTTCTTTTACAGAAAGGGACTCCAGGTGCTTTCTTCCCCTCCCCACTAATTGAAGTAGCTGTCCCTGTAGCCTGTGGCTCTTTACTGCTCCTCAGTATTGGTCTCATATTCATGATTCTCACTGCAAGGAAGAGGCGCCAGTCAGAGGGAACCTACAGCCCAAGTCAGCAAGAAGTGGCAGGAGCTCGGCTGGAGATGGACAGTGTCCTAAAGGTGCCACCTGAAGAGCGGTTAATATAGGCACCACCCTGACAAGGAGCTGTACCTGCGAGGTCTGCTTTGACCTTGATCTTTTTCCAGCACTTGCAGCAGCAGATCCACTCTTGTCTCAGTTTCCTTAAGGCATGGTAATGAAGACCTGGATTTAGAAGTACCAGGCAGACTGTATATGCGATAGCTGTTCCAGCTGGTTTCATTTAATTGAGTCAGTTGTACACCAGTGGCTCATAGTGAGCCTCTTTACTCCCTTCTGTCCTGCCCCATGGGCTGCCCCCATACTTTTACCCCAGTAGGAGCTGTTGAAGTGCACCGGCTTTGACGTTCCTCCGGCTCCATCCCACTTTTCACACAGCGATGGCACATTTAAATCTGCTTTAAAAGGCAGGGTTAAATTGGGCACTAACTTACAGACAAAGGTCTCTGTGTAGTTCTAAGGCAAGTTGGATGGAGGATATTTACAGTTCCTTTATATACTCTGCTCTATTTTTTGTTAACAACCGAACACGCTTAAAGGCAGGTGAGGTTTTTGTAAAGCAACCTTCAACAGCAACAGCAGCTGTGACCTCCTGCCCTGTGATGGACACCTTGGTTCAGGGAATTGTCATTAATTACTGAAATAATTGTACAAATCAATGTTTTATGAAGTAATCTGTTAGACATTCCCATGGGTACCATACAAGAAAGATGCAGTCACAACGATGTGGGTTTGTGGACCGGTGCTGGAGCTAACTGCAGTCTCTGGTGCCAAGTACTGACCTTGTGCATTGCATTGGGGGGGGGGGGGGCAGGAAAGGTGCTGCGTTGTCTGGACTTGTGTGATACAGCAGGGACTGTGGCACCTAATGAGGAAAAGTGGGTGGGGGAACTCAGGGTGAGCATTGCTGTCATCACTCTGACAGCACCAGTGCAGTTTAGTGAGGCAGTGGGGAGGGGGAGGAGGGATGTGAAATGCCGTGCTGTCCACGTGGAAGCTCTCAGTAACCCCCTGTTCTACCGCAGCAGCCAGTATGGGCGCACCTTAGTAACTCCTCCGTTGTGGGAGCTGTCGGGGCTGCAGGGGCTGCCCTTCTCCTTGCAGTTGGTGCAGCCACGGTGATTGCCATGAAGAGGAGGAGAGCAACTCAGGGAAGATACAGTCCAAGTCGGCAGGAAAAAGATGGGGCTCGAGTGGAAATGTGGAACGTACTCAAGCTGCCACCAACTGAGAGGCTGATATAACGTGGGCTCACAGGTGCTGTCTCGTCCTTTCACAGTCATGGAACTGTTGCAGCATTTCGGTCTTAGGCCAACTTTTGTTTTGTTTTGTTTTTTGGTAAGTAGGCCAGTACTGTACTGCTTTAAGCTACTTCCAGGACACAGGCAAGTACTTGCTGGTAACTTGGCAGTAAGATTCAACTGCTTAAATGAGCTTGGTAATTTTGTTATTCCCGTTCATCCCATAAAAGCTTTCTACAGAATTGGTCTGCAAGCAAGAGCAGTAAAGTCTGGGGAGAAAAGATTAAAAAAGCCCTGGAGGCAGTGGTGAAAGCAAGGAAGCAAGCAGTGGCTATGGACAGCAGAGGTAAGGTGCAGACCCCTAACAGAACACAGGGCCACTGGTCCCTGGTGAGCTGGTAGAGGCAGCTGTGTGCTGCCAGCCTTACTCACTGCAGCCAGCCATCATTTCTGCAGTAACTGGCACTGCTGGCAGTCAGGGTCACAGCACCGTGCAGCTACGTGAGGAAGTCTAAGGCTGGGGAACAACTCACGGTATTAAGAAATTACACTTGTTTCAAAAACAGCGTGCCTCTGCTGCCTCTGCAGTGCCAAGGCAGGGGTCTGATGGAAGGTACCTCCTAGAGCTGCTGCTGTCCTTCCACTAGAGGACCGCAGTGAAGTACCAGGAGGCTGTAGTGCACTTCTACTAAAGCTTTTTTCCTAAGACTAGACTAAACCCTAGGACTATATTAAGTGCCTTTCTCAGACTGCCTGACCAGTTACAGTATTAATGTTCCTGACAGTAGGATGCTTACAGGTAGAAAAAACCTGCTGACTTGCTTTGGTCAGACGACAATGTTGACAGTAGCAGGTTGGGTGGTTGGTTTTTCCCTCCCCCAATCTGTTCCTAGGTCTGGTATCTGCCGTCCACACAGAGCAGACTGCAGTGACTCAAGCATTAACATTAAAAAGCATGAGCACACAATAGTCCTTAGGAAGAGCTTTAACTGTTGAATGTCAAGCAATACTTGTGTGAGAAGGGGGTGAAGGAAGTTTTTTCCAGACTTGTAGCCTTCTGGACAGCCAGGTTTGGGCTTGTCAATACAGAGGAGTGGAATTTAGTTAATTAATACACTGAACTTTAACATGGAACTGGTTTGTTGTTTTAGTGAGCCACAGCATTCATTTTCCACTTTGTTCCAAAAGGGATATTTATTTTTGTGGCTTTGCTGCTCCTTTGTTACTGGTTTAGCTGATGAATGTGCAAGTTCGTCTTTAACATGTGTCAAAGCCTGCAGAAAAAACTGCAGCAGAGCAGGCCAAATAAGGCTTAAAAGCAGTAGCATTTCAGAATAATTACTACAAATATCTGTGAGAAATATTTAGAAAACAGTGTCTGCTTTTTAATCTCCAAAATAGTATTAATAAGCAGGGTGTGAATATGCACACTGTAGCTAATTGCCACTGGAAGACAATGCTATACTGGTTTATGCTTTTTGCTCTTGGAATTTTTTTTAAACTCTAGTTGTAAATTTTTTTTTGTAATTCTAAGCAAAGGGAAGAGATGAAACTACTGATCAGGGCTGTCCAATTAAGAACAGGTCTTCTGCATGTGTGCGACTGTGGATGTAGGGTGAACAATGAAATATTTGGAAAAACAGAACACAAGAAATCATTAGAAGGTGAGGCAATTAATGTTTTGTCTTTAAAGTCACTTTTCTCTAATATTTAGGAGAAGTTAAAAGAGCAAGTGGTGATCCCACCCTGGCTGTGGTTTGAGTTGGACATAGCATTGATAAGTTAGCGCACGGCTGTATTGCAGGTCAGGGAGCTTGCTACCACTTTTATTTATCTCCTAGCAGTAACACTGCTGTTACTTTTAACATGGATGATTTGCTCTGTGTATTTTCCAGATGCTATTTAGGCAGGTCTAACATACTTTTAGAATAGAGACCGCTATACTGCCCACTAACCTCGCTACCGGGGAACAAGTTAAACTGCACACCTTAAGAAAATGGTGAGTATAATTTGGGTCAGCAGCATCTGGACAACAGGACTAAAGCAATGAAGCAGGCAGGGCTTTTCTGGCAGAGCAGGTCTGAATGCCCCACATGCAGAGCTGGTTACTGTTTGTTTCTAGGGAAACAAAAATTCACCCTTGGTCTGACACTGCCCCTGTCTTAAGGGTGGTGTTTGGGGTTATCTCCTGGTGGGAAAGGACTCGGACCCCACATCAGTGAGCCAGAGCACAACTGCATCTAAGCCTTTACTTAAATGCAAAGGTAGGTGTGTTTTTCTTGATCCCATAATGACATACAGTAAAGCTACAGCAAGTTTAGAATATGCTTTGGGTTTCCCAGATCTCAGGCCTGATTAAACTCGAGGTCATTGCCAGGAGAGGTGTGCACTTTGACTTTTTAGCTCTGTTCCATTTTTTTCTTAAATTTAAATATGTAGAAAAATGAAGGCAGCAATGGGATCTAAATATTATCAATCGATACTACTCTAGCCTGTGTTGTTATGAGAAGAACAGAATTGTGTTGAAGAGCTGAATATTGCTAAGCTATTGAACTAGCCTGAAAAGCAACAACTAACTACACCACCCACAATAATTAAGCCACCTAACAACCCAGCAAACTGCAAGCAGTGAATCTGGCTGCATCCCCTGCTGTTCCTGGGTAGCCAGCAGGAAGACTGCTGCTCAGTTGCTTTATGGGATTAGGAGAGCAGACATTTGTACTTCAAGCACCCAAAGCCAATAGTAGTAAAAGTGTTAAAATATTTTTGTCAGTGTCTTGAGCATTTCTGCAAAAATTATTTATGATAGTAAGTTTTTTTCAATAATGAACCTAACTTTCTTTTGATATTTAATTTTTAAATATATTTTTTCACAAAACTGGATTTGCTGTAGTTAATGGTCACGGTCCTGATCTTTTGTAATTGTAAATTTTATAATTTGTAAGAAAAAAATGAAAAAATAGAGTGTCCCTCAAAAGAAATTTACAATAAAAATTGGGTAACAGTAGACTTAGCATGGCCTGTGATTGCTTTCTCTCTTTACCTGTACTGAAGCACGTGCTACTTCGTGTTATTACACACACACACACACGTCCTTACTTGCTAAGGAAAGCTAGCAGTGATATTGTTAACCCTAGGATTTAGGAGCAAAGACACACTCAGACCGCATTTAGAGCTGTGAACTATCTAAGAGTCGTAGATCTCTGGCCTGTCAGGACAGATAGCTGCAGCAGCAAAAACCCTATTCTGGAGAAAAGGGGAACAGCTAGCTGTCTCCAGAAGGGAGAAAGCCAGAGGGGATGAACGCTCCTGGCTGTACCACCCCATCTGGAGAGAACCAGGACTGAATATCAAAGGAAAGTCTCATTGAAGCTTTTAGGAGACCCTTTCCTACATCAAAAGCCTACACGGGTATCTCCCCTCCAGTGGTCTGAAGATCTCTTCTGCAATCCCCAGCTGTACAGCAAGAGGCTGGGGCTGGGGGCAGCGGGACTCCTTACCTTGGCAAGTGGCTGGTGGCAGTGCCGCAGCAGGGCTGGGAGGCAGCGCGGCGCCCGCTGCAGGGCGAGCTGCGCAGCCCTTCCTGGCAGGAGAGCGTTACGCGGCCGGAGCTTGGGGAGCAGCCTGTTGCATTGAAGCACGGAAAGTGTTTTCCTTTTCCTTTATAGATTAATGCAAAGTAATAGAAGTTGTAACATGTGGCCTTCACTACAGTAGCTAACATGTAGGTCTGATTGACAGCTTCCAATTCCAATGTCTAACATGTTTCCAACCCAATGAAATGAAAACAATATAAATACGGGTTTACAACAGTTCTTAAACTCTGGGTCAGAAACATTTCCCCTCAAGTTTTTAAAAAAATCTAAACACATGCTATTTCTAAGAGAGAAAAAACCATCTGTAAATAAGTGGTACCAAACAAACAAACACTATGGACAGTACAGGAAAATGCATAAAGCTGGACCTAAAAGTCATTGATGAAAAATAAGAGACAAGAAGTAAAAGTAACACTTCTTACACTAGATGAGTACAAATACCAAAAGTGCTTCTACATCAGAAAAAAAAATGGTTTACATCTGAGCTCGCTCTCCCAGGCACACTTTATGGTTGGCACTGTTAGGGATTAATCATTTCAGGCACTCCTGAGTTTAAGTAAGACAGCTGTTCAGGAGGTGAGGAAGGACACAAACTCCAGCACAGTGCTGCCTTGCACCTCTTGATCTTAGAGGTGCACCTCCACCCTTCCCACCTTCAAAATAAAATGAAGGGTGATTAATGCCTTTTATATTAAATGTTAGTTACGAAGCACTTGTAAGTACTGACTTAAAATAAATCCAAGAGTGCTTGTTTGACTAAAAAGAGAAACTTCAAAAAATATTTAATTTGGGAATTACACTATACAATATGGGAAGAGTAAAATAACCAGTGATTGAAAATGATTTGCAGTGATACAGAATTACCTGAGTGTTTTCATATTTAGTTAAGCATGTGGATTATGCCTACTCAGTATAGAATTGGTGTGTGACCCAAAAAAAAAGTATGTGAAATTCAAATTACACATTGTATGCAGAACTGTCTGGTGGTTGTACATATCCATTGTCATTGGAAAAGTTTTATCATCTAGCTCACAGTAAAGGAAATCTGAAAATTACAGACTGCATTTATATATAATGTTCATATTCTAAACTGTATAAAATAAAATAGAGCTATTGTCTTAGACTTTAAATATTTTACTATGCAATACTAAAACCATCTGTCTTCCAACACAAAGAGAAAATACAAATCCAACTGAATGGCTTGTAAGAGTAACAGTGCTTTACAGAAATAGAGTAATATTAATGCAATACTATGGTCTTTCCCAAACTGTTGGCATTTCAGCTAATAGGAGTATTTTTCTTTTGTATTGCACAGACTCAAACGCACAGACAGCCATTTTCATACACTAGAGTAAGAAAACCTCCAAGATTATATGAGTAAAATAGATACATTGGAAATAATTCGGATAAAGCTTTACAAGAATTTCCCCGTGTGTCCAAAATGATTTCCTTTACCAAAGGCTTAATGGCGATGTGATTATGTCTTCTGGAGTAACGTGTTTTAAATTGGACTGTGCCCAAATACAAAACAAAACAAAAAAGCACCACTTAAGTAAAACAAAAATGATAACTGCAAAGACAGCAAGTTTTTAAGGAGTTGCTAGGACTAATATGAAATTTCTTGAGAATACTATTGCCACAGAAAAGTGTCTTAGAAAATCAGAATGAACGTACCCTTTAACCTTCTCATTGCATTTGTGTACTTCGTGACCTCGCAGTCCAGTTCGTTGTCCAGTTAATGTCTCGTTAGCCCAGCAAACTGTTCTCATCAAAAGCAGGATAAAGATCGTGGGTTTTAAGACAGGCTGAAGGAGTGGAGAGCCTTGCAGACCAGAACAAAATCCCATTGCTTACAGGTAGCAGTTAGCACTTCTGAAGCCCAGCAGCGACAGGCAGCTGCCATGCGTTGGCCTTCCAGCACTACATCACTTAGCTCTACTTGGGGTCTTATTTCTGTCTGTGCAGACAAGCACTGTGGCTTTAATCTCTCTGCACTTGGGCATCTTGTCAGTATGTTTTAACATGAAATCGTGAGCCAGGGACTTTTATACCCCAATTTTTCCTCTTTTTTTTTTTTAATAATTAAGTAAGGTATTGTTATATCCCATTCATATACTGCCATATATAATATTTATATATGATATTAACATACACATACATAAGAACTAGGATACTCTTCATGGACTCTATTGTCTGATGTATTTAACAACAAAAAAAAAACACAAAAACTATAAACAACAACAAAAAGAAAATCAATTGCTGGTGTTTCCGGTTTCCCAACAGAGATGCAGGACCAAACCCTGAGCAACGGCTCTGTGCTATGGTTTTGTTGCAACAAGGAATTATGACAATTCTGCACCAGAGAGGTCCCTGGTACCTCTCAGTGTCAAGTTTACTGGAGGAGGGAAATAAAAAACAAATGCAACAAAAGCTCCCCCAGTAGTATGACCTAGATGAACGTCTGTATTCCAAGAGAGAACAAACTCGGTCAGACTAAGCCTAATGGATTAACTCAGTGCAGACCACAAATCTGGTTTGTTTGCTGCACTTTACATGTGAAAGGAAAATACAGCTATATAAGCAACACAGGAAAAACTGAACTGAACACCATTCACACAGGCAGCAAGAAAACACAAGGACAATGTGCTATGTCATGCTCCCGGCTGTGCTAAGGACTGAAAATACAAGGGCAGAAGTAACTTCTGCATCAGTAGTAGTGTCTGAAAAGCTTCGTGGGGAAAACCAAACCAAATCAACCAAAACCCAACTGCCTTCATACTTTGGTCAGTGCAAAAGTCATGGGGGTTTTCAGTGGCAGAAAGTGAGAAAACAGTTGCAGGGATGCGGACAACATGGGAACTCCCCAGCAAAACAAACTCTGGGCAAAAAGCAATTGTGGGAATTGCAGCATGGTGATGGTCCTGCAGCCATCCTGGCTCAGACTTCCATAAAAGAAATGCTTGGTATTATGCTGGCTCAAAAAAACAAAATCTCTGACAATTCCAAAGGGACATCAAAAGGCCATCGGGATCACTACTCAAAGGTTTCCCATTGCTTTCTGAGCTGTTCAACCTTACCTGGTGTGGATGACACATCTTGCTTTGTCTTTTTTAACAAATCTTCAAATGGATCTTTTGTCTCCTCAGATTTTGAGGATTGTAACATTGACTCTAAGCCCTTAGCTGGCCTGGAAGGGATCAAAGGAGGTTCATTAGACAGAAGAGCTAGTACTTGCTTGGTATCTACCTTGGAACTAGACTTGCCCACCTGTAATGTTCTGGATTTAGAAGGACCACTTAAACACGCTGGCTGTAGAGAGCTTGCTGGAGCAGCACTGTGGCTCTGCAGCAGTAAGGAGCTAGCTGGTGCCATAGCTGGAGCCTGGCTAAACAAGTTTGGCATGGACAACGTTGAAATGTTTGGCTGAGGTCTTTGTGGTGGGTAGAAACCAGCATTAGGTGTTATGAAGCTAGAGCTATAAGCATGACCTAAGGTGGGGGTGAAAGAGCCCCTTGGGGGTCTAACAAGAGACACTGAAAGGGCTCCTGGCACTGTTTGTGTAAATGGATTAGGAGATGCCTGTAAAAAAGGTGGCAGTGCTGGGGAAGGATAACTGAGTGACTGGACAAATGGTGCAGCTGGAGGAGGCACAAAGTCACTTGCCACTGAGGCAAAGCCCGCTCCAGAAGGTGGAGTGGCTGAGCTCTGCAGGCTGCAGGAGCCCTGCTGTGGGCCACTGCTTTGCCAGCTGGCTGTTTTTAATGGATCCAGCAGGTTAAGAAGATAGTCACTTTCATTACCAGTATTGTCTGTCTTCACCTTGACGGGTTGGAGCATCTCTGCAGTGCTGGTAGCACTGGACAAAAGCTGAGATGAATGAGAGGAATAATTTACAGACTGCTGGACTTCAGGGTCTAAGGACACCCTACCAGCTCCGAAGGGCTCTGGGATAAGATCTGAAACCAAATGGCTACGTCCTGTAGCGTGGGCAGTAAGAGTTTCTGTTGGCCCAGCTGGAATCTGATGCTTGGAAGCCCTGGGTGCTGGCGGTGGTGGCACTATCCCCAGTTCAGGAGTCTTTCTTCCCTGGGGCCTAGGAATGGTGATGTTCCCTTGAGTGGCAGGATTTGATTCATCCTTTTCCACAGGAGCCAGAATGCTGTCTCTGCTCCGGGGTCTCCTTGTGATTGGCGGCATGTTACCAAGTGCAGTCAGGGGTCGTTCTGGTGAGCTTTGGGAATACTTGGTAGGAATAGCCATATCATCGTGACCCATACTCCACAGCTTGTTGTAAGGGTGAGACAGCTTCATGGGTGGTACAATCCTGTTCCTCTCAGCAACACCAAGTTCCATTCTCTGCAAGAAAACCACGTTAGTTTTCACAGATCTTCTCACAACACAAATCATAAAGTGACGACAGGCTATGAGCGGAGGAGGATCTGTCTGCAGAGTGTGAACACTAGAAGGAGAGGAACAATTGCACACAGCCCAGAGGGACAAACAGGAAAGCAGAAGCAGGACTCTGCAGTTTTAATTCCAGCTTTGCCTCTAATGAGTTGTTCAGCTGTGATATCTTGTGGCATCTCTTGAGAGCCACGAAAGAAGTATGCAGCTATATCTAAGGTACCAAATTGGAGAAGCTTTAATTGTTGTATAGAAAAAGCAGTCAAATGAAATACGTGAAGCAATGCAACACAAAATTAAATATTATTTTAAGGTAGAAATGACATCCTTTTCTTTCATGTCACATGAATCTCTTAGTCTGCTTTAGTTTGTCACTTTCTCAGATGCATACATTCAGTGATGTTCTTCATAAAGAACATTCCTCTTCAACCATCTAGTTTGTTCAACTGAGACCTACACCAAAATGTCCACATTAAAAGAAGGTCATTAAAAACATGCCATTTCAAGGAGACCTGAAAATTCCCTTCTATTTTTTCTGACTTTTGAGCATCAGCTTTGAAGATAACAGTGTGTGATAGCCATAGGAAAAAACAGATTCTGAGGAATACGCAAGTATTTTCTGCTTTAGAAGTAAAGGCTGCAGTTCTAGGAGAAAAAAGTTACTGTTTTATAACTGAGGCCCATTTCAATAATTTCTTAATTCTGAAATGAACTTCAAAACATATGGACAGAGGGCTGGAAATTGGGTGCACCTATCCAATATTATAAAAATATTTCTCAAAGGATAATCAAAGACAGTCAGCCCTAGTTCTGTGCAAATTCCCCCAGGGCATACGAAAATCTGTCCAAACCTGGTAGTCAAACGTGCATCGCTGATGTCCCTCTTCTTTGGGAGTCCGCAGGTCTTCCAGGCTCTTAGCCTGGCTGAGAGGCTGAGGCTGTGTTTCTACTTCTAAGTTAGGGAAAATGTCTTCAAGGAGGTTGACTTCTGTGGTGTTGCTTGAGAGGAGAGGACTTGGAGGCAGAGGCTCTTTTGCCTTTTCTGGACTGACAGCCTCTTCCCCATCGGCACTATCGGATTCTTTCAGGGCCCGGTATGGCTGAGGCCTATGAGACAAGAAAATAGAAATCAAGTTACAAATGACTTTTTCATTTTTTTTTTTCCAAAACAAGTATTTAGCAAGGAGTTGGATGGCTTTACAAGAAGTTTTTGGGTAGTTACAAATTACAGTGGCTTGTGAACAGCAGGTGTGTGAACAAAGTGACTGAGGGCAGGACATACAAAGATGACTTGGCACTTGTAGAGTTTTCAGAAAGGAAAAAGATGCAAGTGGGAAGTACTCAGAGGAAAGCTGTGATTATGCAGTTAGAGACAGACTGATGAGCCAAGTCTCTCCAAGCAGGAATAACCGGATGCTAGCTCTCCATTTTGACAGCCTGGCCCTTCCCGCCCAGGCAGATGGCTGTTGCTGTGCTCAGTCCTAGGCAGGAAGTCAGAGCAAGCACACCACAAACTGCTCCGTGTTCTGCAGGCACTTACATTCACTTGTTTTAAGCTAACTCAGCTTGAAACATAACTCAGTGTTTTCCTGCAATAATTGGGAATACTGTGCAGAGTTCCAATGATTATACTGGTGTCATCTTATCAAGAAACAACACAATTCATTATGAAGACACCTATTTTACATTTAAAGCCAAGGCCAAGTTAGCAACATGCTTTTCTTGCACATACCTCAGCAAAAAAAAATGAACAACAGCAGATTTGCATATCAGTTCTGTGTACAGAGAACAGCAGCATAATGCACATCCAATTAATAACAAGAAGTGACACACATGTCTGTGGTGATTGGCATTTGACTGGCAGCCAGTTTCACCGTGGCATTTAAACAAGATTTCAATTAAAAGAAAATATTGTGAGACCTCCAAAAACAAAGATAATACAGAAGAACCCTCCTCTTCTTTCCATATTTTATTATAACACATCTATATCATGCAAATTTCTTAACGGTCCTTACTTCCTTCATCAACAAATAAATAAGCATTCAGCTAGGAACACAAGAGTATAATAATGCAAGTACAAGACAGACAGCTGATGGTACATGTCCTCAGGAAGAGTGTGATCTTGCAAATCTTGGTTATATCTTTAGTCTCTCGCATTATATGTGCTCATCTGTAAAGCGTTTGATCACACTGCAAAAAATACCAAGACCATGAGGAACCTTTTGCACAGAAATCATTTTGGTAGCCTGGCCTCCACTACCCTAAACACAAGGGTGTGTGAACATTTTTCTTGCCTTTTGCTACTGATGCTATACAGTCTCTTTGTGCCCAGCTGCTTGCAGTCATGTCCCTTCCCTGTTGCTCTCTGAACCCCCTTTCTGCATTACCGGGGTTGCCATCATGCCACTGATGTTCCTACCTTGTTTCTCGCAGTGCTGTTAGCTTGGTCTGCGGACAGGTTTGGATTTAGGAGCTTTGCTCTCAGTCCTACCCTGCAGTTCCAGGGAAGTGTAGGGTGCAGACAGCATCGCACCTGAGGCATGGCTGCAGCAGCGCTGGGGGCACAAACAAGGCGAGGACTGGAGCAGCTGAGGGCAAGCAGGAGGCAGCGTGGCCAGAAGGGCACCAATGAATTCAGCAACTGGATGCTCCAGTATCAATCTGGCAGCCCTTTCCTCCAGCCTAGTCTAACATAACTGCAGCTGGCAGGCTCCAAGCACTCAGATGTGATGGGGCATCAGTCAATCTTCCAGTACCCAGAACTGCCTCGATCTGGCATCCCACAGATTTCTGAAGCAGCAGCTCACAGTACTATGGCACCTCTTTCTGCAGCTTCTGGTCAAGCCAGTAGGGGCTTTTGTTAAAAGAATGCATGTCGTTCACTGAAATTCCTGTCCCTTTCTTCACCTAGAAATCGTCCAGCAGGTGAGGTTAGGAGGAGCAAATCCTCTGGATGACCATCAGTGAGGCCTTACCTCAAAAGAGTGCCCTCCGAGGTGTTCTGCTCAAATATGCAGTATGAGGTTATTTAGCACGGCTGAATCCGTGCGCACCTCCCTCCACGTGACAGTGTGTCTCAAAAAGATGCACTGGGGCCCCTGGGCAGACTGGCCAGGGAAACAGGAGCTGACAGGCAACGCTCCTTCTTCTAGCATTGGTGCCTAGAGGAGATGGCTGAATCCTGCAGCCAGGACTCTCACACACAGTTCTGTAGATGCGATACAGCTGAGCTGCTCAGCACCGTGTTTCAAAACTAGGCAAGACGTAGCTAAGAAGGTTTGGGAATTTACCAATCTGCAACAATTTACAAATGGAAAGGTTGCATCCATTTGTGAGTGAACTCAACAAGTCACTTGCTATCTCTTGTATAATTTAAGGTCAGGTTGTACTCTAAACCCTTGGAAGGATGTCTGCATGATGACTCCCCTGAGTCACTGAGGATCTAGTACTTGACAAAACAGAGAGGCTGGGATCAAACAAGTGAAACTGGAAAAAGCTGATGACTGCACTGCGATAAAGCTCACAGGACAATCCAAAAAGCACCGTTAGCACCGTACAAGGAAGAGCGGCAGAAGGTTTGGACAGGAACACAAGCGGCACACTGGAACAAAGGGCAAGTGGAAGGGTTACCTCCCACACAGCTCGGGTTGAACAGAAAACAACAAAGCTGTGCATTGCTGCATACTGATTCATGCAGGAGTATGCTTTTGCATGCCTCTAAATACCAAAACAAACAAGCAGGAGAAATGCGGAACATTCATCAAGTGCTGTATAAAGGCTGCAGGAGTATTTCCAAAATCCCAAGTATAGGAGCAGGCACCCTGACCAATGCAAAAACTATTGTTTAAAGACTGAATTAATACAATGAAAGAATAAAGGATAGACCATTCAAAAGGAGCAGAGAAGAAAAAGTTTTCAGAGAAGCCAGAGACAGGGTCCTCTTCCTGCTGAAATTCATCATCAGAAGAGTCCTCAGAGAGGAAGACTGTATAGTGTCGCATAGGCTTTACAAGGCTGGGGGAAACAGGGAGAGAAAAGTAAGTTACCAAGTTGTCACATACAAAGCTGTAGAGGAGAGAGAAAACCAAGTGAGTCGTAGGCTCTAAATAATTTCTGAACGTGACTGACTGCCACTGCAAAGAGCTCTGCAGACTCATGTTAAGCTCTACTTTCAAGGCAGAAAATGTAACTTCTAAAAATGACTAGGGTGTTGTCTGCTTGGGGAGGGTACTAGGACCTGCAAGCAGATCCACGTTGCAAAAGAAGCCAATATAGAAACCCGCAATTCCCCACTGCATTTTCTAGAGCTTTGGGCATTCTTTACACTTGTTCACTCGGGCTGATATCAAACATGCAATTGAAGAAAAGAGCTGGGGATACCGATTTGGAAGGCTAAACAGCACAAATAGAAGAGTACAGTCATTAAAGCCAAAAAAAAGAGAGACAAACAGAGTGGTCGTAATAGGCTTCAAGTATTACAGAACAAGGGCAAATATTAACATAATCTTAAAAACGCCAGTGTATCCAGAAGCTGGACAAATAATTCTATGCTGTGCTGCTGGGCAGTCTTGTATGTATTTGATATCATGAATATGCCTCTGGAAACACACCTGAATTCTAGTAAAAAAAAAAAAAAAAAAAAACACAAAATGACCCCAACCATTTCACCCAACTTTTGACAATAATCTATTGGTCATCTTTATTTTATACGTAGAGGTCAGATCTGCAGGATTTGCACTTCTACCTCATGAAGACAATGGCAAGTTTCTTGAGTGTAAAACTGACTCTGAATGCCTACTCAGGTAAACGTACACTGGTTGGGGGCTAAAAGAAAAATATTTTAGGATTGCTGAAATTTTGATTATTTTTCTGTTCTTTATTGTAGCTATCCATTGCTACACTTTGTTTTAACCTTAAAAGCAGTGAATTACTCTTTTCTATATAAAATAGAAGCTTCTATCATTCACTCTAAAGCAGCTATCACTGCTTTAAACAACTAAATGCACTATCAGCTTTAGAAGAGCAGGAAAGAGCACAGGAGCAGGGTACTTAAATGGAAATACACCAGAACCAAGAGGTTGAAAAGTGTGAAGAAATTAATAGCAATTACTGCCTAATTTGTAATGCTAAAATATCCTAATCTTAAGTAAAGTACAAAGCAACAGCCACTGTTCATTCCCTCTGAAACACTGAAGCTCTGGATCGCAAAAGAGCTTATAGAAATTACATTCCCACAAATGAAATACTGAGACAAATGCTTCACAAGTAACTGAAAGCAGTAAAAGCACATCGAGACCTGCCAATACTAATCAGAGGACTCTACACCATAGCTCTTTGCTTTCTATCTACTAAAACTCAAGTACAACATCGTGTAGTGCTGTCAAAATTATATGTGCTTATTGTTTAGAAAATACTCTCGGATTTTATTTTATTTTTTTTCCTCACCATTCCTGTTGTATTCTGGCATAGCTAAGTGTGCACAAGTGGAAATGAAAAAAAAAAAGAGGAGGAAACCTCTTTTCAACAGCACTATAAACCACTTTCATATGTCTTATGGACCAAGCCACAGGCTGATGAACATTGATGGATGTTGCTATCGAACATCATCATCTGCACGTCTGGAACAGAAATCACTAGGGTCATAAAAGCAAACATTGCCCCAAGTGAGGCCTCTTCCCAAACATCTTCATTTTGTCAACCACATATCACTGAGAATATCCTAGCTATTGTAGTGGATCAAAACACATTGTGAAGGACACAAAGCAGCACACAACAATTGAGACAGGAACCTAATTTTGCTACTACTGAGGTCCCCGGTAAAGTTCATTATTTCAGAATAAGCAGAGTCAGGCTCATCATGGGGAACAAAGGATATGTCCTGATCCTGTGAAGAAGGCAAACAATGCTAGTGTCTCTCATCACTATGTGTATCCCTGGTAAGAGGAGCATATGTTGAAATCAGAACAGGACCAATAACGGAGACAAAAAGAGAAAGAATTTGATTTATCACCTTTACAGTACAGACATACTAACAAACTACCTCTATTTGCTCTTGTATTCATAAGCAGCCTTTGCTGTTTCTTAGTTCTTTTGTCTCAATTGCCAAATAACTATATAATAAAGATATGAAAAGCAGTCCAAAACATCAGGTCAAGAAAAAGAGAAGTTGGCCACTGCAAGCGACAGCTCAATAGGGCTGAAACTGCCACTGTGAATAAATGTTTATTCACAATCAGGTCAGAGCTAATTAATAAAAAGTCTAAAATAGTGGTGGCAGCAGATGCAGCTGATAGTGTTAAATCATAGTCTGTGGTACTCCAATTAAAGCTGTTGCATAGCTGTTCTTTTCCTCTCGTGCTGTAATAGGCATCCAGGGAAAGCGAGGAGCTGCCACTGCATTAGGAAAAATTTGCTGTAACAATTTTTAAAGTTTTTGTTGTTGCTGTTTATAATAAAAGAAAGGCTATTATCCCAGAAATTCAATTAACAAATGGCTCCACCTACAATGATTTTAGAAATCAAAGATTCTTTTAAAATATTTATTTTTTTGAACTTATATGTACATACTGACTTTCTCTTAGAAGAATAAGTTAACATGTAACATGATTCAAACAAATTTAGAATTGTTTTCCTGAATCAACAGCAATGCTGAATTTCCACTTATCTTGCTGACACATGATGTTTGGTAGCTGCATGTAAGAGATGCACTGGTGCAGTTGCCCTTAAAGCATTGCCTTTGATACCTTTTGTTTGCCTTCAGACTACGCTAAATTCAAATGCATCGTGTCTGTGCGTATGTAGTAAGTAAACTGGGAACTAGCTATGAAAAAATCAGACGGTATCCTTTTTGCTAAATCACCCGTTGCACTTGAGTGCAGATCAGTGCAATAAGATCACATTTATAGCACCTTAATTAATATGCACATTCTTGTTGCTGCTGCAAGACTCCTTAAATGAAAGTGGGATCTCCTAATTAGAAAAAAGAAAGCACTTAAGTTTCATGTTAGTGTGCTCTAAAAAACATTTTGGTCAAAGATAAGGGATGAACAGTCTAAAATTGTCCAAGTTTAAATTTTTTATTAGCTTGAGGCAGTAGAATCCAAAAAAAGTACCTATTTCCTCATTAACCCAATTCGCCAACTCTCCTGCAGTCTGCCACCCACCACTTGCTAGAATTTCCTACACAAAGAGCTGTCTCTGAAAAGGCAGGTCACAGCAAGCCCGGCTACAAGGCAGGCACTGCTGCAGTCTTAGAGGGAAAAAAGGATGTGTCCGTCACAGCTACAACCCTCATCATCTCCACATGACTGCACCAGCTCCTGCCTACCTAATCTCTTAGCTGAGTTACCATGCAGATGACTTGCTGATCTCTTTCTAATGTTTAGTTTAACATGTCTTCGGTTAGCACTAGCATATGACAGTACTGACAGCCGTGGCTGTTCCTTTTTAAATATCATGTCAGAAACACAGTGCAATAAAGCTGGGGATGCGCTCCATGGCTCTGCGTACCATTATGATAGTATGGGTTTCTTTTTTAATGAGGAAGATCTGCATCTCAGGAGCTTTTTTCATGTGTCAGGATGCATGGACAAATCAGCAGCACATCACACTGGCCAAAAATGAAATGCTGACAAATGTAGATATTTCAAATTTAATTGACACCTAAATGTACTTGAGATAGAAAAAATACATACAGAAAATGCGAGTACGGGATTTGGGCATTAATAAGGAGAATTCCGTAATAATTTTAAAAAATAGTTCAGTTATGAGAAAATTAAATGTGTTTATTTTATTAACTGTTTTGCTTTTTCCTGATACAAAAGGGGTAGTATGGACGTGTTGTCATTGTTCTCCTAAAAACGGGCTTCCCAAATTTGAGGGAGGATTTATTTTTTATTTTAAAGAATAGCTGTATGACAACTCCAGGGAATTAAGGAATTTGTCCCTCTTAGACACTAAAATGAAGAGAATGAGGGATTTGGATGCATTGGCTTTTTCTTTCCAGTATGAAATAAGAGACTCGGGACTGAGGGGATTACCTAATAACTATTCAATATGAACAAAGCATAGACCCATCGCTGGAATTCCTTCCTGCTCATTCTGAACACTCAGTACACCTGAGTGTGAGCTGGCAAAAAATAGTAAAATATTTGATTTTTAAAGTGACACGTTGCATACTGTGAAGCAGACTATTCCCAGAAAAACTAAAATATTAATGTAAAGCAAATTTTAAATGAAAGGAAATAAAAAAAAGCAGCTCACAAGTCATTCAATTAGATAACAGAAACAACAGCTTTTGATCACTGTGTCCAGTAAAGGCAGGTAACTGTTTTAGAATTTTTCTGTACTTTGTACACATTTTCTAGAAAGTTGGAAATAGGAACAAAGAATTTAAAGCGGGAACAAGCTGGATGAACACCTCTACCTGCACTGATCAATCTAGATGCAAGATTCTACAAAGTTACTTCACTTTATCATCCTATTTCACAATAATAAGTACATTTTCACCAATTTCCCCTGCAGATATCATATCCGTATCTTTTTACGGAGGCAAGCTGCATACGCTCAGTAGGTTCACTCCAAACCAGATGGCAGAAATAAGCTCCAGAATTAAAGTTTCTTGTATACCATCCTATTGGAAAAGCGGGAGAGCCAGGAAGGAGGACCAGGGTTCCCAAAGGGGTACCCTGCTAAGGTTCTCGCTTGGCCTGGTACAAAAAGCACGACTGCTCTCAGCACATTTCTTTCCCATTTGCTATCCCTTTGCGGGGCCATCTGCTTTCTTGGCACTACCTTCATTGTATCTCGCTTTTTCTATATCAATTTTCTCATGGTAGAGGATCCACAGCAATGCAGCAAGTCTATCTCCTATAGCCTATGGTATTTCCTTTTTGATTCCAGCCACCCTCGTTCAAATAGGTACTTGCTGGCTTAGCTTTTTTTCTAAGTGGAGATCCGTGCTTGCAGTAATGCCATAAAAAACCGTCACCATACGCAAGTTCTGTGTGGCAGAGCATCAAGAGCCTGGTTACAACAACTGGAATTTAATGGGCTTTATGAGCCTGTGTCATTTAACACAGCCATCGTGCTGATTTCATACTAAATTCGGTGTAATAACCCACTATTGCACTGCAGCCTATTTTCATTCATATGATATAAGGGAAAGCCATTAGCTTCTCTACTAAGTCCTGCATGAGTTCTGGAAAGCCATAATGAACTGTTGCAGCACTGACATGGGTTTAGCCAGCCCAAGAGCCTTTTGACATGCTGTTAATTGTAAGCCTGACCCTCTGATTTCCTATTTTAATTTCCTCCTACTCTGCATGCCCTGGACGCCAGCTAGTCAGTACTTACAGAAGACAGATCCTAGAGCACTCTGGAAGCCTATTCGACATTTAATAGGAAATCTTGCTGTGGTGTAAAAAAGAGCTCTCAAAAAGCTGTCTATCTGCTAAAAATGCAACACCTTATTTCTGTGAACAACTAATTTATGTTTAAGGAGACATGTCCCACATGCTTAGTATTTCCCTAGGTGGTAATCCAGCATTTTCTGAGCTCTCATCTGCAAATTCTTCCTGTTACTTTATAAGTAAAAAAAAAAAATAAAAAAAAAAATATTTTAGATTTAATGACAATTTGTCATTAAATTTGACATTTGTGTGTCCTTTGGAGTCACTGCTCCCACTGTCCTGTGTTTTTAGTTTGAGTAGAAAACAAGCACACAACACAACCAAAATCACGTTGCTCTTTTGCATAGATTAAAAAAAATTAACACGTGTAAGGTAAGATACAAATTTCCTAATATCATAAGAAATTAACGAATGTAACAACTGAGAGGACAGCTACGTGACAGTTTACTTTTCAGATGACAGGCACCATCACAAATGGAAAACAGGCTGCACTGAAATGAGCTCGCTCCTATTCAGGCTTGCGCAGCGGTTAGTGCCACCCTGCCCCGGGGATGTCTCCACCAGCTGGCAGGAGGACGCAAGAGTCACAGGCTGAGCTACCGAATCCACTGTCCTGTGAAATGTCCCCGAAGCTTTCATTTTCAAGCATTCATGGCCAAAAAGATAGCGTTAGTTTTAAATATAAAAAGGAACTTCTCCTCGAGTGGAAGCTTCTCCACACAAACAAATCCCACCTATGAGCACCTGAGCATAACTAGCTAATAATTAACTTTTGAATCAGCGCAATTAAGTGAAATATTTTGGTCAAGTTTAGGTCAAGAAAAGCACCCGCTCAGCACTGTCAGTGCTTTCACAGAATCTCCTCTGATCTGCAGTAAGAACGCTACCAAGTAACAACAAAAATATAAACTAGTGTTTTCATTCAATCTAGGATTATCCAAGAGAGAAAAAATGTATTTTATTTATTTATTTAAGATAAAGCAACTGGCATATTTTCAGCTCAGAACAATATAGGTACATTATTCAAATTGACACTTATTCAAAGTATCAATTTAAGTAAATACCAAGGAAAGAAGGTAGGATTAGTGGGTCCTTACCTATTTCAAAGGCACTGGCCTCAAGTTATTTCTTAGGTAAGCCATTTACATGATGTTTTAAGTACACAGATATTTAAAATGATCATGTAAAATGATAATGAAGAGTAGTAAGTCAGTTTATAGCTATAATCGTCGTACCTTTGGTTCCAATCATTTTTACAAAACAGAAAGTTCATAGTTCATGAAAACAGCTGAATTAAAACCAAGTTTACACCTAGCATATCAGACATGCAGTGAGTCATTGTATTATACGTTAAGAAAAAACTTTTTAAAAAAACCATTTAATCTTTGTATAGGGACAGCTAGCACCCTGTAACAGCACACGAGCCCTTTTGCAGGATTTGCAATCTATTCCACAAGAGGGCAACCAAATTCCACTATAAAATGAATAAATGCACCTGTAGGACTTAAAATGACCATTCATTTTTATCTAAAAGCCAGAATCCCACTCCCCATATCCTAAAATGAATAGGAAAAAATTTAGCCATGCATATAGCTTGGAAGGGGATGAGGATGAAGAAATATCCAACTTGTTCCCTCATATACAGTGGTGACATTAGTGATACATGTGTGGGAAAAAAGGTGTGATCAAAAAAGTAAACCATTTTTCTTTTTATGGGATTTGAGTACCTTCAGATACAGCAACTGTCCTATAATCTTAGGCACCAGCTAAAGCATTCCACTTTACTGAAAACAAAGCCATCACAGACTGGGACATAAGCAAGTGCTGCCAAGTGTCTATGACATATGCATCACTTTGTGCTGCAGTTAAGAGCTGAATGACAAGGCAATCTCTGTGACAGATTAGATCAGTGCAACCATCTCGTGGCCCTGTAGTCCAGTTCCAATGCCATTTCCTGTGCTAAGGCTGCACTGCCTCGACACTGGACAGTTGGAACGTACTCCTGCATGCTTCGTCATTCCTCCTCCAAAAATTCTAAACAAAGCTTTTTATCATTAAAAAATTATTTTGGTTTGTAGTTCATTCATTCTCCCCCCCCTTTTTTAAAAAAGTTTTGAATGCACTGTCTATTAATGCCAATGCAACAACTATAGAAAAGCAGAGCTGCAAAGTATGTAAGGACTTACTGTTCCGGACTAGAAACTGAAGTCCTTCGTCCTTCCACAGCAATGTTGCTCTTGGGTCTCTTAACAACATGAGGTCTTGGAGGACGAACCTATTACATACACACAGAAGACACTTCATTAAATACTGCAAAAGTTGATCACATAACAGACATAAATGGCTCAGACTGAATATAAACTACAGGGATCCACAACTTGTTAAAAGGTCAAAACCTCACGTTTTTGAGTTGCAAGTGAAACACATATGCTTATCACTGACGGTTAGCTATTAACCATTCAATGAAAATTTACTCCACTCTCCAGCTTGGTACTGCCTAACTTTCTGATATGAAGGTTTCCCTAAATGTAAGCTTCACCTAAACAGTTGATAGTGTAAAAATGGAAAACACTGTGTGTTGTTGCACATTATTGGAAACTGGAGTTCAGCTCCGACATCCTGATCCTTTTGTCCACATGTTCATAGGAAGCCAGCTCCTCAAGCAAAGACTTCTGTGTAAGCAAGCACTGAAAAAAAATGTACTTGGAGTAAATGTTACAATGTGAAAAACATAGCTAATATTTCACAGAAAAATTGGTTCCCTTCAGCAGGCCGAACAGAAAACCTTGCCAGACACGTTATCGTTGTCATCACTGATGATATATTAGTGTATCTTCTCTTGTCTGTAATAAAATCCAAAGGTTTTCTGTGGAAGGTGATGTTGCTGCCAATCCAATATTAAATAACATATCCATCATCTTCTGATGTTCAGAAATCAAGCTTAATTCACCCATATTAACTCCACAAGCAAACAAGCTTCACTTCAAGGAAAGGAATAAGCACACACCATCACTATACAGGCAAATCTATGCATGTGCCTTCCTATACTAATGAGAAATGCTGTTGATGAATTTATCCCTTTGTGTCAAATGTGGTAATGAACACTTGGAGCGGCAGGGTGAGGCTGTACAAACCAGCTTTCCAGTTTTTGTTAAGGAAGTACTATCCTCCCTGAAATGGAGTCTGACTTTTTGGCTTAACCGAATGCTAACCAAAAGGAATCCCCGGAGCCCTCAAATAAGCTCAGGAATACAGCTCAGCTCCTGGGCTCGTGCTCTCTTTAACAGCCACGATATAAAAGAAGTTGTTAAAGGCCCACAGCCAGAGCACTCTTTGGATGAGCAATGAATTTGTTTGCAATCATAGCACTGATGTGGGCTTCCCACCACCTCGGCAAGGTAGGTTGTTTTCTTGTGTATTTTTTTGTTTTGTTTTGTTTTCTCAGTGTTTTAAGGAACGTAGAGCACAAATTTTCTTGCTAGGGGAAGAACGCTGAACTGTGTGCAGTGATTCTGCACTACACGACAGTATGCAGAAGATAATAGCAGGATTATTGTATTGAATTTTCATTTCAAAGGAAATGGTGTACAGCAGATATGATGAAGAAATCCAGAGATGTATTGCCACTATTTCTTAGGAAAAAGAGTTTATACAAAGGTCAGATGTTAAGGTCTTGAAGATCACTCCCCACACAAGGCTGTTCCTCTCTACAATAAAGACAGCTTAAGAATGTGAATTTATGGCAGGAATGGAAGGATTAAGTTTGTGGCAACTTCAACTGAACTTGCAACGTGGTGAAACATGGGGAAAAGAACAACAGAGCTAATTAGACGAGCTGAGCTGTCAGAGTGCGGCTGAATGGCTCGGTGCCAACAAACAAAAGGAATGGGCTGGCAATCAGCAGGATCGATGAAGAATACTGCTTCATTAGGGCTGATAAAACAGAGAGAGTGAGCAATAGAGAGAGTGTGTGCAAGGGTGGGGGGAGAAAAGCAAGAGGAACTGGGGGGAGAAGAGTGCAAGAAGGAGAAGAGAGGAAGAAAGAAATCTGTTTAATTAAATCTGAGCTGGAAGATGGTGTATAAAGCTGGCTTGTCATCATGCTGTGAACACTTTCACCTTTTGGGTGGTACCCTGGGGGAGTGATGGTGATGAGGGGAAGAGATGAGAGTTTTGGATGGCTCCAGGGGGCCACCAGACCAGTAAAGTGCAGGGTGACATGCTAAGTAGGATTTACAGCATTGTTCATGGGGGACTGCAGGGAAAAGCCAGGAATCAAGCCAGCTCCTTGCTGGATTTTGAGCCTTATTTAGCTAAATAGGCAGTGTTAAATGCATATCAAATCCAAAAGTAGAAAAGAAATCCAATTACATGAGCACAGAGCCTGGAGAATAAAGGTAAACATCCAGTACAGGGTTAAATGTGCTTATTACTGTCCCTATCAACTTTATGAATAATTACCATATTTTAACTTTTTCTAACTGAATGAAGTTTCCAAACAGCCACTATTAATTTAAACAGATCTCTATGAACTATAAGCCTCTCACAGTATCACTACAACTCATCTCCAAAGCAGCAGAACGTAAAGACCGTATCTGTTCTGCTTCTTTAACCTTTCTTTGGTTTATGTTTTTGTTCTCACTATTAGTAATGACTCATGCAAGGACCAGTACCCATGGATTCCTTCTCATAACAGACATAGCCTGAGAACTGTAAGCATTTCTCAGCAATTCTGGTATTACGTGGACTTGGTTGGAAGAGCAGAGAGACCGTGCATCCTGATTCAAGGCTTTCTGTAAAAGGCTGGGATGAATTACTTGACAATACCCACCTCTGTAATACATGCCAAGACTGAGACAGGTAAAAAGCAGCCTGCACACAGGATTATTTACGCACACAAAAATGTCTTTCACCAATTAAAAGCCAAATAACAGTTCTGAACAACAA
Source organism: Heteronetta atricapilla (assembly GCA_011075105.1). NCBI lineage: Eukaryota > Metazoa > Chordata > Aves > Anseriformes > Anatidae > Heteronetta > Heteronetta atricapilla. Next base: position 9,788,756 of record CM021747.1, read on the forward strand.
CAAATTTAGGTATATTTGATACAAACATATTTTGGGGACATTTACATTTGCCTTGAATTTCCTGTTGATGAATGAAGCATTTCTATTCCACTTACTGACATGGCTAGATGAATGCAACAGGAGCTTTTATTATTACATTTCCAACCTTTTATCAATTACATTGAGAGCAAAGACAGTTGACACAAATAGTCCTCATAGTGAGGACTATTAATGCTCTACAGCTGGCAGATTAAACAGTCTTAGCAAGGTGTTCGCGTAGCAAACACTCCGTCTGAACAATACTGCTCAGCAACTTCTGTACAGAGAAATTGCAATGAGCCCTCGTGGGGCTTCACCTGCCAAGCACAAAACAAGAGGACTAAGAAGCAGTATGGGAACCCCTTAGTACCAGGGAAGGTTTGTTCCCAGTGTAATGAATCGTGGAGGGCCTCCCACACCAATTACATTTAAGAGAACACATATAAGCATAGTCAATGCTACCTTTTAAACACAGAAAACAGAAATCTTCAGCACAGGAATCCATAACAATGACTCTGTTAAGCTAAACACCCAGAGTTAAGAAGAGGGAGGAAAAGAAAAACATGCTATTGAAATGTAATGTAGGAACATGCACCAAAGATCAAAAGTTTACACACACCCAAGTGCACTTGTTAACCAGTTGCCTGCTCATCCAAAACTGCATATTTTTAACAAGTTTTAAGCAAGATTAGATTTGAAAACTTGCATCTCTCTTTTTCCTATGTATGTACATTTACGTGTAAGGAGGCAAGGAGTGAGATCTATGTGCCTTTTGGTGAAATTACGTTCATGAAACGAAAGTCCTGAATAGAAACAAATACCTTTCAAGGCTGTTGCAAAAGCAACACACCTCTAAAATGATGCCATGTTCTTGCCCTAATAAAAAAAGTCACCAATACAGACCCAGTACAGTCTCCAATCTTAAAAGCATCTGCTACAGTTAATATCTCACAATTGGCCTACAGTCAGGGTTTTGAATGAAAAATTGCTTAGATAAGGCGTTCCTTCCCAACACAGGTATCGCACTACGAATAATTTCTGTGTAGTTCTATGGAAGACTCACTTCCTTGGGCCAATGTGCTGTGCCTACATTTTTTACTCTATGTAATTAGATTTCCAGCTTGCATTTTATATGGAAATAAGATATATATGTATATCCTCCAGAATGTACCAATGATTACAACATAATGTTTGCTTTTTTAAAAAAAAAAATTAAATGTGTGATGTGTGTTGTGTGTGTTCACTCATCTATTCAATGGAGAAAAATTAAGTGTCCCAAAATAATTTAAAGCAGAACTTGGGGAGAATAAATACTTTCTCTTCAGACTTCTGCTTCCTTTTATATTTGAGTTTAGTGCAAGTCTTCAAAAACTCACTGGCTAAAAACTTATCCCAGCCTAGGAAGAGTTTTTGTTCAAGAAAACACCACAAAAGTAAAAACAAACGTTGCAACAGCAGCATCAGTTACCTGCAGAACCGACTAAAAGCTGCAGAACTCGTCAAAGAAAAGCAGAGTAAATGCAGGTCCCAGGGCTGTGCCGCAGCAGAGAAGAAGGGAGTTTAGGTGCAAAATTTACACATTGCTTTTTTGCAAAGTTTGACAATCCAAACTACCGAGGTTTAGTAATGCTACTAAGAGAGCAATTCAGGCAGTGTTAAGCTGTGGCAGTGAAACAAAACTACCAGCTACTCACGGGCCTAGATGAACGCTGTATCTTTGGAGGCGGAGGCCGAGGCGGACGGAGTCTTTGCTGCTGTATCAAAGTGGAAACTTAAGTCATACGTAAATTAAATAGTCACCTACATGAAAACACCTCTCTTTTGTGGCAAAAGCAGTTCAAGTGGATAATGTGATTTACCTTAACTTCATACTCACCTCACAAAATGCAGTTATTTTCAAAACAGTGACTATCTCATGGCCTACAAAGTGCCACAATAGGAGAGGTAGCTCTATCTGCCTCCTTGACATAGGTTATATTACACCAAACGTAGTACGATCAATAAATACTCCAGATCAGATCATCCAACATTTACTGAAACAATAAAGATGTTTAAGGTGGATTCTAACTGTAGGTCCAAGTGTTCTAGACAACATTTACACAAATTGAAAGAATCCGGCAGAGCAGGATGTTCAACAAGCTTTCACTGAAATCCCAAGCACAACTTTAGTGCTTGCAAAAACTTACGCTAAAGGCCTCAAACCAGCAAAGATATATTTAAGAGCATGAGGAAAAACTCTAAATCGCTTAAACCTTCCATACGCTAACTGTAGTGGATCAAAGTGTAAATTGCCTAGAGCAAAGCGTGTACATTCATTGTAAAAAAACCAAACATTTCATGGACAACTAAAGAAAACTAAAATCCCCAAATCACCAGCAGTTCTAATGAAGTCAGAACAGTGCACTGAGGAGCTTATTTTGGTCTCCCACTTTTAAAATTAGCAGTTGGCCAACTCATTGCTTTGTAATGGTGCTGGAGCTATTCCAATTCAGTTGCTTTTGACTGAGCCAGCAGCATGACTCTCCTCACACAGATGGTATCTTAAGGTATACTCTGTTAGACAAGGAACCCACTGATAATTAATGAGATTCTAAATAAAACCATCCTAAAGTACAACTTTGATATTGAAAACAAGATCAAAGTTAATGCCTTTTCTGTGGCAGCTTGTGTACACATATCAGCACTTAAAGTGAGAAGTGGAGCCCTCAGCGAGGAGCCAACGGGAATTCCTCTGAATGCCTGCGACCAGATAACAAAGACCGCATCACTGGCCCCAGCACATGGTGCATTCCACGGACAAAAGCCCACCACCGTACAGGGAAGGAAAAGGAACTGGCAGCAGCAGGCAGGTTCTTCAGACATAACAAGAAAGCTTACACAGATTACTCTATTTCTCTCTCAAAAAAGATTCCAGATTCAAATCTCAGCAGTTTTAAACTTCTTACTAGCATAGTCTTTATTCTAGGCTGACACGCGTTTCCTTTCAATACCCTCATGCTGTGTAATGGTTCGACTCCAGCCTACCACACCATTTTCAGGCTCTTCTTGCATCTCTTCAGACTTTCCTTTCAAATTTCCCATTAAGTTATAATTTGCATCCATTGGTTCATTCGTCCCTGTGTCACTGGAGGACTGCCAGACTGCACATGCACTCAGCTCAGCTTTTTGGGGTGAGTGTTGGGCTTAGTGAGGGGAGAAAAAAAAAAAGGCACCTGGGATAGAGAGCTGAGAGAACTTCCCACCACGTTTTCCAAGAAAGTAACCAGGAAAACAAAGAAAAAAGAAAGAAATGCCAGTGGTGAGCTATTGTTAGCCCTTCCGCACTGTTTCTCTTCTGTACCTCTTATTATGCAACTCAGTCACAGAATTGGTCACAGAATTGTAGTGTTGTGCATCTTCCTCTCTTACCTACTCAGGCTGAAAGCACAAATTTAAAATATATTTAACTTTTGTTACGTGACATGGCATACTTATTTTCCATTATGTTTCAGAAGCATAATGGAACAGCTGAGAAAATCTGAAATCTGCACTTTTCTAGTTCCTTTAAAAGACATCTACTTCCTACATAGACAAACCATTGGATGAAGCAGGAAAACAATTGCAAGTACTATTCACTCTTTTTTAAAAAAATATTTTTTAAAGCTTCCTGCATATGTTTCATTTCACTATTTTTTCACTTTTAGTTACCTAAAAATTGTGGACATTTCTGTATTAGAAAATTCTCAACTAAGTTATCTAGGTGGGAAATTTAAGCATTTTCCTAATGCTGTGGCTAGCTTTTTTTTTTTTTCCCCACAACTTTTAAGATTCTGGACAAATATGATTTTATTGATATAAGAATCACAAGGTATCACTTAACATTTCACAAAGAAGTTGATGTTATTTTTTCTCCAGTGTTAGTTCGTATCACTGAACATACTTGTTTGTTTCAAAAACCATACTACAGCCCTGGAAGCTGCTTTGATTAGGGAATCAGCAAAACCAGGCAGATTTCCACAGCAAAAAACAGACCTTTTTTTTTTTTTTTTTTTTTGAAACACTGCAAGACTGTAGCATCAACAGTATTAACTGATAAAGCAGTGGCAGTATTATTTAAGCTTCTAAAAAAGTGTGACAAAGGCAGGCCCTTCAGAGAGCAAGACAGACAGACAACAAGGCAGCTGAAGATTATCTCCTAGCGAGCTGCTCAATACATTGATTATAGTCACTGCGAGGACACGTACAACTCAACTTTACTTACTCACCCACATACACGCTGGAAGAAATATATGTCTGAGAAAATGCGTGACAGGATTACTTAATTATCTACTACATCATTGTTAGAGTAGTCAACGGCAATAAAGTTTTAAGTATTTCAGGAGATCTGAAAACTCCGCTTTGCGTTAAAAGAACCACCAACACGAGTACCCTTCTAAGTTGAACCACTAACATTAACAGCCAAATACCAATACCCATTTGTGTCAAATAGCACACAAAAGAATGAGAACAATACATATACCAGTTCAGTCTAGAGGAGCTTAATAGGACTATCACCTCATTTCATACTCCTTACCTGTAGCCAAACCACACTCAGCACTAATTAGTTATTCCTATTAGTCACAATTGACCAAGAATTAAAATTTCAGACTTTAAAACATCACATTGTTGGCCTTGAAATCAAAACTATACACACATTTTTCCTTTTGGTCTCTCAGGGATAAGGGTAAGTTGACTTTTTTTTTTTAAAAAAAAAAAAGTTTTCTCTGGTTTCAAGAGGGCCAAAACCTCTCTTCTTAAATATAAGCTGAGATTCTTATTGAATTACTTGATTCCAGAACCAAGGACTTCTGAAGACAGAATTTCTCAGGTTTTACAGTAAACACAAACACATGAGTTGTCGACACTTACTGAGGTTACGTCAGCTTCCATTTTATTTGGGGGATTCTTAAGTGACAGATTTTGCTGTTGTTGTTGCAATTTGGATAGACTTTTTTAAACACAAGATAAAATCAGAAGCTCAGGTGTGATATCATACTTGCAGCCACCTCTTACCAGCATTCTTCAAACGGCAAGACAAAACTATGCAAGGTGTGTCTATGTAAGAAGCAGCACTGGGCAGACTTCAGCAGAAGTTTCAAATGGCACATTTTTGGTCAAGGTTCTGCAACATGGGAATTTAACTGGACAGAAAAGAAAGTCAGGAGAGAAGGAAAGGGAATGAGAATTTTTGAGAGCAGAGGCAAAGGCCAGTGAGGAGTAGCTGACATGGAGGTCCACTAGCAGGCAACGGTTATTTGTCCTTTGCCAGAGCTTCATTTTTAACGTTGATGTTAATAGCTGTCAGCAGAATGGGATAAGCCAGTATATTTGAATTATATGAAGACCATATTTACTGGAAAAGCCACTGATTTGAAGCTAATTTGTTAATGCAGCAAAACACATTGTTTCTGAAAGGTCAGTAGGGGAAGCTGTGTTGGAATACCAACTTAATTACCTGTGCTGTAAGGATGAATGGATACAAAACAGCACATAGCTACATTGCTAAAAGCCACTAAATTGCTACTCTAGGTGTGTTCCTAAATGTGTAATACAGTTGGTTTTTTCCTTCTTCAAATGGAAGAAATGTCTAAATTAGCACTTTCTTACCCATAGCTGTTTACCAGCATACCTTTTTGCTCTAGATATTTTCTTAATTGTCTTATTCTAAATACTTCTGAGGCATCAGGACACAAAGAAAATTTGCAGGAAGCCAATTTTATGACTGCAGATCTGGCACTGTTTTTACTAATTACCAGACAAGCGATTTTAAGCTTCGAGATGCTGGAGGAAGAAAAAATAAATCTTACATTCACTTTTACACTGTAAAAATACTATTTAAAAAATATACATCCCACAGATCATAAAGTACCTATTATATAACCAAGGATCTTTCACAATACAGATTTATACCAAGGAAAACATTACAAAAAGATCATTTTTGTTCTGTGAAGTAACAGTTTGTGAACAGAGTATTATCTCAAACTTAACTGGGGATGTCTGCTGAGATCTTTTTTCTTAAGGTGGTATTCAAAACACTGCTTTCAACAGTAAATTAGAGGTGTTACTTCGTATGCAGCAACAAGTGCAACTAGAAATAGATGCATAAAGGAAACACAGACGAAAACAGGTTTGTCAGTACATACACACAGAAGTGTTTCTCAAGTTAGTGGTGTTTCTAATGATTTCCAAAGCAAAACTTTTCTATATAAGTATCTTACTTTCTTCAGAAATACAGGACTGGTTTAAAAACTGCTCGTATGTTTTAAAGACAAGGGGACATGAGAGAAAGATGCACTGTCCTGAACGCATCCATGCTCAAACACATCATGCTGCAAAGGATCTGAAGCGCTGACTTTGGACAAATATGCTAAATCTCAAGCAAACACTCAATAAAAAAAAAGGGGGGGAGGTAGGGGGTATAAAAACACTGAAAAATGTATGGTACCTAAAAAGATTCTGTACAGAAAGCAGATGGAATCTATGAGGCAGCTGTTTTATTACCCATCCAGATCCCTGCACAGCACACACACTGCTTTTTACATACTCCCTTATGCACGGCTCACAAACTGGGATGACAAGAACAGCGTATGCTTTACAGCATATATTTTTAATTTACACTCTGAAATACTTCAACAGAAATCTGTTGGGTCCTGTGATAAAAAAAATAAAAAAATATAAAAAAAATTAAGGGTTGTATTATTCTTCAAGCCATATTTGTAGATTGGGAGGGTAGCACGAATTAGGCAAAAATGTAGTAATGTCTACAGCTGCGCCAAAAAAAATTGAAAGGGGAGAGTCTGCCACAATTAAACATTCAGATTAGCTTAATGAGAAAAACAAGGACCACCCCCCTAAGCTTTCTAGCCAGGAATCTTCCATTACATAACAGAGAACCAGCCAGTAAGAGAAGTCAAAGACGCCTATAAGGTCCTGTTTTCCCTAAAGCAGAATTAAGATCCTTATTTCAGGCCTGAGTCACACCCAGTGTGCTGGGGTTCTGCCAGAGATATGTAGATCCATCCCAAGGTCACAGAGAAGAAACTTCCACTTTACAGAAAGGGAAGGAAGGGTGTTTCTGAAAGTCTACTTTTGCTTCCTCTCCTCGGCTGAGACCAATTCTGTCCTTCCTCATTAAGGGTAAAAATTGACTTTTTATGGTGCATCAAGACAGAGCACTGATAACCCATCTTCTTTTGGTAGCGTTTGTAACATCCATCTATTAATCTCTCACTGTGCAAACAATCCTGGAATAGCTAACTTTTAAAAATATTAAATATTATAATGTACAACATACACAGTTTGCTTTAAGTCTAGGACTTGCAGGTTACTAGCCAGATACAGATCACTCCTAACACCAAAAATGAGAGCAGGTGCATGATCTCAGGATCACAAATATCTTGTCGAGTTAAAGTGTTCCACCACAATGAAGCAAATAGGGCTCTTAGCTATCTCCTATAATCTGCTAGCTATGGAAGAGTACAAGGGACAAGAAAATCCTAAAAGCATAGGTTACACTACTTCTGTAGGATATTACTGTTTACAATTGATGCTATTCCAAAAACATGTGGTTTAAATAGTAAATCCCTTGGTTGTAGAATTGAATATTTTATTTCTTCTGTCTGCAATTACAGAAAATAGGAAGCATTTCATGAATTAGATGGATATATTTTTCTGTATGTGCAGTAAGTGTTGAACAAACACACATTTTCAGGCTGTGCCCCAAAGCAGCACGTGTTCTTATATGATGTTGATGGGAGGAATACAATGTTGTAGCAGTTAACTTGTAATAGTATCTGTAGTTTAAAGACTTGTCAAGACTTTTGATTACTTTCTAGCTCCAGTGACAGAGGAATTCACGTTCTGTAAAAGCGAGCAGTACGAACCCATGAAAGATGATCCCACTGCAGTTTCAGATTATGACCACTCAGTTCTATTTCGCTTATCTGTTGTGCAGTTGAAAATAAACCTTGAACTCCTCCCATCTGTATGCGTATTCAGTTCTTTTAAAACACTGTAAAAACCCTAACTGTATTAAACTGATGTGATTCAACACTTGCAGTTTGAAGATCCCTGATTTTTTCCAAAGGAGGGAACTGTCAACAGCCTCTTATTTACCTGGCACAGATCCCAGGAGCCTGCAGACCACAGTTTAAAAACCACTGTGAATTAAACTATATGCAGTGCATATCTCTTCCCATGGAAACAGATGCCTGCAGAATAGAAACTATTCCAATCAAATCTGGAGTGGTTCTGGTTTAAAAAAAAAAAAAAAAGTCTCACTTTGTTTCCTATTTTGTTCATATCTATTAAGGACCTAGATGACTAAGAACCATTGCAGACAGCTAAATGCATAAGTCAGGAGCAGGCTGGCATTAGTTAATACACTTTCTAATCATTCTGTTTCTGTTAATCTTTCTGTTTCCTCTCTGAGCCTTCCTTCTTGCAATTTGCTTCAGCATTTACTGTTCTTCAGCTAAAGGAGTCATTTGCAACAATCCACTAGCTCAAATGCATACAGCCGTTTTCTGTTATTGAGAAGATGTCAGAGCAAAACCAAAGAAATTTCTACCTAACTAGACTTCTAAGTGCATTTCTTCGAGATACGCACTTTTAAATAGACCACTGCAGCCTGTTTTATTAGAGCAACCACTGGTGACTTTGTGCCAATTCTTTTTGGTATTTTTCCTTTGCACCACCTTTTTTCTAGTCTCTGCAATAATGGCAGAATCCTGCATTGACAATTTCAATCCCTCAAATCCTGATGGATAACTCGGTGAACAAACAGCTATGCTCATAGTGCTAACGCAGATCTAACACCCAGAAGATAACATATCCCATGGACTCCACCTTATGCGACCTGCGTAATGTCTGAAAGCAGCGTAACTCTGATTTGTACACAAATCACAATCACCTGTTACTTCACTTCAGGATGAAAAGGCCAGGAAAGAAAACTGCCCATTCCGGATGACCAGCGAAACAGCAAGGAGGTTTTTCAGAACTATTCACAAAGATAAACGGGGAAGAGTTTTGAGAAAGAAACTCATTGAGCAGACTTTCGAATTTCCAAAGAACTTCTACCAAAATGAGGTGTATTTTACAATGGCTTCTTTTCATTCTACCTGATCCTTAACATACATGGATGGAGAGACATGTTGCAAAAACTCCCAGACCCCAGGAATATATTTATCCCTATGTGTTAAAGTCTATCCATCTACTATCTCAGCAGAGTTTAAAATCACAGCTAATAGGTTAACAACTGTTTTTCTTCTGTTTCAAATGAAGAATATCAGAAAGCTGGGGGAATATTCGGCTTCCCAATTTGTACTGACTGCTCACTGCTACCTGCAATGTCTGTTTGACAGGACTGACATTTTGTACCGCTGTGAGATGGGAAAACGTGTGACATTTTTATTCATGGTGGCGTACGCCCTTGTAATGATCAGCCCTGGTCGATGTGCTTACTGCAGCAGCCCCGAGCCCTCGGAGAACAAACAAGAACCGAAGGTGCCAGCAGTTCGGCTGCCTTATTAAACACCACCAGGATTCTAACGAAGAGCAACTGCTGGAAAATCTCACTGTCAAATCCTCAAGGACATTGTCAACATGGAACTAACTACATATGTTTTTCATTTAAAACACTGGAAAATACAGCAATGCAATTTTAAATATAAAGAAAAAAATCACTATTTTTGTCTGTTTTCTTTTTTAACCGGTCATTTTGTCAGTTTTACACTGGGCTTTCTGTGGGCCTGATAGTGGAATTCAAACCAAGATCACACAAACCACATGATTTAAAGTGTTGGAGAACAGACATATCCCTTATTATCTATTAACAGCTATTCCTCTCTAGCAAGCAGAATACTTGTATTAAAAGAGAGAGAGAGCTGGTCTCTCATTTAAGGAATTCTATAAACAGCAATGAATATCTGTTTGGCTCAGCTTCATCATTCACTCAGGAAGTCTGCATAATTAGGGTGATATTCCTCCATATAAACATACAAAATTACATGGCTCCTGTATGTGTAGCATAGCACTGTGCAACCGTTTTACTAGGTGTTAATCAGACCAGCTCTGAAGGGCAAATCCAACCAATGCCTGGCCAAATCAGCAATCACAGAGGGCTTAGCAGTTTGAAGAATCCTGTTTCTCATATTCTCTCCCTTTTATGTTCTAGTTTAATCCAGGGGCCTCAGAGGTCAATTCAGACAGTTCTGGCCTAACTGCAAAGTAATACGTAAGAAGCTTCTGGATGCTGATCTGCACTGATACACTAAGCAAGTCATCCATAAGACTCGCTGAGCTTTTTCTCAAGTTGTCAATCTAGATGATTTGGTCAGCCTTGCATGCACTGATGTATTTATTTTATATGTATGTATTATTTATAAAGCACAGTTCTGCTTCCACATGCCAGCAGTGATGGACCAAGATATCCTCTACAAGGTATTTATGGGTTCCTCAACATAACAGGACTAACAAGGAAATTCTGCACAGATATGTTACAGCTGCTACCGCTTGTCATAGAGTCCTAGGAGGTCAGTTCAGCCACAGTATTTTCTCCACCCATCCAACCATTATGGCATATGACTTGTGTGTACCCAGGGCAGTGAATTTATTCTAACACCTCTGTCTAAGAAGTACCTGCAATGGCAAGACAGCTGGAAAACAGTAAAAGCCAAAGCCCAGAATATGCTTTGTGAAATGGACGCTTCTGCTAGATGCGGCACTGGAGCCACAAAATCTTACTGCAAAGTCTGAAATCCTATGTAATAGGAGCTACATGCATGCTGTATTGCTGTTGCAGCCAAAGATGCCATACCTGTGTGGTTGCTCATTACGAAATACTGGCAAGCGTTTGCATGAGAGGCAGTAACCTTTGGGTATGCTCTGCAGGTGGTGTGTATCTTTGTAAAGAGAGAGCCAGGTCTCACTTGTCAAATATTTACACGCATGACAAGAGTGCAGGCCTTTTAGTTGGGTAATTCCTATCCCATGGATTGTCATTTCTGCAAATCTTGCACATCACAAAGCAGAATTTCAATCAAATGAATTATTTTTGTGCCCATTGACATTGTTTTTATTCCTCTTACTAAGAACACTTTCCCCTAAGAATCTGATAAGCCATTACAGTAATCTCAAGCAGACATTAGATGGACAAGTGCTTCTGGGCCAACACATTTTCATTTCTCACCAACTGACTTCTATTGTGCAACATTGAAGTCCTTTCTGAAAGGATCAGTCAAAGACAGGAGCGAAAGAAGAAATGAGGGTAGGAAATATGTTTTCTGAAGATAGCAGAATTTAAAGAATCAGCCTTATACTATTACTAAATCAATAAAGAATCAAACAAAGATTGGGAAGAAACTCTGTGGTTCAGCCGAAAGAACAGGGAAACCATACTGCTCATCAGTGGGGGAGAGAAGAATGGAAGCTCATTTTCTTAATTATCTGTGTTGTCAGGATAGTTCAGAGTGGCAAGGAGAATGGGAGGCTGGCTTTGCCATTGTAGCGTACAGTTGCATAAATATCACAAAATGAACTTGTTTTCCCCTTTCCCCTTTGGTTTCTATCACATTTCCACACAATGCTTGCTCTTATCCAGGGGAATCCGCTATTATTCCAATGCACTTGGGTGTGAAGGGAGTCACAGGGTCTGGCAAAGCAGCCCTCCTCCCTTCCTTACTTCATCTCTTTTACGCTGGAGATAATCCCTCCCTCTGCTTGCCTCTGTCCTCATCGATCCAGTTTTGCATTTCTGGAATGTCTGGCTGGGTCTCTCCCCATCCTCCTCCTGACCTCTTAATGCTGTTTAATCTTCTTGAAGAAGAAACCTGCCCTATAAAGCAGAGTTCTTCATTCTGCATGTTAGGTACAGATTATGAATGGAAAAAATGTACAAGTCTGTATAGTTCCTTCACAACAAATTAACAAAATAAGCTGGCAATTTCAAATTTATGGCCTATGAAAGTTGAATAGCTCAATCTCAGCCTGCACAAAGCTACAGGTTCTAGTGAAGCCACAGCTACACACAACAGGACACACAATTGCAATAGTTAAGGTGACCTGTCAATGTGTCTACTGATCTAAGTAAAGTTTCAAACATTTAAAAATCGTACAGCATTTCTCCTAGCTGGCGTACACAGACATGGTGGGTGTTTTTCATAGCCCTTCTTTACTATACTAGAAGCATAGTAAAAAACCCTTATGAAGGAAAGGGATTCTAAAATATCAGATTTTGATATTAAACTATCTTCCTCCCTTTGCAAAATCACTGATTTTATGTGTGCGCGTCCCTTTAGATAATGCAAAAATAAATACTTAAAAGTTCTGAGAATGCTGCTGCTCATTAAAAACTCAGTAAGCTATTTTGGAGAGCTGCTTGTGTTACTTGAAAAAGTAACAAGTCACCATCGTTAAAGAGATGCCTGCATTTCCCAAATTCTTTACTTCTTGTCTATAATATATATAACATGTATAAATATTCCTTATCCAAATACTTAAATGGGATATTTGAGACTTCTGCCTCTAAAGCTCCCCCCAAAAATGAAAGTACCTTATCAGGATAGCTCAGTCTTGTAAAAAGAAAATACTGAAAATGCCCTACTCTATTTCTTGTTTTGAGGGGCTTAGGGGGAAGGAGCATAAAGGCAGCTAGTAAATCGTCACGTTCATTTAGGGTGCAGAGATATTAAAAGCTCCCCAGACAACGTACTTCTGGAATCAGACAACATTCAAATGCAATACAGATCAAACAGCAAATGAAAATCAGAGCGGAAGAGCTCTAAGACTGCTTAATGTTATGCTCTGTGTAGCAGCCTTATCACTGTAGCTAGTCAATAAGAGATCAGTGATGGAAGCAGACATTTGGAGCAAAAACACACGACTTTAGCAGTATTCATGTAAGCTCAGAATCTGAAAAAATGCTATGAAATGACCTGTATTTTGAAACTAAAAAGATAAAATTAAAAAGATAAAAGAACAATAAAGAGAACCAAAATATCTGCAGTCATTAGGGCAGCAACAAAAAGGGAAGACCCCCAAAAAGCCTAGCCAGGTCCAGTATGACAACCAACCTCAAGGGTTCAAGCTGTGGGTCCTGTGACAGTAGACTCTAATAGCTATTATTGCGTTCAAAATAACCACAGTGACAAAGTACAGTATTTATTTTCCACACAGCCAAAAGATGACAAATCTAAATACACGTACTCTACCTAAAAAGTGTAAATGCATGCATGGAAGCTACAAATAACTGAGCTGCACCTTACTTGTATTAATTGTCCCACTCCCTCCTGTTGAACCCAGATGTTGGTGGGCTAACAGTGCTTGCACTGTCTGGCAGCACTGGGAAAGATCCCAAGGTCAGCTATGGCAGCAGTTCAACGTGCAGTAGGTATTGAGATGTTTAAGTAAGTTTTGGTCAGGTTATGAAACAAAAAGCATGAAGAAAGCAAGCAATAGTAAGATACTCACAAAGGATATTCCTTGTAACACCGTATCTTCTACTATAATTAACCTCAGTTTTCCCCAAAACAGACAGTAATCTTCAGCACTACATACTACTAATTTGCTTATTTCTAGAGGTTTGCAAATTGTTCCCCGCTTCCTCACATTCATGAAACCCTGGTTCCCTGTACCGCACTTGCTACTTGTTGAGTAGCTGCATTGCCTCAGCGTCCTGATGATAGTTCCTTATACTCGCTTGATCTGAGGGTTAACATTAAAACTACACACTGAGTAAAACAAAAAAGAGCATGCAAAGTCGAAGAGAAAAAACTGTGGTCACACCCTTTCAAGCGTCTCTTATAGTCTTATTAAGAACACTTTGTTCAAATCTTTATTGTCTTGTCCTAGGCTACCTGGCTAAAATCCTTCTTGTAGCCAAGGACAGCTTTTCCCCTGTGGTGAGCTTTTCTACAGTGTCTTAGCATTGCAGAATCCACCGTTAAAACAATTCCACAATAAACAGCCCTCTCAAACAATGTCTGATAACCACGCACCAAGACGAGCTACACCACCACAAAATCTCATACAGTTGGATAATTGCTGCTAAATGTTTTAGAACAATCAGCTGAAGCGCTATACATTCAAAGGCATTTCAAGACATTTTATTGGCATTTTTTTGTACCCTAACAACTGCACATACACAACTGTATTTGGAAAAGCTAGAAACTAACTCACTATATGTTGAGAGATAATGAGTTAAAATTAAAGGTTGCTGCTGGCTTGCCAGCCCATCCCCCTTTAGCTAATCTGTCATGTAATGAAGAGAAGCACCTAGCATAGGACAGCTAGCTGCCGGCTCACTTACAGCGAGCTGATTAAGAATGTTCAACCAACAGCAGACTGCAGACCTTTCCAACGAAAATAAATAGACTGTATGCAAATGTGTTTGTCACTTTGACAGCATGTCTCAATTAAAGCATCTCGCTGCTGTTGGTAGGCTCTCTCACTGCAGTGCTATGGACGAGGCTTACTGCATTACTGATACATAGGGCTTGACCCTAATCCGCATGCATGCATTTTAAAAAAGTCTGCCTTTGCCATATACACCAGCATAATACTAGCAGACACGGAAAGCAAGTGACAATGAGAAAAAAGCCTCTTTCATCCTCTTCAGTTTATAAGAACTGTGAATGCACAAACAGCCCCTATTTCGGAGTTCTTGTGGCTTTTTAATTGTTCCCACCTACTGTATTCAGACAGAGTTAAAAGTGACACTAAAATCTCTCTCTTTAATCACTAGTTAGAAACCATCTCGCATTTAAACAGTAAATGCTGCTTTTTCCCCTCCCAATAGTCTTAATTTATATTTCATAAACCTGAACATATTTTCCTTTTGAATGAAAACATGATTTAATTTTCAGCTTGGCACTGGGCTATCAGGAAAAAAGAACTCAAGAAACGATAAACGATAAGTGAGATAGCCCTACACTGCTAAGTTGGAAGATTTTTTGGAAACTGACATTTGTAACATAATGACAGCAATAAGCATTTAGCAAGCGAGTCTTTCACTATAGCCAGTGCGCATTTCTTTTGACACAGAGAAAGTGACCATTAAAAAAAAATCTCTTGAATTTAAATTCACAGTTTCCACTTGATTATATATTTCAGAAATCTACCAAAATGTTTCAACTATCCTTCATAAAAATCTAAAGGCAAAACCTGAACATAGATCATAATATTATCTGGATTTTTGACTGTTCTAAATGAAATGTCATGTTTTCCTGCCAGAACTAGAAGGCTACATTTCTCCAGTAGCCCCAATTCCTTTCAACTGTATTGGCACAGAAAGTAAGTGAAAAATAAATTGCTACTGCAAATATTTAATTGGAATAGAATCTGTTAAAAAAAAAAAAAACTCCAAGAACTTACATTTAGCACACTCAAAAAAGTTCTGAAAGAAATGAATCAAATTCTGAAATGATACAGAAAACATTGCTCTGAGCAATGATTATATCTTATGCACTTCTACCTAACACCTAAGCAGTCAGTGCAGTCATACTGACTTGTTTCTATTAATAAATACTTATCTGAAAATCTGGCTTGCTTCATATTTTATAATTCCCATTCATTATACAATTGTTTTATAGTCACACTGTGTTTCCTTAGAAGAAATCAAATATTAACTTCTGTTTTCCAATCATAATACTATAAAAATAGACAAAGAGAAAAAAAGGAATGCAAAGAAATTATATTATTCTTGAGTAAAGCAACACTGGCAAACTAATAGTAAACACTGTATGTTGAATTTACTGTGATTATCATGGAAAAGCATTTTCAAAATAATTAGCTCTTCAAAACACACCACTAAACTCACTCTTTTGCAAACATATTGAAAGAAACATTTTAAGAGTAACTAACGTGCACAACTCAGTTGTCAATACTGAAATACAGAGTACACAAATAAGCTATTGTTTTTTTCATCTCAGTTTATTACATTTAATTATCAAAGAATGTGTAAATTCTTTAATGGTTGGATGTTCCATATTGACACTATTGACCTGGCTAGATAACAGAGAACATTTAAAATGACACATCCTCAATCCTGAGGGCTATAGTACTTTGCACGCAAAAAAAACAAACCTATAAAATAGCTTCTAAAATCGCTATCTTAATTATGCCTTTTTCCCCGCCCAAAATTAACTTGGCATTCGTTTTCCTCAAAATAATCATATGAACAAAAGGAATCAGCAAGCCCCAGAAAAGCAGGCTTTAGAATCCCATTTATACAGATACAACAGTCATAAACCTGTAACAATATCAATTCAGTTGCATAAAATACAGAAACAAATGGCATATTTATTTTGATTTTTTTCTGATCTATTTCTGCTCTTTCCTGAGCCACACAATTTAAAGAAACCTAACCCCAACACATACCTGACCAAAATGTACTGTGATTGGTCTTCTGTCCTCTCTTAATTTAGGGTCCTTCTTTTCAACCAATGGAGAAGGTGCTGTCCTTGGTAGAGACTGCTCCGGTGCTGCAGAACACCCATTCTCAGCAACGTCCTGTATGGTAGCAAAAAGGGAATAGCATGGCTCAGAACATTCTCGGGTAAGGGTAAGGTGCACAGCGGAGACGCTAGAGGATAACGCTGACTAACCATTTTGACGTTAGGAAATAAAAACAAAGAACAGAAAATAAAAAAATCAATAGAATAAAGCATTTTGTTGTGCTTTATCAAAGGTTTTGTACACAACCATTCTCTCCTCCAAATACCAATGCTGCATGCAAACAGACACATTTAATAAAATGTCTGACTTAAACATGAAAAAGCCAGGAAATATATACAGAGAACCAAACATTCCCGTTCTAAGCACAAAGTTAACAGAAACCTAGGAACAGGGCTATTCTGTTATTTTGTAAACCTAAATGAAAACATGAAAATTCTACTTATGTACATCACAGAATGATTTGTAATAGAACAATTACTTGCGGAAGTGGCAAGGAGAGATCAAACTCACAGCTTAGTTAGCTTTGTATTTCATCTTTGAGTCTGTGTATACTGGGTATGCCTTCAGGAGATTGTATAAAAACAAACTGCTGCCTAGCAGGATGCTTTTTGTTTTGTTTTGCTTTGCTTTTGACGTTACTCCTCATCTTCAGAAGTAAAGTGACCCATCAACCTAGGTTACAAGACTTAGCAAGTGTATGTATGGTATGTCTAACATAGGTTTTGAAAAAGACAAAGGCATGCAGACATAAGGAATCAGAAAAGCAGAAGAGTTTGAAAGTCAGTTGAGAAACATTCTCTAACGCAGTGGGCCCCAAACCTTAAATCTCTTTGCAACAATGTCAAGGAAATAATGCTTGGTAAATATAGAGAGAAACCTGCACACACTGTAGCTCTGCAAGACTGACCTAAGGTTGGCTGCTGACACAGACATTGCTTTGATTCACTGACCTTTGACATGCCCCCTCAAGTTTCCGTCTTGCTAAGGTACAATAATGAGACATGTAAGCTGATGGCCAATTAGAAATGGTTCCTTTGGACACAGACTGACCTAATGTGTTTAGGTCAAATGAAACAAAAAGCTGGATGGACTTTCTAAGGGGCTTTGTCTGCTCCACAGAGAAGCCAAGAGACCTTTTTAGATCCAGCTGGTAGAGCACTGGTTCAGCAATATGGGCATAAGGATCGCGGGGAAATTAACAACTTCTTAAGGACAAACCAGAGAGAAAAACTTTTTCCTCCCCTCTCCCTCCACCAGCGGAGCAATGCTGCGTTGTCTTTATAAAATACAACAAAGTACGCTGAATTATAACAGAGACCCCTAACAACTCCGTGACGAGAAACACAAGTTTTATCAAATTTCTGCTTAGGCTCCAGAACAGCACTAATCTACCGAGGGACCTGACTTAAACTACGGCAGCAACAGAGACTCTTCTGCAATGTAACAAAATGAAATAAAAACTTCCTTAAAGTATTTCTAGACATGCATAGCCATGTTACATGTGCACCAAGCTTCAGACCTGTTCTGCACATACCAAAAATTTGTCTAGCACATTCGAGGACACCAGACCTGTACTGACAGGCAACGTTCCAGCACCACAGAGTTCCTGCTGCAGCTGTAGCCCCAACCGTGGCAATAGACAGCTGGGAATCAACGGAAAGCAAAGCACCTTCCAAAACAGGCAAAATTTCCAGAAAAACTTAGAAACAGATGCAAAAGTATTGGCATAAGGATAGTTGGAAAGGGAGGAGATAAAAGATATAAACAGCTCAAGCCACTAAGCAAAATCCCCTAAGATGTTTAACGATCACTGCAAATCCTTGCTGCTTTTATTGCCATAGATTTGCTGTATTTCTCTGATGATATAATTGAATAAAAAAGATAATCCGTTCCTAAAGCTTATTTCCATGGTTTGTTATACAGTCTTTGAAAGAAACTGCAGCAGATTTTCATCAAAAATCTTATTACTTTTTATTTTATAAAATATGAGAATTAACTGATTTGACACCTCTTCATTTTTTCAAAATTCCAGAGAGGCAGACACATCAACAACACGGCTTCTGTCATTGAAGCAAAACGTGCTTCACAGAAGCTCACTTTTTAAACCTGATTTTAAATGTCCCAGATAAGGGTTCCACGCACCTTTGCAATGATGCAGTGTCAGAGCATTTGGCAATTCTGTAACTGGAAAGTAGACAACTCTCCTTCACAGCCACCTGTGACATGCCTTCAGTCCACTCTGACTTTGACAAGACAGAAAACCACAAACAGGAAAGCAGGAGAAACTGATTCTGAACTTCAGTTTCAGTAAAATATCAGGGCTTGCAAATGTCTGCTTGTAAGGGCAATTCTTCAGCTTGAGCACCTGAACAGCTGCAGCACTGCAGTGGCCCACAGTGCAGGATGGACTCAAACAAACAATCAAAAGGCAAGAAAGCTGCCCCATGTTTCTACATTGCTTTTGAGAGCACTGCGTTTGGACTTCCACCCGAAGCCGTGCTGTGTAAGTGTACCTGTTTGGCTGGTGCCCGTGAGCAGTTCTTTGTACTGCAATGCATCGTTCTGCGTAGGTGTGACTGCTAAGAACTGCATGAACTAAGTCTGACTGCTCAGTTCGTGTCCCCAAAACAGGATTTTGTATAGGGCAGCAAGACATTCTTAAATTACCCAAAGTCATATATACTATTCAAGACAACAAAAAGCATGAGTCCCATTCCTGTCAAAATAGATGGCAAAAAAAAAAATAAAAATGAAGGTGATAAAGTTGTTCATTGCTCAAAAAATTACTCCAGAAATACAAAAACCTAGTAATGCCTCAGAGGCGTTGTAATGAAAAGAGAGGATAATCTAAGAGTATTATTAAAAATAAAAAGATCTTTTGCTTGAGGAAAAAAATATATATATTAATTACTGGAAAAAGAGAATGGCAACTACTGATCTCCACAACTAACTCCAGGTATAGATAATGCTTCCCCTAACAAATGTCGGTCCAGGAATAGGCTTTGCTACTTATTTATTTAAAGGAGGAACTTGAGAGCATGAGTGAGATATATTTATGCACATGTAGTTTAAGCTGAATAAAGTTTTCATCAACTTAAACATGCATTATTAATTTTTCTCAGAACCTTATATAGCGAAATACAAATGCCGTCTACTAGAAGCACAAGAAACTCATGCCAGAACCTTTAGACGGATTCCTTGGGTTATTTTCTAAACCTCTAAATGAGACATTTCTAGCTGTACTGATAATAAAGCACTGACAACAGCCCATTGATAACAGACATTAACTAGAGCCACACAGGGCTCTAGCAAGTAAAATAATGTTAATACATTAATGCCAAGTGCCCTACCATTTATATAAATTGTCTTATCCATAAGCTTTCAGTAAGTTACATTCCCCTTACTGAAAGTTGAGGACGGTACTATTCGCATTCCTCCTTCTTCCTAATTCTATGTAGTTAAGCTTCAAACAAGCCAGTAACCAAGTGACTTGACCACCATGGTCCATTTGTGAAAGGGAAAAAGCAGCCTTCACAAAAGGAAAAAAAAAAAAAAAGAACGAAAGAAAGACAGAAAGAAAGAAAAGGAAGAAAAAGGTACTGTAGCAGATATAAAATACAGCTACCATGCTGTATCTATTAACAATTATTTGCTACCACTCATAAGAATCCTCTGAAAACTATTTCTGTTGCTTTGAAATACTGTACCACAAATGAACAAGGGATGGAAATAGAGCCCCATTCAATCTCTACTATCATATTAAAGAAGGACCTTACACACGCCACAGTGACCTCTCAACAGGTCAATCCTGCATTTCCCATTTGCAATTCAAACCCAAGACTGGAGCAGACCAAGGGCAAAATGGGCTCTTGATTATATTTAAGAGGTCATCATTGCTATGCAGAGTTGTAGGAAGCAGACCTCTAGCTTTATTGCATTTTTAAATTCTATCTTGTATAGAAGCTGCACATATTTGGCAGTGAAAACTAAAAAGGATGTTTGTATTTGACTCCCTTACCAATGGCCAGCATACTTTTTCTATTAATAATGTGAAATAATATTTTTAAATGCAGTGGACAGTAAGTTCAGTTTAAAAACAACCTTAGGTTGTCCATAGAAGATGAAAGACTAGCACCCCAAATTTTGCAAAAAAATAGTATTTAACACCACCAGAATTTCAAACACAAAACACTTGCACACGCTGCAAGTAAATACATGAAAAATACAACGTTCTCGGTGAATCCTCACCAATTTTCATCTAACAGATTTATCAACAGAGCAGCACAAATATTTATATTAAAAAAGAATACATGAAGGTGGCCAAAACAATTTTTGTTATTTTTGTCCTTAAATAGAGCAATACCTCTTTTTAGAGTTATCTTCTTATGCTGCACTTAAAATGGAGAACAGAATAGGGCAGAAAAGAACAGACACTGAAGAAAGGAGAGGTAGAGTAGCATGCATCAACTACTCACAGAAGTCTTTTAAGCTGTTGTGAAAGCATATGTTGAACAAGTAAGTTTAAATATCTTACGGAAATGCCATACAGTAAGGCAGGTGAAACTTGGCCGTGTTTTTGTAAATGTTATGTGTTTTTAAAAAAGCATGTTTGCTTCTTGAAGGACTAGGAAAACAAAAATAATCGAACAAAACAATGAATGAATGTTTCTCTGTCTTTTATACAAATGTCACGGAATGGCATACAATTATACTAGCGTTTAAAATACAGGAAAACAATCCGGTCATTTCACACACCACCAACTGCTTTAGAAATGAACATGAGAAGGGCAAACATTTTATTATTCATGAAGGTTACGTCCAGAAGTGAAACATAGAATAACACAAAACATTTCCATGCACAAGAAAACTGTGTTATGTTTCTAATTAATATTTTCACGTTATATGCAAAATGGTCACGTACAAAGTAGTAAATGTGACAAAATGAAATATATCCAAAAGCATTTGAAGCAATCTTATCTTTCTCACAAATCTCTAGCAATTTGCCAGAGTACTTCGTGTGAACAGTATTTGCGTTGGACATACAGTTAACTTCATGAGTTTATAACCTGGCTACAAAATAGTCCCTTCATATCAATATTTGGTAGACATGTGTAGGCAGATTTCTATTGCTGTACAAAGACATTTGCAGTGCTAAGATGGTTTAGAAATTTAGTGAAAAAATACTGAGATGGCATAGATTAAAAAACACAACTATTATGCAACAAATTGAATAAAAATTCTAAATAAGAACTTCACTTATATTAATGGATTAGCTATCTTGTTTTTCTAAAACATACTAGTATCTTTGTTTCACAAAATAAATAGAATATCTGAAATAAACCTGTAACAGAATGAACCATTCATCCTTAAAGTATGCATCAAAATGACCATGCTTCTGGCTTAAAAGGAGCAACAAGTATTGGGTAAAACTTTCCTCTAACACGATTCAGCATTCTTGGAATTGCACTGTTTACAAACAAAAACAGATTCAAATGATTCGAATATTTTTTGCTAAAAAAAAAAAGTCTTTGAAATGAACACCAATTCTAATTTAATTCCTTTGTGCTTAAACTTTACAGTATACACTCATGAAATGTATAAATCTTTCACCCAATGAGAAAGACTATGATATTTTTCCTGAGAGATTACTGTAGAAATAACAACTATTTGCCATTTGGAAAAAAGTTCACTGCCATTACACTAGGAAGGATCTCCCAGTTCACATGGAGTCCCCACAATGCCCCAACACAATGGACGGGAGAGGGACCACTCCAAATAGAACACGCAATTTTCTGGCTTTTGTAGGTTTAAGTCAGAGCCTTAATGTATTTGAAGACAGTTTTTTTTTTTGTCTGTGAATATTTATAACAGTGTGAAAAATCCAGGACAGCTGGTAATGCATTTTGAAGTGTGCTAACAACACTGTATCAAACAGCTTCCTATTGATCACATAATGCTTTTTGTGGCTAAGTATTTCGTACGTGGTGCTTATACATTTTGAATAAGAACTTCAAGTACCTTTTGCTTCAAGCGGTTTTTCACTTCTTTTATTCCCATTTTTGCATGATCTTTTGCCTGCATAAAAAATTAATTTAAGTTAAAATCCCCTTCTATTTCCAGCAGTGACAATGCTTGATTTCAGTGCATCAAGATTCACCTTCTCCTGTTACTAAAAATGGCAAGGAAAAAATTTAAACAGGATATTCAAAACATACTGAAACAAATAGAAAGCTAAAATAATAATAATAAAAATAAGCACACATTCAATTTCACAGAAATTTTGCTTTCTCTATTTTGATGCCAAAGACATCTTTCTTTTCTTCACATTCCACATCCTGTCTTCCACTCTAAGTGTTTATCTTTGCTACAAGTTAATGATCAATAGTCATAGTAAGCCTGCAAAATTCCTTCTTGCAATATCTGGATGTCTGTTCCATTTAGTAGAGTCAATCTCATCCTACTCATCTCTCTCAGTTGAAAATGACAGGAAAAAAATTTGAATAGTTGTTTCAATGCTTTTGTAGCATTATTTTCTAAAATTGATCTTATAGAAACCCTCACTTGTTTCTACGTTGTTTCATCTTGTACAATGAAGCTGACAGCCACACATGACAATACAGAAACATACTAGCTGTTTGTTAACAGAACTGAAAACATTTTCATTTAAAGAGCAACTACGTAAGTCAGAACCTAAATAAGCAGGTATAAGAAACCTCTAGGGAAAATTAATTGACATTTAGAAAAGATGGAACAATTTGGAAAATGAGAGGATTCCCTTATTTCGATGTAGCTGCAAGCAGAGAAACCTGAGGTAACAATGATTTCCAACTGAGTAATGATGAGATGGTAGAGCTGCTTAGTAGAGCATACAGGCACCATTTTCCAGAAATACTTCTACTTAATAAATAGAATGTTTCATCTATACTTACAAAAGAAATCACAAGTTCTCATTCTCTTTTGCATTTCAATTATGTTTAAATTTCAAAATGACTTTTCCACTTAAAATTGAAATGAATGCATATTTTAAGTAATTTTGTGAGTCCAATAAAAATGAATTTAAGTCTTGAGTTTCATTTGGAAGGTTAAAACAGAATCATAATTAGACTCTTATCACAGCAGTAAGCCAGTACTTGATACTTACAAACTTATAGACAGTCTTCATGGCAGGGTTAGCCTTGGTCTTTACTGTATTTAAAATGGCTCCACTTCCTTTCTATAATTATAGTAACAATGGAATAAATTTTATTAAAGCTTCTTAAATCAAACAGCAGCCCATTCTTAACGCCATTCTTAACTTTAGCAAAGCGATAACCACGTTTATCAGTATAGATAAGTATTAAAATTGTAAATTAGAAGAAAAAGAACACAATTAACAACATATTTAATCTTTCTCTCTGTTTTTCCAGAGGAACTGAATTGCATGTGGTGAACATGATCTAAGTCATAAGGCAGCAATATGTCATACAGAATAATCCATTAGTCTAGTTGGTGTTCTATACATCTTCCACACACCATTGAATGCTGCCATGTAGTACCTTATTTGATATATAATGGGGATAGGTAAAATTGAAAGAATAAAATCTTAGCA
Organism: Heteronetta atricapilla; assembly: GCA_011075105.1. NCBI lineage: Eukaryota > Metazoa > Chordata > Aves > Anseriformes > Anatidae > Heteronetta > Heteronetta atricapilla. The sequence goes on from CM021747.1 coordinate 9,812,832, forward strand.
AACTTTGTTTTCTTATTTCAGTCAAAATTGACTTTCCAGACATCAGATGCAGAAAAAAAAAGTTTCAAGATTTACTACTTATGTAAAAGAACAGTTACTCTTTAACAAAAGTTACGAAATGCCAAATCCAATTACACAGATTTTTATATCAACTGTCACCATTCCAATCATTTTAAAATTACTTGTCATCCTACGCATTTCATATATATAATGTATGTATATTTACCCATCTAACTATATGATGGGATTTTTCACATTCCAATTATAATGTATTGTTAATTCAAAATTATCAAGATGATATTGAACCCAGCTTCTTGTATAAGGAAAATACTTCCTTTCATAACAAGGACAAAAGGCAAATGAAATGCTGCAAAAAACCAAGTCTGTCCCAAACAGATCAACCTTCCTACTGACTCATACCCTTAAATGAGAAATATTTTACTTTTTGATACATCACATCAATTTGAAAGAGACTTTTAAAATCAGGTGTCAATTATTATCTACAATAACATATTATCCTATAAAAGTTTTCCATTTTAATTTATAGGACTAGAGCACGAAACAGAAGGGATACAAAAAAACCATCCAAATAGTGTTGCCTCCACTTAGCACTTCACACCATTTAGCTTTACAAACTGCTTTTTGGTTTATTAATGGTCCCTTTTCTTTACTATTAGAAAGAAAAGAAAAAAACACATTATTTTCTCAAAGGGCAACTTACTTCCACCTGTCTTAAAAGGCAGGTATATAGTGATGTTAAAAAATGTGAGAATTCCTATAGTGATTTTTTTTAGTGTATTTTTTTCTTCTTTATTTCACCTGAAGAGCGCATTAGCTTCTCGCGGCTACACTCAAGTTGGTCACAGCTAAACACTGCAGGAAACAGGTTAGTCTTGTTCATGGGGATAGAGGTTAACAGCCATATAAAACTGTTCAACGGTCCAGTAAGAGTTAGAGCATCTGTTGGAAGAATATTGTGTTCTTACCCTTACTGTAGAGAGCCACTGGTGGTACAACTTGTCACTACCTAGACAGAATCACAAGAAAAAAGTACAAAAACTATAATGCTACCAAACGGGAAACAAGATAGAAATTCAAAGTGCTAGCACTTTGTGGTTCTAGTAACATGAATACTACAGATCAGAACAGCCATCATTTTATTTTAATTTAAACAACAAAATCAAAAATTAATATCTACAGCTTTTCTTTTGCTTACTGAGAAGAATTTCTATTTTTATCTGAGTTGTCTTTCAGACATTTGAGAATGCTGAGATTTTTAAGTTTGGTAAAAGAAATTTGAGGCAACCCAGGATAAAGCCAAGTTTTTTTCAGTACCCTGCACTGCAGAACTCTCTTAGTTGTACTTCAGCAAGTGGTAAAGATGAGGTTTTGTAAAGCCAAATGAACTTAATTTAAACTACAATACATAACTCAGACAAAGTTCATTAAAGAGGAAAAGAAAAAATTAATTTAGGATACTTCAGCCTACAAAGGAATCATTGTTGATTGTTACATAGGTGAACAACCATAATGACATCACGATGGCCCACAGACAGTAAGCCAAGGACAGGCTCTCAAATTACCTGCATATTCTCCGGTATTAATCTCTTCTTCAAAAACATCACTGAAGCCCTCTCCAGAGTTAAGAAGATCCAGGCGGCCATCAATGAACTACAACATCAGCATTAAAAGAGAGCTTAAACACATCAGCCATCCTATCCCTTACATTTCAGAAAGATTTTATTCTGCATTTTCAACAGTAAGCACAATGTTCTTATCAAGAAGTAATCTCATATAGAATGAAAATACAACAAAATTTGGCAAAATGTTTACCAATTCAAAAAGGTATGCTGATTCATTAAAGAAATATAATGTTTGTCTATACACGATTTTCAGATTTTTTGTAGCAGGAATACCACATTTAACAGTAAAATGCTTTCTGTACAAAGTTCATAGCAAATACATTGGGTCCAGCTATGCTAAGATCAAAATTGAGCACTGAGATATTTGGAGGGGCAACAATACATCTCTTAAAATACATAAAACCTTATCACCTGAGCATGAGAAAAGCCAGCAGGCGGGAATTAAGATGCTGCTGACTACGTGAATTTTCCTCGTTACATGGCTGACAGATTAAGGCATATAGGAACAACACAAAAACAAAAAGACTAAAAAAAAAGCAACAACAAAAAAGTTGTACTGTTAAAGAAGCTGCTTCTACATTAGCACAATTAAGACAGTACCTGCTTAAAGAGCTGGAGCTGAATGGCATTCTGAAGAAACTGCCTCATGACTGCAGAACGATGGGACACGAATGTTTCTTCACAAAAAGTGATGGGTTCACCCTGCAGAGTTCAGAGGATTAAACACTGAAAAAAGCTTTCTCTGAATACATTTGAATCCACTGCCCATTTTATTTACTTCTCTTCCAAAATACATAGATAAATAAAGCTTATAAAAAGTTCAGTAAACTGCAGTTTATTTTCAGATTTTAATCATGTTACTGAAAAACAGGTTGAAAACTGTGGCAAATTGTGTGCTATCAATATAAAACATGTTTGGTTTCTGCATATTTTGCTCATACTGTTGAACCTTTCACCATCCCAAAAGGTAATTTTACTTAAGGTTCCCAAAATATGACGCACGGTCACCCAAAATTTTGTGTGTTCTTCTCAGCTGCCTCGGTAGACCCAGCCAGTTAACCTGCACAAACAAGTCAGTAACGTCTACTCTGTTCTCTCCACAGTTCAGGAAGATTAGACTTTCATATATCGAATTGAGTGAAATTTCCTTTTTTCACAACCTTGTTGGCAAAAGACAGAGATTACTTTGCAGCTCTACTTTTATCTTATTTTAATGAGTTATGTTAATGCTGAAGTCTGCTGTGCATCTGCCATAAGGGCACAAATTTCCTCCACTCAACAAATACTCAGCATAACAAGGAAAATATATTTACTGAATTAAAACCAAGAAAGTAGCAAAGCACGATAAAATTATACTGATGTATAATTAATATGGAGGGTTTTCATAGCCATATTAAAATGTATTTGGATTTTTCATCTGTTGAGAGTTTAGAATCAACATTAGATTGCAAAAAACTGAAAACATCCTCTTTAAAAAGTGTCTTACCATTTCATTTCTGAAAGCTTTTTGTATGTTAGAAATGCAGCTTACCATTACAAATGTGAAGTCCAGATAGCAGGGCCTCTAAAATGACTGTTCAAAACCCCATGCCACAGCATTACGTGAGAGCATTTTTTTCTCCCCACGAGCTTCTGAAGGAAGCCACCATGTGGCCACCTAACTGATCTTGCCACTGTAGCTAAATGGTGCAAGCACTTACATCAGTTATTAATACAATTTATGTGGAAATTGAAGAAGCCATTTGGTTTCAAATAATCATATAATAATAATAATTTTATCCTGACCTATGGTGAATTGGACCCCCAGAATCACCAGGATGGTACATCATGTACCTCACTCCTAATCCAGCAGTCAACAAATTATCACAGATTGTTCTTAACAGGAAGAAAAGGATCCATCTCCATTGATTGCCTAAAAACATGTGCACAGGTTGGGTGCTGTTCCATGAGAGGTGTCACTCTTTTAGGGCTGTTCACCTTTTCCCAGAGCCAAAGAATTTCCACAATTTTGAAAAAGAAAGGAGACTCCTTATGTGAGATAGAACACTGCAGAAAGAGCCATGAACACCAGAACACTGCAGAAAGAACCATGCTCTGCCAAGCAGAAGCTTCCTCTACTCTCCTGTACATCCAAGCGCAGTGACACCAGCTTCTCCCCATTCATTTGAGCTACGTACTGCTTCTATAAGCGTGCGCATGGCAGTTGAGGGACTGCAGTATTATTAGAGTGTTAATACACTTCCTTCCCTAAAGTACTAATGATTGAGATTCTTCATTAGGTTGATTAGACCTTTTGACTTCTTAAGAGCCAAATCAGGCTCAACTGCTGCTGGATGACAGGAAAAACTTTCATCATCAAGGTCAAGCGTGAGCTTTTCAGCTTACAATGCATTAGTACCTTCTATCGTCCATGACCCCCACAAGGGTGAACACACTGTTGCTAACCCCCATCCACAGCTTCATTACAAAAAGACAAGGTGGACAATAAGACCATTTTCTTGACAGATTTAGTTAACTGCAAATTATGAAGCTAATCAGCTCTGCTTTTACTGACAAATGACATTATACGAGAGGGGACACACTGAAAATCACAGATATTTTGTGAAATCAATGGTCTTGCTCACATGTAAAACAATTACAATGACTTGTCCTAATAAACCCATCAACTCCTAAATTTGCCATCTCCAACAATTAGAATTTAGGCCTTGATTTATCAACACCTTAAATTTCCATTGTTCTCCTCTCCAGCTCTAACTGCGTAATCAAAGCTAAGCTATGGCATTGCAAATACTTTAAATGTTCGCACAACGTGACCCAGTGAGGAAACCGATTTGATCTGCAATATTGGATAATACATATATATATATATATATATTTATCTCAAGTTTGGATCCCAAAAGTATTAGTATTTTTTTAAATACATAACTTCACACATTTCAAAGAAATATTATCAGCAATCTTAAAACAAGAAAAGAAACTGTAAGATTAGGATTTCAGACCCCCAGACACATTGAAAAAAATAGGTGCCTTTGCAAATCTCCCTTTATATGAATATTTTATATTCATATGGCATAATGAAGTTCATCAGGGCAGTGCTGCTAGCTCATGACCCCTAAAAAGCTGAAAAGTTTCAGCCCACATCTGATCAGTCGCCAGCCCTATTTTTAAATTGGAATTCTGTTACATTCTAAAATAATGCTTAAAATCTACTTAAAGCAGCTAGTGAAAAATGAAAGAAGGCTAGAACTTATTTAAGTCTGTCCGATGGTTTCATGAAACCTGCTGTTACATATTTATAAAAGCCACAAAAGCCTGATTCTCATCAACTAAGCTATAAAAAATTTTATGAACCCCCAAACTTTCAGGAAAAACACTTTTCCTCAGAAAGCAAAACTTTCTTTCAGAAGTTACAGGAACTCACGCAGATAGTTGCTGCCACTGAGAGGAGCACCGTATCTGAATTGTCTGATTTATCATACTGGCAGAGCAGCCAGCTGACTATGGCAGTAACTCTCACAGTGAATATATAGGATTAAAAAAAAGTGGGACAGCAAAGACAGCACAAGTTAGAGAAGGACTTGGAGGAGGGGACAAAGGCAAACACAAACGATACTTCTAGAAAGACACACAGGTGATCAGGTAAGTCATGGGCGAATTGACACTCCTGACACTCATACAACAGAACGGACGCCCAAGTGCGCATCAGGACGATGGGGCTTTAAAGACAGCATGTGACTGCCGGGGAAAATATGAACGTAATGAAGACAAGGTTTAAATTAGATCAACAGTGAGAGTCTCTTACTCAAGCAACTATTTAAAAAGCCTCAATTCTAACGGTAAAAAAATAAATAAATAAAATACTGAAGACTTTGTTTAGACAGCCCAAAAGTTATGCCTTGGAAGATACATGCAATCTCTTCTGCATTATCATGGTCAGCATGTGGTGCAGGGTAATGAATTTTGTGCTGCTGTATGCATGCCTTTAAACCACATAGGTGCTCTTTCAAAACCTCTCTAATAAATACACAACCCATTAGAGCTGCTCTGTAAACTAGCCATGAAATGAAAAAATGTGGGTGGAATTTAAAGGTGCAGAACAAGTTGACAATCTGACAGTCTACAAGCTGTAAGCCTGGTGTCAGTATACTGTGCAGCCAAACCCCAACACAGCAAGAACAAAGCTGTGTAAGGGATTCATGTATCACTATTACTAACTGGATGTTGCAAATAACCACATCCTTTACTAAAATTGGTTGTGTGGCAAGTGACAAAGTAAAGCCTGTAGAGATATTCGAGGAATAATCATTCTTAATTCCATCCAACATTATACTGAAACTAAGAAACAAGAATGATGCCACTGATCTGGACATATATGTCAACGTCAGATGCAACAGCAACCAGAGGCAAGCAACTGCTCTGCAGACCTTTCAAGAATTGTGATTACAATGTCAAGGAAAGATTAGCTCATCACAGCTGAAGAAGGATGATCAGTCAGCCAGCAGGATTCCATAAAGAAAATCTGAAATTGGTGACAGACACCTGATAGGACACCGGCTCATTCAGCTTGCATTCGCAACGACAAATAACCTCCCGTAACTAGGACATCCGTTCAGCACAGGAAAGCTCTTTGCATCTGCCTCAGTCATAATGGAATCAAGAAAGCACAGATCAAACACTCTGCATTAAGCAAATGGTACCAGAGCTTTATTAGCATTTCAAGATGCTGCTCAGGAACAAAGAAATCACGTGCTCAGAGATTTGACCACACTTCTTCTAAAGAAAAGTAAATTAAGAGTCTGTTCAAAAAGAGACCAGTTTACCAGGTCTGATAAATTAGGATTTCTAAGCATAATCATGAAAAGCATTTCAAAATCATGTATTTACCAATGCAGACTCTACTGTTCAAACACTTAGTGTCTCATGTAAATGCTCACTTCTATCACCAGTTCAGTTTGTGGCTTTTTATCACGTTCTCACTAGAGCACGTAACTGCTGGTAGAATACATCAAGAGTGAACATCTTTACTTTTTTTTTTAAAATAGTATTTATGGTATATATACTATAAATCTTATTAAAAGTATCTATAAAAAGCATCAAACAAAACGATACATTGCCCTGAATTCTCAACCCTTGCAGTTGCTGGTGAGCTGGAATTTCTCTCTGACAGCTGTCATTCTTCTGCATGTGATCTGGTAACTCCTGTAATAATCTGTAATAATATCACTAAAGGACAAATAAAAAGGAAATGATGACAGCAAGTCAATCAAATCACTGACACCAATCATAACACTTAATCATATTAACAACAACTCCAAAATGTCATGTCAGAACTTTCCTTTTACCTATGCTGTGGATCATGGGTGTATGCACCTACAGCAACAGCATTACCATTGCAGCAGTTTGGGAGCTTTCTTTTATCAAACAGCCCTTGGCAGACAACTCATGAGAGGCTGGGAGACAGGCAAGCCCAGCAGTGAATGAAATAACAGTGTTCTTCCCCATACTCCTAACTTGGACTGAAGTAAATAGCCACAGACGTGGTTTTTTTGTTTGTTTGTTTGTTTTTCCCTGATTGTACTACAAGGAAGTAGAACTCACCTTGCACTAACAGAAAGAAACAAGAAAAACTTGCAGGAACATAGAGTTATTTTGTTTTTCTTTAATGCCTAGGTGACAAGAACAAACACCTCCAGTGATCTCGTTCTCACATGTAGATTTGACCTCAGAAGTATTTTCAAAATTCTCACACAATTCCCTTTACAAAACAAGACACCAACTAGAGCTCTGAGACAGAGTGCAGAAAAAAAGCAGACTCATCAACAAAGACATTATTGGCAAAACTCAAATAAAAGTAAAGCATCCACAAGAAGGACATAAATGTGTACCCTACAACCGCTGAAGACATCATTATTATTTACCAGCAGGTTGCCAACTAGAGTGAAGCATGTTTAAACACACAATTCAATTTCAAATGTAAAAATATAACAGGCAGATATTCAATCTTCATCAAAATCTCATTTAACACTATAATTTACAACTCCGTGGCTAAGAGGGCTTACGTTCTTGCTAAAATTATTACAGTATTATCATCATGCAATGCATTATTAAGCTGTAATCAATTCTACAGCACCAAAATACCTTCAGATGCAAAAATGTTAGGTGTATTAAAATTACTATGAAATCTTTATATAAAGGACACAAAATAAGATTTATTTGTATTACAATATTGCAAGAAAAACAATTCAGATACTGATAGATGCAGAAGTTCAATGACAACCCTTTATACATTACTTCAGCCTGTAACTTTCAACACCATTAATGGATCCAACACATTTTGAACTAAAACCAACCTTAAATAAAAGATGAAACTAACAAAATGTGTCATTGGAAAAACTAAATAAATCACAAAGCAACAATCTGCTTCTCCTTTTGACCCCTTTTAATTTATTAAGATACCTGGCATTTCATCTTAGATGGAGTACAATGACACATACTTCTATTCACAAATTCTAAAATGACTTTCCTGTAACAGAGCACGCTATTTTACAAAATGTTTATATGGGCTTGCCTCCCCTGATTTCTGAATCCCCTCTGCCAGCCAGCCATTCTCTCTCCCCAAGCAACAAATACAGCCTCGTGCCTCCAGAACTCAAGCAACAAACCTGGAAGACAAAGTGCAAAGATGCCAGCAATAAAGCATTTAGTGCTGGGGGGTGGAGAGAAGGGTGGGGGGAGAATCACCATTTCACAGATCAAGAATAGAGGCAAGAAAATAATAAGCAACTTGTATGTGGTCACAAAAGTCTCTGGCAGAGGCAAGGAAAAGAACCGAAATTTCTTTAATCCCCGTTCAGTACCTTAAATACAAGGCTATTCTTCCTCTTCCTACTTGATATTGTGTCAATGCATGAGTGTAGGTGTTGAAAGACTAACAAAAGAAAAGTAATAGTATGGTATTACGAGCTGAGAAACCTAATCTTTATCAGATACAGCAAATCTCTATGATGCTGCCTGCACCAGGAACTCTCTCTTTGTCCTGAATACGCTTTAAATTACTGGTATAATGTGTACTGTATATTGTTCCACTCTTATATTTATTCCACAAAAACCCCTGTGGCCTGCATGCGATTTTATCATTAGCTGGCAAGGTAATTTCAGGGCCTGGTTCTGCAATCACTCCATGAGCAGTACTCCCATTGAAGCTTGAAGCTAGTATGTTCTGCATGCAAAGCGGCTACCAATTCAGATTCCCTATAATAAAAAAGCCTCTTGCTATTTTAACTATTGCAGAACATTAGTGACAATACAAAAAGGAGAACAATTACAGAGCAATTCTTCACAGGAGTTATTTTATACTATGACAAAATATAGAGGTCATGCTACACAAAGTATTTCCCGTGAGATACACGATGAGCTTTTTTTTCTTTGCTTCATTTATTAAAATTCAACAGGATATAAATATATCATTAAAAAGAAAAAAGAAATCTCTGCCAAGATAATAAGTGACTGGTCATGATTAAGACGTGCTCAATACACCTGGAGGTCACAAATTATAATATCTTGATTTCTTAGATACACACAAAAAGCCAGAACTCATCCAAAACAGTAAAGCTTCCAGGATTCACCCACTAAAACACGTTGAAAATGTTTCTGTGCACAATGCATTTGACTCCTTTGTATGATGATCCCCAAAACCACACTGAACCAAATTGCTCCTTGATGACAGAAATACCCCAATATGCAGCTACTATAGGTGCAGAAGTAGAATAAAAACTAACCTCAGTAACGCAGTGTAAAAGTGAAGCTTTAGTCATAAAGATAAGCCATGAAAATCCTGCTCTCTCAGCTCAGTAACAACAAAACCACCTCTCTATAAATAAAATAGATATAATAGAATTGAATTTTAATTTTTCATTGAGTTAGCGAGATCTAGTCTCTGGTAGATGCACAAGATATAACATGACATGTTATGTCACCTCCTTCATATAGCATCTGGCAAAGTAAATGCTATTACTATAACAGACCTCACTGAGGTTTGATTTGTCATCATGGTATGGCACTTGATAATTTGCTGTGGAAACCTCAACTACTGCCATGAAAAAACACAGCTAGAAAAGGAATCTGTCATGACCCCAAAACAGGGTAATCAAAGGTACCGGATTAGGAATGCAGGAAAAAGGTTTCATTCCTTCCAGTTCTAATCATGTAACGGTCTCTGGAGAAATCGAAGTGGTCAATGATTAACATATAAATTAATACACAGGTATGCTTGCTACGTTGCTTATCATATACGTGGGATTATAAATCAGTAGCCTAAGTCATTAGACTCTTAAAGATGCAACAGCATCTCTTCTTGGGAAGAAGTGGAATTTAGGCCCTTCCAGACCTCTAACACTCACCACTGCAGGATCCTTAAAGCATCGGTCTATTTTATGTCCACACAAAAAAGGCCTGGAAAGAACTAAGGCAGCCAATCCACAACACCTCCAGGTGCTTCTCTTCACAGGTGGAAAAGAGCAAAGTAAAGCATTCTCTTGTGAAGTGAATGAGAACTCTTTATTTTCATTTTACCATTTATTTACTCTTGGTTTGTCACAGCGAGGCTCTGCCTTTACCACGTGAGCAGGCAAGACAGACTTAGAGAAAAAGCCACACTAGTACAATCACAAAAGGTGTGCTTCTTTTCCGTTACTTGTAACAGGGCTCCTCTGTCATTTGTACTAAATGAAGCCCTTTCTCCCAAATAACAAAAGGTTGAAGATCCTGCCAGCTTAGAAAGTTCAATTCTTGGTAAGATAGAATTGATTTTGTTTCCTTGGGCTCTCCCCTCCATCCCACTTCCTGCAGTTTTTATTCAAATGCTTTGAAAATTAAAAGCAAAACAAAACAGCCTCTGAGACAGAGCAGCGTGTAATGCCAACACTGACTGCAGGCCGGGGAAGCTGTCTCAGCCCTCCAATTGTTTCCTGATAGTCATAAAGAGAAAGTTGCATCCAGCATGAGGATGACAAAAGCAGATTTTTCCTTTCACCACTCCCCCACGAGGTCTTCCTCAATCTATGATGAAGCAACCGAGGGGGATTTGTTCAGCGTAACCGCAAGCCTACAGCTCGCGCAGCGCAGCCCCGCTTTGCAGCAAGTGTCATTATTTAGTGTTTGGCCACGGCTCCTCCCGACTCCCATTATATTAGCTACGCATTTTTGACATGGAAACCATGCAAAATTTCTGAAGTCTTTTGTGAAGGGAAAAATGCCATCTAATTAGACCACATGTGCAGAGAAGCATCTGGCTCGGAGCACAGCAGCTTACGCAGTTCCTTGAGTTGTCGTGGAGACAGCCGCATGACCGCTCGGAGCTGGAACTCGGGGGCACAGCTCCAGATGCACTTCTAACGTGTTCTGACAGAGAGCAGATGGGCAGCTATTTCCTGGGCCAAAACCGCCAACTTCGCTCCCCTCCAGACCCGCAAGGCCTCAATGATAATTTTGATTTTGTAAAAGTCCTTCTCACCTGCCCTGGAACCTCAGGCTTTCTCACCTAGGAAACAGGCCTAAGCCTGCCAAGGTTTCCACCAGAAGGCTCCACAGACTTCAGTCCCGTTCATGTAACAGTTAAAAGAAGAACTAACAATTGATGAAACATCACCCAAATGTTTGTATTTTGCATATAATCATTCATTGCGATGCTTTATTTTAGCATTCAATTCAAATTGCATTCATGAAAAGAAGCCCATGACTTTCTGCAGCTCACGCACTGCAGCACAACACGCCTGGCTGGGGAGGCCTGATGCTATTTTCATTACTATAAAACAGATTTAATCCACATGCTCATAAGAAGAGCTAAGAATAGCATCCATTATCGTGGTGACCTCACAGCTCTAGGACCCTATTTTCAGTTTCTTAATAGTCTTTCAGCTGTATGAATTTACGCTTCATGTTCCAGATTCCTTTTTAACCTTAACGATTTAGTTCAAATTAGCTCAGCACTCCGCTAGGAATACCTTCTAGGCAAAGCCTGTGACTAAAACATCACAGTCTCTCAACTGAAAAGCTCTGCCACTCCAGGCCAGCACCAGGAAGACACGCTATCTTCTATTCACTTTGGAAGACGAATTTCTAGGAAAAAAATTCCTTGGCTCAAACTCCCTCAGAAAGAACCACAACTTGTCACTACAGCTGCCTGCAGACTCTGCGCATCCTGAAGCGTGAGATTTTCTCTGCAATTGCTTCATCTGCTGAACGGCTGCTGCAACGACAGGCCAGAAGCCGAGAAAGCCACGACAATGAGCATGGAGCAGCAGCAAGACACTCGCCGCCTGCCCGTCCCAGCTTCACGGGAGCTGAACACTGCGCAGGCCCAGGATAAACTCTTTCCTAGTGCCACCAAGTATCTACGTGATACATGCTAGACATTTTCACAGAAGGCATTTCCTGCTGAAAATCCAGGAAAGCTGGCTACTAAGGAAAAAGTTACTAACTAGCTGAAGTATTTGCACTGAGAAATTAGGATTTTGAATTTCCCCTATTAAAACCTAGAATCAAGCAGCAACTTGAGCTGCCTTTTGAGCACCTAATAAACATAGGTGCACATAACAAGACGTTACATAGCTATTTTAGCATTAAAACAAGAACACAAAGGTATTAAATTTTAAGAATGTAAACACTACTATTTAGCAGACATTTACCAATAATTGCTATACCTATGAATCACACCAGAATGCTTCATTAGCACATAAAAGTCACTGTCTGCTAAACCAATTGATTTGTGTATGTGCTTTTTCCCCCATGTTTTACTTTTAGCACTTTAAAATTAGATTCCTCCACCTGCAAAAGTTGAACATCTACGGAATCAAAGTTGCTTAACAGAATTCTTAGCCCTGGTAACACAGGATCTGACATTCAACAGCAATCTAAACTCATTTTCAGGGCTCAACAAAATACTCAAGAACTTCTAAAAAACATTTTTGTCATGTACACCTTCCCCCCCATACTCACAATATGCCCCACTTTATCAACTATAAAACCTTTGAGTGCTTAGATTTACAACGTAAATGTAAACTTTCAAAGCTTAAAAACAATTTCTATGGTGCTAAAGAGTTAATACTTTGTAGCATGGTCACTGTAAACAAGCAGGATTTCAGCTAAGCAATATTGCTGTCAGAGACACAAGGCTTTGCAGGTGTGGGCAATAATTAAAGGTTTCAGCACATCTACCTGGGTGAGGTATTTTTGCCTACTATTCCAAGGAGAAAGCCCTCTCTGTGGAGAGCAGAAGAGCTCATTAATGAGGCTAATTAGGTGTAAAGGGGGTAGAGTCTGGCATCAGCTGCAGCTTATAGTAGCTAATCATTAAGCTCTGTAATCTCTACCCCAGAACAGCAGATGATCGTGTTCCTAGGTGACTGATGTTGCTAAGAAAATTTTCAGCACTTGAGTACCTGACCAAATACTTTTTGGTGATGCTAAAAATTCCCTTAACCCTCTGCATGCCAGCCAGTGGACTCACCATCATTTCTTCACGCATCAGGTCTCTAAAAATACATATCCAAAGGGACCTGAACTTTACTTGAGGTCTCCAATGCAATTCATCTCAGAATTAAAAGAAGCAATGCCATCAGCGCTGTATGGAAAGAATGCCAGTAAATACTGGTTGGCAGAGAAATGTGCACGAATACAGCTAAGAGCAATAATGCTTGAAGAAGAGTGACCACACCACAAACCTCCTGAAGGTTTGCGACTTCTCCCTGTAATGTCTTTGCACAAAGCAGTGACGATAATTACAATACCACAGGGATGAAAACCTTGTTAATAAATATGTAAAATAAGGATTTCGTTGTACTCATCTAATTTGAAATGAGAAAAAGGACATCATTTCCATGGAGAGAGAATACATGAAAGCAGAGCTCAGTCTGGAACTTGTTGTGTAAAATGAGTTGCAAGGATAGTAAACTATTCCAGCACCTCAACAAGAATGTTTGAGTTGATCAAGCAGACCAGGCTCCTTACCAGCAGCCTATCGCTGTCCTTCTTTGTCCTTTTGAAGCAGCCTTCAAAAATTGAAAATTTTTAGATTCAATTCAAATTCAACAAAAAAAAAATAGTATCTTTAATTGCAATTATTTTACTGCCATGGTTTGTAGAAGGTATTTTTTTTAGTTCCTGGTATCCACATGATTTCCACTCCTAGAATTTGCAGGGAAAATTGCAGTAGTTTGCATTAATTTACAAATAAAAACACTATTAAATTGCATATGCCTGAGTCCTGTTTATTGAGAATCTCTACGGCAGAGTACCTCCATCTATTCTCCTTATGAAACCAATAGATTAAAAGTGTCAACAGGAAAAGATTTTACAAGCTGTTGTTCTTTATAATTTTTGGTATTTTTTCTGATTTTACATTTAAATAAAGAAACTACTTAGAATCTTTCCATCTATAGTAGATAGGGATGAATATTTTTGCTAACATAATATTTGCTACACTATTTATGTTACAGAAATATATTGTATTACTGCATGCAATGGTAACCAAAAGACTACGCTGCTTTGCTAGTGCCTCGTACTCAGTATTCTGGAATACTCCAAGCCTCTCAATCAAAGCATCCCTCCAGAACCACTGGCTCCCTCACAACTTATTATCAGCTGCTTGTACCATGCACAGAAAGCGTTAGCATCAAGAAGTATGTGTAAAGGGATAAGAACCAGCTCTAGACAGACATTCAACGTACTGTGTGTGTTTGGGTACCCACCTCAATGCCATCAATAACTTGTGCACCTTCCCCTCTCTGCCATGACAGGACTCAAGTTGCCAGTATCATGGCTGGATGTACCAGACACAGAGAATCTTAAAATGCCTATTAACAACAGAAAACTCACAAGCAGGAAGAAAATCCTTAGTTATCCTCCTTGAGGAGGATCTGGAAACATTCATAAATGAAATAAAGTAGTCATGCTACACATTGTAACAATACCCCTTAAATCACCTAGGTCACTAACATTGCATTGTGTACCCAAATATCTGTATTACATGTTGTCAGACCTATTGCATTTATTGATTACATTTTGGTAACTCACTTCTGCAGGTCCCTGAATTATTCATGACAGAAAACCACCCCAAGATCTGAAGCATATTACTTATAACTCTTGGGTTATCATTAAAAGCTGTACCTTTTGAAGAGTGCATTTTCATATTGACCAAGAATCTAAGCTTCAATTTTGTATAGGTCACCAGATTGCAGAGTGATTAAACCAGTGAATTGGCTGATCCTCATCGTTAATGGAATAAAAAACAAACAAACAAAAAAACCGTTTCCTCTGTTTTTGTTCACTAACTGAAACGGTTAAGAATTAAAAAGAAAAACGTTTTGTAAAACCAGAGAGATGAGCGAGTACCACTGAGGTCATGATGGCTGGAATGTATTTAATACGAACTCCCCTGTCTCCATATTACCTGTGGATATTACCTTCGAGCTGCACAGATTAAATTACATGAGCTGCTCATGGCTCTCATTATAATCAGGGTATGGTTGAACACACCAAGACAGCTGACACTGGTAATCCAAGACCCCTCTTAGCACATACAGAAAAAATCTCCAGCAATAACTAGCACGGTCTCTTACAACAATACAGAAATCAATTGAATGGGATGATAAAAATGCTTTGTAGTCTGCACCATACTATTTTTAATAATTCTGCAGATATAGCATAAAGACAACACCACCTTGTGTAATACAGGTTTTTACAAAAGCCTTGAGATAAGCCCATTCTCCAGCACTGAAGGCACCATGGCTTTAGCTTCTACTCTAGAATGACATGTATACTAGAAGAGATGGGTACATAAGGTACTCAACATGGTTTCTTAAACAGAAACACGATTCGGAAACAAAACCACTACCGAAACAGCAGTTCACTCAGTGCCTGAAATGGAGATGGGATGGCGGAACCTTGCCCGCTCAGGGTCTGAAACAAGTTCTTGCCTTTTTTTTTCTCACTTTATGACAAGTTGTAGAATTCTCTAGCAACATCATTTCTAGTGGCTGAAACCCGTATTTAGGATAAAGAAAAAACAAAAACATACGAAAGATGAGTACAAAACCACAGTTCCATAACAGAAGGGCCATAACTGATCGCATGAAGAGGCCATCTCCCTGGTGTTCTGTCTCCACGGTAGCCAAAGCAGATGCTTCGGAAAGACCAGGAGGGTGGAAAGCCTGAATGTTATTTCTCCACTCTATCAAACGGATCTCCATCTGAAGAAACTCAGTCTGCTGTCATTTGCATATTAAATAAACCTGAACAAAGGCTTCTTTCAAGTCTCTCTCCAATCTCCCTCCATAACCAATACAAGGTTCCTCAGTATCATCCAATAGGCTTTACCCAGCAGGTTTACTACCTAGCGTACAAAGAATAGACCCTTGTTTGTTTCAAATCTGTTACAAAACAGATCGGTTACAAACCTCACTGGACTGCCCCATTTGTGTTTTGGTTTTGTTTCTGTTTTTATAGTGGAATGAGAACAACGAGAAACAATGAGAAGTCACTCCCTACTCACCTTCAAATTGTCTGGGAGACCTCTTCCTGCAAAAAACTCTACAAGATTGTCTGGCATCCATAGTATCTTCCAATGTTCAAACAACCACATTAGACATGTGCAAAAATGCTGTCTGTAAGCAAAAGGTAGGTATGTTTAGCTACCAGGGTAAGTATGTGCAGGTGTCAGAATTAAAGAGAGGAAGAACACAATGTAACTACATTGTACTTTCATCAGTGAGGATAAAGTTTGTTTCCCCAAGGTCTAACTCACCACCACAACTATGTATGTCCCAAGCTTGGTCTTCAGAGACAAGAAAAAATGTACAGAGGAGGGATTCCAAAATTTGACACTATTTCTGCATTGTTTTAATGTTCCTGACAAGTGCTCCATTGTTTCTTAGCCGTGTACACACTTCATTTCAGTAATTAGCTGTCAGAGAGGGCCCAACAGCAACTTAGCATTGTCTGCTCAAATCATATTAATGAAATGCAATCCACTCAAATGTCCTGAATGCATATCTGTAATTGCATTAAATAGAGAGGCTGGGGACATCAGCAAACTTCAACTTCTGAACATGGCATTACGATCAAGCACGTTAATCCGTTATTTCCTAGGGATTTGACAACCAACTAATACTGCAGAGCTTCCCGTGCAATAATGAAGTCTGATGTTCCAACATTATTTTGGTTTTTTTAAACCATAAAAAGTGACTTTTTAGACTCTAGGATATCAAAGTAAAAGCTGTGCATAATATTTGGGAATACAACACCCTTAAAGGCAGAAAAAAAAAAAAGAACTGCAGGTTGCAGCATCACGGAAGTAGTTTCTATGTTTAGAAATTCAGCATCTGCACGTTAAAACTAAATGTAGGATACTCAGGATACACTGAGTGTATGTAAAATTAAGTAAACCCCAAGATCCTAATCAAATACATAGGCTTTTAAGGCTTCCTGTATGACTATTATGACCAGTGTCCCCACAGAATACAAAATGCAATCCGTTTCTTCTGTTTGCACACTGACATTTGCCAGTCAAATCATTGCATCATTTTCTGTTTCATGCCCTTCATCACTCAAGACTTTTCAAAAAAAATGGTCTCGGACAAGATGAAAAACAAGAAAAACACGTATGGGAAGTGTCCTGTGGGGATAGATAGATTTTGGAAAACTTTCATGTCAGTTATGACTGCAAAATTGCTATTCAAATTTAATTAAAATTGAGCACAATAAGCTATGGCAAGATAAAGGATAGGAAATGTAGCTTTAGGGCAGAGTTACAACGCCTAAAACCCTGGCTAGTAGCGATGCTTTTGTTTTGGTTCTGCTTGGCAAATACTCTCAAGATTTCTGAAACATCTTAATTATGATGATCCACAGAAATTCACAGAACAGAACAGTGCTGCATTTGAGTTAACTCAAGATCTGCAACATATGTCAAATAGATGAGATACTCAGCGCTGCAGTAGGATCTAGTCTTTAATTTCACTCATGTTCATACCCATCTGTAAAAAAATTAATATATTTCCTCACACATGTAGAAATTCTTTGAATGCTGTTTCTCTCCGTAGTTGAGGGTAGCAACCAAATCCTGTACCACACAGACCTCCTGAAGCCGTTGGAACAACTTTGACTCAAGGAAATCTACACTCCTCATCAGAGAGCTTCTTTGCTCACACTGGAAACTCCTCTAAGAAAGTTGGAATGCAATTTAGTCAAGATGTAAAGGAGAGTGCATGATTAGGTAACATTTAGAAGAGAATACATACTGCAAACATTTGCCTAAAGTCCCTGAATAAGGAGAGGTGCAACACACAAATGTTTTAAAAATTTTTATTACCAAGTCCTCCCTGCTAAATGGAAAGCTGTTACTTCAAAACAAAACATAGCTCTAGTTTAACAGAGATACTTTCAGGGGAAACATTTACATGCATGTTACAACTAAAAATTTACCTAAAGCTTGAACTTCGTTGCCTAGGTTTAACTTCTGTAACAACTAATTTAAAAGAACCCAACACTTTCTAAATGATGCTGGTTAGGTGCTTTTAATTACAGTGAATATACTGCAAAAGCATCACCAACACAGCCAAACAGCACTACTCACTATCACTCCACGGAAACTAACTCTACTCACAAGATTCTATTGCAAGAGACAATACAGCCATTTATTTATTTATTTATTTATAGGCAAGTAACGACAGCATTCCTATTCTTTGACTGCCTTCAAGTGCCGAGTGTAAAATGAATGCATATGTAAGAAGAAAGCACCTTAGCTAAGGATGTTCTTTATATTTCATATGTTTTTAGTGGAGAATTTAGTTGACAAATGAACTTTACCTATACAAGTACAGGCAGATCCTTTAAGGAAGGCAACTTAATCACATTTGTAATCCCTACAAATAGCTTAATTTTCACCAATAATCCTCTCTAAGAACAAACGCTCTAGAGATACAGATTTTAACTACTGCTTTGAGAGCTTCACCAAAAATAATTATTTGATACATCTTTGATTTTCACTGAGCAGCAGGACTGAGCAATGTTCGCATAGCATTTAGAGTGCATTCAGAGCAGACATGCCGCCTTCATTTCTGTTACTTTTAAGGATCTAGTAATACTTAATACTAAATAGGATGTTTCAAGAGAGCAATGTCAGTAATACGTTTTATTAGTTCAGAACGAACAACATATATGTATGCATACAGAAAACTGCCATATGGTTCTCACACAGCATTTACTATATATTTCTTATTTTATAAATCGCAAAACCAAATACTACACCAGAAATTATTCAAAAGAGAGCTACATTAGGGACACAAAAGTAACCTTTAAGGAGTTAAATTGTCCTCAACTACAAGTCAAGTTGAAACTTATTTAATTAGGTTCTGTATTTGAAAAAATGAAATAAATTCTTTCATTAACTAAACCAAACTCCCTTAAAGGCAACAATATGTTCCCTCTCTGTCAGGACAGAGCGCAATGAAATCTTTATTTTAATTGGGGTTAGCTACGGGGCCATTTGGCTTCAGATGCTTTGTTTATCAGCCCTAAGCTTTACAGCTTAGCCAGTACTTGAAATATTTTACTACAGAATGATTTCATTAAAAAAAAAAAAGCACTCTTCCAAGTAGTTTTATATAGAGATCATTTTAAAAGTGCATTTCAAAAACTCGAAGTCCAAGCCCAAGGTATCTTGAAAGAAAACACTGATTTCCTTTGGCGTTATTGTGATGCAGGTCTCCCTAACAAATGCCTGTTTTAATGGTATCTGCATCGTGCCCTTCCCTGAGCAACCCAGTGAAGATGCGGCTGTAGAACAATGGATCTCTCCATGGTGATGACTAGCGAGGCAACCAAATACACTAAATTTTTGTCCTTTGTCACAACCACACTTTTTGTTGTTGTTGCAAACAATGTTTCATAACCCTTAGCATTGTGCAGATTTACATTTCATACCTAACCAGGGCTGCAGAAAATGAGGAAGACCTTCTGCATGCATAAGAACTCAGACAAACGTCTTGTAAAATTAAAAAAGTGCTTTATATAAAACTCAGTTAAGTGCACAGCCCACTTTCCTTCTTTTTGTACATCTGTGAACTTCTAATGTGAAGACCCTGTGACCTGAAAAGCTTTGAGTTGATCATGCTTATTTTAATTCAGTTTTAAAACAAAGAAAATGAATTCTTATTAAGTAGGTGACACCTCTTCTCTGTATTAAACAAATTTACAAATATTATTCAACTTCAGTAATATAGTTACTGAAAATACTCCAGAAAACAGTTATCACAAGAATGGACAGTGAATAGGAACTCTACGAAAGCATAGCGCTGATTTGTTTCTAACTGCAGCTAAAAATCAATGAAATAATCCTGTTTTATTGTGAGTGTCAAGCAGAGACTGAATTTCGGATTTACTTCTGAAACCTCCAAGCCTTAGCATTTCTAAAAATAAAAATCTCCAAACCTAATTTCCACATATGAAATATAGTATTACAATATTTTCATATTCTCTTCTTCTATCACTAAAATTTGACCTGTCAAAGACAGACTTTCCCTTTTTCAAAATTTTAAGAATTGTTTCATATAATTCCTAGCTGTTTTCCAGAGGATATTGCTGTTACATCGCTAATAGCTATATACTTGTTATATACTAGACCAAGCTACATAAATTAAGAAGTATACACTATGCCAATACTATTTTACTAAGTCCAGTTTACGATTTTTTTTCTTGATTTTTAAAACAAACTTACCGTCTTACTTCGGTTCTCAGCAATAAAAGCATTGCTGCCATATCTGACAGAATAAAGTTTAACTTAAACAAGGCACTGATTTATGTGCTTCATGTTTATGCTACCTTAAACCTTATTAATTGTAGGTATATATATATATATATATATTTATATTTAGTGTTGACAGCCATATATTTTTCTCTAGATAGCTTTTTGCATATCTTCTCTGTACTGTTCCCTTGTGAGAACTATAATGAAATGAGCTGCTTCTGCAACTTCTCAGCAGGTATTTTGATTTCAGAGTAATCACAGTTTTTTCTACAATCTTTATACAATTTATGTCCTGATCATCTAACAAATAAGTAAAAGACTAAATTGACATCAATATGTATACTTTTCTCTAACAATGCAAACTAATTGTATATCTCTAAACGAGAAAAACGTTTATTCAAAAAAAAAAATCTAGTGAATATACCAACTATTGAGTTCAAAGCAAAAACACCACATGTGTCTAAATAAATATCAAGGAAGTGTCAGAGGTAAATGAGGAGAGACCAGGTGAAGTGTGTGTGATGTGTTAATTGTATTCAAAAAAATAATAGAGGCAAGACAGAGAAGCTGAACTTCCAATTATCATAATGGTATCTACTTCACAACACATTTTCAAACTTGAAAGAGACATTTTAAACCATAGGAATTCTGAGTAGAATACCTCCAGCTGTGTTCTGCATAAATCTTGTACACTGTACATACACAGTTTATTTAAATACCAAGTAAAGTTATGACTTACAAAATGCATATTTCAGTCACAATAGAATATCTGTCATTGCCAGAAGTTACTCATCATTCAATGAAAGGAACAGAAAACAACAAATTAAATTAGAAAAAGATATGAAAAGAAAGAACCTTTTTATTTGATGTGCTACTAGACTGAAGTTGTTTGTTCTTTAAAGAACAATACATTTATCAGCCCTTTGCAGGGTTTACATTTTAGATATAGAATGAAGAAGAAAAAGGTGGCGGTCCTCATTGCTGAAATTATTTTTGCCTATGTAACATTCTGGTCATGAGCCAGAATTTATCTTTTACTAATGCTCTGTCCATACCAAAATCAATGTATGTGGGAAAAAAAGCTGCCTAATTCTCCAATGATACACACAAGACAAAGCAAACAAGGGGCTTAGTACCATTCCATATCCTCCCCTCAGAAGCCCCACGCAAGTAATGAGTACAAGGTGAACACCCAGGACTGCAGTACCGCCGTCCCTCCCCAGGACTGCAGAGTCGAGGTGACAGCATGCACACTACTGAGGCTTCCTTCACATGTGATTTTGCTAAGCCCCAGGGCAGTATCAGAATACCTCAGTGTGATGCTGAAGAAAAGTATCTCTGAATGAGAGCAGGTCTCCTATGCTGTCTGTCACAGCAATCAATCACACTGAACTGTCAGTTATGCCAGGCATACAAATGTCTCATTCTGTCTTTAAGCCTGTAACTTTTTAGGCTTTAACAGAATGAGCTCTACCACTTATCTATGCAAATCATTACAAATAATGTTGATTTACTGCCTTTCCCTTTATTTAAATATCCCTTTTTGTACTAGAAGCTTATGTTCCAAATCATACACAATCTGTAATATGCATGGTGAAAGCCCAGAGCAGCCTTTTTCTGTTATTAAGCTCTATTAGTTTGTTTCTAACCTGATTAAATATTCTAATTTTTATCATTATTCCATGAAGTTTGCCTGCTACTGAAGTCCACTTCAGAAATCTAAAACCCGAAACCTCTTCTACCATCCTCTTCCATGGGCTACTTTCTGTTGAAATTTATAGCTGCTCCCACTAGTGAGAATGTAGATTTCCACCCGCCTGAATGGTCTTTTGTTGTTTGTTTTTGTTTTTCTAATACAAAATGCAACTTATTCATAGCTCATTTAAAAAAACACACACACTCACCAAGAGCCTTACACAGAAGACGAATTCAACAGTCCTGTTATTTTATCCTTGGTGTTTGTTTACTTGCTTCATTGTTCTACTCTAAGTCCC
The DNA here is from genome assembly GCA_011075105.1 of Heteronetta atricapilla. Classification (NCBI taxonomy): domain Eukaryota; kingdom Metazoa; phylum Chordata; class Aves; order Anseriformes; family Anatidae; genus Heteronetta; species Heteronetta atricapilla. Next base: position 9,835,271 of record CM021747.1, read on the forward strand.
CTGCGCTTTATTAGTTCAGGAAATATCTTCAACTTTTCCTGCATGGCGGCATTTGCACACTGCTTCATTGCTTGCTGAGGCTGTGCACTCTCAATTATAAGTAAAGTACCAGGAGAAAACACAATAAAAACAAAGGCTAAATGTAAGTCAAAAACAATGGCTTGAAACAAATTGAGGAGAAACAAAAACAAATGCAGAAAACGGTACAAAACCCAGAGAATCTGGTGTGAAAGGCACAGAGGAATAATTTATCAGCTGAATGTACAAGTCCTTCCCCAGTACAGCTGAAGTATATCGTGGTTCTTTCTGCTCCTCACTGTAAACCTTCCCTGGTAATGGGAAGATTTAGAGGCTTTTGAACAAAGATACTTTTATTTCTCCAGCACCAACACAGAAGACACCCAGAGTGACCTTACCCAGCCTGATGATTGAACATGTAATTTCTACCAAGGCTGCAAAGTTACTCATACAATGAAACACAAGATTCACAATGCTCACACATTCCAACAAAAGATAACACAGAAACTTAAGCGTCAGCATGTAACAGGCAAACACCAACAATCTCAAGAGTAGTCTTGTGAGCACCAGCCCTCTGACAACCACGTGTAAAGGAACTTAACGTTTCAGCTACTGCTGCTGTTAGTGCACTACAAGGTGCACAGAACATGATCCTTACCTTGGACATTTCCAGACTGAAGTACAAAACCATGCCCATTCTACCTGGTTTTTAATTTTATTTTTGGTTTTAAACTTACAAGTCCCTGACATATCAAAAAAACTCCAGTGAAACGGAAGGATCTACTCTGTATACAATGCATACCTTTAAGACTTACACGTGGGGAAAATAAAAAGCTACACAAATGGTGGCTACATAGGTAAGGAAGCAACTGAGATGTGGCAATTACTGGGAGTTGGAAACAACTATTTGTTCTACCACTGAATAACTTAAAAAAACATTTTACCATGGCAACAATCACACTTCATAGCAGATAAAGCATCGAATGCTACAAAGCCTTTTCAGAGCACATTATGCACCAGTACGTAACGTGCACATTTCCATGTTCCTGCACACATACTCCAACAAAATTTCTGTTTGGACTCATCTGCCACTTGCTTCTTTACTCTGCACCACATGCCATTGCTTCTTTTCTGACCTCTGTCCCACTCAGATCTCATGGCACTGGCACTGTTAAAGGAATTGATAGTGCTAGTCTGAGCAAGGGACCGATATAAAATAATACACCAACCTTACGTCAGGCCATCACACTGCTGCTTTAATGACTTCCTGAGAAACGTATCGATTTGTGTTACTGGTATCACCATACTACTTACAAATCCCAGAAGCTTAAATCCTAACTGGTATAAAGAGCCAAAACAGCTGAGTAAACTATCCTCTTAGAGCACTTTGAGGCTCCCGCTGCTGGGGGACACACAAATAGCTATGGAACTAATCTCTGCGTAGCATCTGGGTAACAGCACTGATTCTGCAAGAAAGGGGCAGAACTGTGAAAGCGTTACCATTTGCTGCATTTCTGCTTCTGCACACTTCATAGCTAATTTGGATATACCACTTCAGTTTCTTTCCTATCTATGCAAAGATGATATATATACACTACATTGTCCAAGATCTTGAAATCTCTAATGAATTTGACAGAAACAAGTTATCATCTACACTTAGCACGCTCCATAGAGCATTCTGCAGAAGACTGCACTCTAGAACATCTTCCGCGGTCAAGAGTTTAAACAGAGGTAAAAGAGCAACGCCTTTCCTGGGAAGCACATGTAAATATACCAAGACAAACGACTGTTGCACAGAGGAACATTGGTGCTTTCAGTACAGTTAGCTACAGTACCCTGCACAGTACCCCAGCAAGAACCTATACAAAGAACGACTCTACAAAGATTGCAGTGTTTCATAGTGTCTAAACCACACTGTTGTCTACTTCATAAACAACCAATTAACTTCACCTCAGAAAGTCTGGAAAAAACACGGAAGCAGAAAAGCGCACTGACTCTGTCCTCTGAAATTTTCTGCTTAATCTGAGGTGGACCTCTAAAGAATATTTAAGTTAAATTTAAACCAATTCAATACAAAGTAATTAAAGTTAATCAAAAATTATCCAGTTATGCAGCAAATGGTTGTTCAGGCCGATAAACCTGAATAAGATTGAGAAACTAATCATGAAGGCATAAAAGAAATTAATGGAAATGCATGAAAAAGATTTCCTTCATGGAAAAGATTCACTTACTGTCACTAATTCCCAATGCATTCAAGTTTGTACTGATTTCTATTTACAATTCTCGTTCAATGTGAAAGCTGCAGGTTATACAGACGAATACAACCGTCTTATACTAGAAATATCATCCACTGGCAGAATCACCGTAACACCACTAGTTTCTTCGAGCAGTTCTGTTTCGTTATTAGCATCTTAACGCTTCAGTAAGTTCCCAACTACTATTCCATATGTTTTAAATGTAACTGAAACACAACAATGGATGTTTCAAACTACAACAACATATTTCCTTAGTTCAGTACAGGGAGGCAGATAATTTCATTCTTCTTGGAGACGTTACAAAATAGAACAACAGTATTTTCCAGGAATCTGCAAAAGTTAAAGTTACTGGCCATGCCTTCTCTGACTGATAACAAATGTGTGCACACATGCACATCTCAATAGGATATTAATTAATAAGATACTAAAAACTTTTTTCTATATATTTTTCATTCCAACATTAATTTCATAATATCCACACAAAAAAATTAATTACACTTTTAATACAATCACAGCTCGATTTACCATCTTACTCCCCACTCCTTTTAAATTTACTTTGTTTAGACACAGAGCAGAGCTTGATAGTTAACACTGTTCTTACTTCATTCCGATTCATTTGCCAACAGAGAGAAGGGAAAGCAAAGAAATAAAGGATTTCATCGGGCAGACTTCGAGAGAAGGGTGTGAGCCAAATAATAACGAATACAGTTCTCACTACAAGTATTGCAACTATATTAATTATTTCACCCCCTCAGAGACATTGCCACAAATTACGAGACTGGCACATACTAGAAGCATGCACAGGTGTTGCCACTGAATAAATCCAGTATAAAATATGGAAATTAGGAATAACTAGCATATTCACAATCCAGCAAGATCAGATTTATATGGATTATATAAATGAGAGAAAGGTCTAGCTGCAGGCAATATGACAATACAAGCAAGAAATCGCTTCACAAAGAATGTGGAGTTCATCACCCTAATGGCTAGATTAATAAAGCCATAATCAACCAGATCAGCCCTTTAAAAACAAACGACGGCATCACGATTCAAATCCAAACGCACACCAAAATCTTTCACATAGATATGCCTTTTCAGTTGTGTACCAGAAATAAAACAATTTACTTTATTTCACATTGCATTACATATACCTCTCACTTCAGTATATCACGTATACCGAGTCATGAAAAAGATACCTAATTCTGCAGTGTCTGCAGGTAATAAGGAGTTATCAACTCAAGACAGCAAAGTTGAAAGCTAGCTGCAGGAACACTTAGCTGCTGATACCTGCTTGGATTATTAATGTTAAAATTAGGCCCCCTTATCCATTAAAAAGTAGCAGCACTGCAAAAGAAAAGGACAGAAAATTTCACTTTACAGTGTATTTATAGCAATGAAATACAGACAAAAGGAACTAAGACATGGAAACTGAAATACCTGTTCAGATAATACAGATTCTCTAAGTGCAAATAAACAAGCATTTCATATCTATCAGGACAAAAAAAAAGAGTTGTATAATGCCTGTTGCAAAGTTCACTGGAGTAACCACATATCCGAGGAACAGACAACAAGGCTTGTCATTGGAGAAGACTGTATGTCAAGCTTGGAGTCTGCTGTTAAACTACGCTGGGTGAAGAAAAGGATCTAATGTGGCTTACGTTACCAACACACTGGCATGACAAACCTCAATCCAGTTGATGGTATTCTATCGTACCCTACATGCTACTGCTTGTAGTGAAGCTACGGAGTGAGCTTACCTTTACCACAGATGTTAGGATGTTTCTTAACAAAGATTGTCTGTGAGAGAAAACCACTGAAACGCTGTCTCTAACCACTAGGTGTCAGCATAAGAAAGTGCACAGTCAACAACTTGGCTGCAGTTAACGGGTCTCATTTTTCCTCCCCAGTTACCAATATACACAACTCGGAAGTAGTGCAAATCACCTTTACGTACAGACAGTAACTATACTGATATTTCTATTGAAGATGAGCTGATTTTGTGAAATAAATACTTAAAACTGATAAAAACATTCCTTCCACAGACAGCAAAAAATTAGGAATTTAAAAAAAAAAAATCACTCAAGTGACGAAAATACAATGGTGTGTCACTGCTAAAGATTTAAGCAACATTCTTAAAATTAACAATCTGCATCAAAACAGCCAAAGTAAACACACTGCTTCTAATGTGTTTTATTGTACTTAATAGCAACAGGTTCTGGAGGCCATAAGTACACCACATGTACTAGATTCACTTCCATAATTCCAATCTGGCTTAAAGCAATTTGCAGAAACACCTGTGCACAGTAGGAAACACAAATGAATCAGTTATTTTGTTATATAAATATTTCTTACTACAGTTGCAGTTTCTATTAGCTGGATATGTGTTTCCATGCAAAAACTCCAGCTACTGAAGTCCTCAGGAAGCTTACAGTAGCAGCAACTCCTTCCTTGTCAGTGTACCAGTTTGAAAATTCAGTATGTTACCTTATTATCTTTGGGTTAGAAGCTTCCAAAGAGAGTACGACTTCCTAATATGCTTAAATATAATATGAATTTAAAGTCTGCTCTGTGACACATTCTGGGCCTACACAGAATAATGAAAAATAACTTCACACCATTTATCCTGGAAAGTCAACTCACACCAGATGAGATGGTCTACATAATTAAATTGCCTTATGAAAACTATGGAAGGAGGCAAAGCTGCTGCTGCTTTGAATTTATTTCCTAATTATCAATAATTTTAAAGCAACACTCAGATTTCTTGAGTTACAGAACATCAAATGCAGCAAACTACATCATGTGCAGCATTGCTTATGTCCCATATTTACGACAAGATGTGAAGGCAACAAGAGAAAAAAAATCACTATGGAAATATTTGAAAATATGGTATGTTCTTTTCCTACAAGCTCCATCTTCTATTTGCTTTTCTATTTGTCTCAGACATATCAAAAAGATTTTATTTGCAACTGCTGATTCTGTAAGTTTCAAAAACAATTTTTCCATTATTTTTTCAAAGTAAATGATGGCATCCGCTGTGGTATTTGTAGACTCTGATCCATTAATGTGTAACAACCTGTACCCACCTTAGTACTCCTCCACTATTGAACAAGAAACTCCTATCATTTTGTATGAAACGATCACAATTGTGTATTGCACCTTGTTTGAACACCTGTTAGTATATTACCACACACACACAGTAATCTGAGCTGGTCAGATGACAAGAAGTAACAACCAACATAATTACTGTGCAGAAAATCGCACTACTAGAGCAGAGAATACTGCAAGTATTCTGCAAATGCAGCACACCAGAATACACAGTGCTTTAAGTTCCAGGATGCATTACTAATTGTCAGTTACGATGCTTTGGAATTACTGCATTTTCTTTTGTGAAATGAGCAAGCACGTTTTCTAATCGATGTGATCATTACATACTATTGTTTGGAGTTTTGCTGCACCTTCTTCAGAGTAAGTTTTCCAATGGTTTTGAACTAACTATGAGATGTGATGTTCCCAACAGTAACATTAGTCTCTTACTAACTGCATTCACTGTTGACATATTCTCAAATGGAAGAAGTGTTTGGCAGTTGTGTGATCCACCCAATATCTTACAGAATATCTGCGACGGAACTGGAAACAGAATTAAGGTTATTGAATCCTGACAAGTTCAGTACATGAAACACTTGTCATGTTTTGCAAATTACATTCTTATAAATCTTTATATTGAAATTTATAAACAGAAATGAGACTTTAAATTTATAACATGACTTTTGAAATAAAACTTTGAAATTTTCCAATTCCTGATTCTTAAAATGGGATTTTATGATACATATGTGCAATCATATTTACATGTTTTCTTTGATGGCATCATAAGCGAACTAAACAACCTCTGCTTCCTCAGGTTAGCTGCAATTTCTAGAGAAGTGCCATTGTCAACTGATTTTGAATGTTCATCTTTAACATTCAGTCTTCAAAATACCAGATGGTATTTCCAGAAAAGCAATTTAAATTTTTATTTTTCTTCATAAATCCCTTAGCTAGTTAATCTCACACATACCCAGGCAAAGCATACACCAATATTCCCAGAGTTGCCTGGCAACTACTGGGAGGAGCATCAGAGCACAAGAAGGCCTGCGTAAAGGATGGGGAGTCTCCCTGACATCTTTGTTATATATGTGGACAACGATTTAAATGTCTGACATTATTTCACCTTAAATACTTCAAAAGCAAAATACTTACACTCGTCTATATGCACATAAGCCAATGCAATTTTTTCCACACACACTATATGCACAGCCCCCCAGTAAGAAGTGGAAGGAATCACACTGGCTTCCAAAGCCACTTTGAACCCTGAATATCACTTCTTGGAATAATGCTTATTTAGTAGTGATAAATGGACTGTTTAAAATTCAGACTAAACTACTTTTTCCCTTTGTCTTTAAAAATAACATTTAAAACAAAGTGTAACAATGGAGAGACTTTAGTTATGGAAACATTCTCACACAAAGAAACAAACAAAAAACACCAAAAAACTATGTCAGCAGTCCAACTTCATTTCTTTTAACATAACGATTAAAAATGAATAATGATTAATGATTAAAATTATTAAAATGAAGAGATCTGGCATGCAGACAAGTAATCTTCACAGAAAAGCAGAATGCAAAATACACCTTTTCTCAAACAGTAAGCCTTCATTTTTCCTCCATTCATTTAGCCTCCCTACTTTCACTCAGAACTCATCTTAGCAACTCCCAATGGCATTCAAGTTTCTCTTCTGCCTCCGGAAGTTTTCAGATGAGATGACAATATTAAGGTAAGAGTATGTTTTCCCCTCTACAGAGATTTCCTGAAGCAGACAATGGTCTAAGCAACTGTAGTTCAATTAAGCCTGTGAACACCAGACTGGGATTTATCACTGCATTTGACTTGATCACTGGTTTGTATTGCATTGATTTCCCTTGATTTAGAAATAGGGAGGGTAACAAAATATACTTGGAAAATTCTAAAAATACTCCATGCATCACTTTACAGTTAGTATTCTTAATTCCCCCTCCTCGATTTTCTGGGACATATCTCATGAATGTTCATCATACCATTTACCTTGTCTTTCTCTACCAACTAATGCACACACTTCACTAGGAACCTCCTACATACACTTTAGCCAAATTGGAATGTTACAAAGCATGTGGAAATACATGAATTTGGTTGGACTAACGTGTACTGAAATCCATGAAGTAAGCCAGGAGCACATGCCGCACTAGAAGCAATAAAGCTAGGATCAAGCACTGAAAAAATTTTCCCCCACTCAGATGGCACTGAATCGTTGCTAACTAGGGATTAACTTTGAACTAGAAGCATGAGACTGAATTTTCCCAGTGATTTATCAGTGGTTACAACTGCAGATAATCCTTATATTTCTGTAAAAACATAGTTTCTTTACTAATTTTTTTATGTCCTTAAACCCCAAGATTCCACAGACTTTCATGTTTCAAATTTAAGCATATATTGCATACAAATAAATAAATCTTTTATTACCTCTAAAACAATACAATGAATACCCAGGTATTGCAGTGAGAGAAAAAGGTGAAGTCTGCATTACCCTCTTGTAATCATTAATTCAGTTTTATCAACTTTCTTCTAATTTAATTCTTTTCTAAAAGCAGTAACATCTCTAAGATGTTTTTCTCCTTATGTGATCGATCATTTGTTGCATCTCTGTCTTTTTTGGAGGCTTGAACACTGTTTTCAGTAATGGTCATCCAGACAGCCACAAAATCAACCTTAGTAAGTGGATTATACAGCATGAATCCCTGTTAGCTTCCCCCTCTCCTGCTATAGATGCTTACTAATTTCTTACTTACAGGTTCTATTTTCAGCGCGTTTCTGTAGCTCCCAAAGAAAGATGCTTGTGCTTTTAGAAATGCTCTTGCAACACCATCTCCAGTGGTTGTAGAGACTTTCTTCAATCTGCTCTTCAGTGTAGAAACCTGAAATCACATAACCAGTTTAGATTACTCTCGTATCACAGAGCATAACACTTTGGGACACAGCTAAAAGAAAAAGCACTCACCACAGCAGCAATTGTAACAAAAAGAGACACTGTGAATTCAGAGTTGAATTTTTCTGTTCTAAAATCATTACTCTCTCAGCTCTCAAGATATGATGGATTCTATCCAAAAACCAATAGGAAGATAAAAGCTTCGTTTCAACCTTCTCTCCTACTTAAAACAGGCCACTAACATGCTGGTAGGTACTATTTTAAAGGTAGTCCATGAAATTCTGTGTCATTCTTGATTAGAATCCAGGAAAGAATTTTAGCTAAATTAATTAAAACCTCAGACTAATAAGGATTTACTATCTTTTTTTAATGATATCAAAATTAAATTTAATAGTGAAAAACCAACCCTTCTTTTGCAAATAGAATTCTACAAGTATTGTACATGCACCTCAGAGATGGCACAGAACCTCTTCTAACTAATCAGGCCTTCCACCACCACCAAAGCTCAGCTATTTACAGCACAACCTCCATAGGTCTGAAAAATTTTCTTACCACAAATGTATGCATGTATTTTAGGGGTATATTCTCTTTTATTTTAGTGACTTATTGCAAAATAACAAAATTAGTTTTATTTATGCCTTCAGCAGGTTCCCTTGGCCTGCGTCCAGCCGCCCACCCAGCCGCTCTCTGACTCCCCACCTCAACAGGACGGGGGTGGGGGGGGAAAAAAACATGATGAAAAGCTTGTGGGTTGACACAGAAACAGGAAGATCACTTACCAATCACCATCACTGGCAAAAACGGCAAAAATTAATATAATTTAGCCTCTTCCTCATGCTCAACTCCGCTCCTTCCCCACTCCTCTACTTCCTCACATGGCACTGGAGTTCAGTCAGTCCATGACAGCCCCTCTTACACTCCTTCCTCCTCACACTTTTACTTACTAGTAAGGATTTTGCCCTTTCTTAAATACGCTTTCCCAGAGCACCACCGGCCTTGCTAACGGGCCCTGCTAACGGGCTCAGCTGCGGGGCTGCTGTGGAGCCGGCTGAAACCGGCTGCGTCCAGCACAGGGCAGCCCCGGCCCCTCCTCAGAGAGGCCCCGCAGCCAACCCCTCACCAGAGAGGCCCAGCGCAGCGAACAAAGCCTACAATTTTTAAAAAGTCTCAAATTAACAGTGATATTCTGTCCTTCCAAACAGTCAACATGAAGGTTTTTTCTTCCTGTTTCTCCAAAGATCTGAACCACCTGTGTGTTGGATGACTCTTCTCTTAACCTTCATAGCCCGTTCACTCCCACAGTGGAGCTGGTTAATTGCCTCAGGACTCTGAGGTGCACTTCAGGTGAACACAGCTGCCCCATTACCTTTTACACAAAGATACTTACCAATCAAACCTTGGCAGATATTACACAAATTCATTTCTATGCAGACAAAGTTAAAATTACCATGATCCAGGTTACCTGAATAGTCTTTGCTTTCTATGTAAGCCAAAGGCTAAAGTTTTAAGGGTTATCCAATACTGTTCTCTGCACTTCAGAATTTCTCATGCATGCAAGAAGGTTCGTGGTTTGGTATCTCGTTTCTAATACTTACAGCTCAGTAACTACTGAAGTAAGGTTGTGTATCTATATATTATTGTTAGTGACAGCATTTTTCTTTTCCAAACACAAGCTGTGAAAAGAGATGAAAAACCTTTCAAAGACTTAACATCCAGCTTGCTGTGTCTGTGCTGCAGCAGTTATGGATTTGTTAAATCATTAACAAATAGTTATGTCAGCAGCAATTTTTTAGTATTGGAGACAGAGCCAGAACATGATAAATTTTCAAGACAGATCGTACAGAACACACAGCAATACAGAAAAAGCAAGCTGGACATTCGTTCTTGAAATAAATTCATCTGTTTCTTTTAGAGGACATGACTGCATAATGTGCAAAGCTCAAGAGTGATGGGATACCTTATGCAAAAGGCAGGAAGGAGTAAAAAATTCAAAAGGAAAGCAGAAAACCAGAAAACCCCTAGTCATCTTGATTTGCAGAAGAACACAACTCCACAAATACCCGTATTATGAATTTAGCAGAAATAATTCTATCAATAACCAGCAAATCTTCCTTCTGACTCAAATGTTTCTCTGAAAAACTCCATCAGGCCAGCTCTATACACTTCACACCACAAAAGAGACATCACAGGAGTATTTGTATTTACAAAGTCAGGAAATTCTGCTCTAGTGACCTGAGTTTTACTGAACAACTGTTTAAGTTCTTCAGTTTTACCCCTCCAGTAAGTACATCCCTCACTTGTCCTTCACTAGCCTTAGATTTGTGGAGGGCACTAAAGTGACTCCGCAGCTGTATAGGTTTTAAATATATAAATCTGGGTATCTCTGGTTGCGTTTACTAAAACAGTTCAAAAGAGATTTGCTTTTACTTTTTTCTCCATCTTCTGTTGTAGAAGGATTTTCATTACAACTATTTAGTATAACAGAAATAATCAAGAACATGTCCAGTGTTGTTTATAAATCTGAATGCTGTGGCTTATGCCATTAATGAGCCTATAAGCACAAGCTGACATAATACAGATTTATTACAGATAAACAGATTTATTATTTATAGATAAACAGATTTATTGGAAGGTCTTCCATGTCCCAAAATCAAGCTCACTGCTATTCAGTGAGATAATATCTCTCAAGGAGCTCTGTTATTCTCAAAATGTAACAGCTTAATCGGATTTTCAACATGTTTGAAGTTTGTTAACTTCCATGTTTGAAGGGGTCTGATGATAGTTGTAGGGATGAAATATACCTTTATTTCCTGTATTAGCTTCAGTAAACCATTTAAAGGTAGTTCTTAAAAATGCAATGAAGTGTCTATATCTCTGAGTAACTTCTGAATCCATCCCAAACCCTTTTCAGTGATTTTCTTTAACAATTCATGTGAAGAACTTGCCATCTATATAGAAAAAAAAAAGACTGTTCTCAGTTGCACAACAAACTAAAAGTTCAGAAGGCTAGTTACAGCCTTCTACTCTACAGAAGTAGAATAGTGATAGTTTTTTTTGCTAATTCCTTAGGCTTTCAAATCATTTGTTCTCTTCTGAGACTAAATCTAACACTACATGATGTCTGGTTTATATATACACACATTTACTCTTTCAATCAAGTTCATTGCAGTAGGGATATTAGTTGTTTGTTTTTTTTTTTTAAAATCAATGTTAACAACAACATATTGTTATTCTTAAGAAACTAGTAAGTTGGAGGAAACAAATTTCACTCTAAGTTAATACATAAGAAATTACACTACCCAAGCAGAATTCTGATTTTTTAGAATTGTTTTTTTTTTTCCTGTCTAAAGGAGTAGTACTTTTACAAAAATAAGACTGTGACCACTCAATATCAAGATTATTTCTAGCCAAACAGACACATATACATACAGTCTACCCTTAGAGTGTTTTTAAAGAAGATTTTTATACTTCTGGCAGTTCAGGTTTAAAGGTCAGATTTAAACTATCACCATGTTTCAAAATGCAATCTGTGCAATGCAGCATAATGAAATGGTTCAGTAAAGGTGCTAGTGGAAATTCTTTTAATTAGGTCCAAGGCTTTTCAGTTGTCAACATGAATAAAGCAAGAAACATTCTATTGCAAACAGTGTAAGAAATAAAAATGGATTCACCTTTAAGAAAATGGTTTTGTTATAGAGTTGCAGTTTAGTACTTCTTGCTCCCCTGAAAGCAGTTAATTTCCCACTAAGTGGAAAAACAGTAACATAGGCTTCCTGCTTGTGGTAACTCACTAACGAATGGACAAAACTAAATTCCTGACAGCCTAAAATATTCATTGACTAACACAAATGTGCAATACTAAAACAGCCATCAGATATGTAAGATCTGTTTGCCACAGCCTACTGTATATTAGGCATTGCATCAGTCCTTCATTTAATAAAAAATACAAGTTGACAGAGTGAGCTTATGCTTTATTCCTTGTAATATGAAGCTCTGACTACAACTAAGCCTAGAAGATGACACTTATTTGGAAATACATGATAAATCCATAAGGGTTGCATAAAAAAAAAAAATTACTACCCCCTCTTTGCTATTCCTTGCAACACAGACGGTGGTGTAGGAGACTTGTCAGCAGCAGATGCACTTATTGTAATCACAGTCCTTAATAAATCTCTTTTTTTAATATTGACTATTTTAAAGGAAAGTAACTTCCCAGGGTGCTCTCAGGCTGCCAGATTTTCAGCAAGCTATCAGAAGCAGAAGGTGATGGAGGGACAGTTTTTCACATTTCAAATAGTTAATCAGTAACAGTAGTAAACACCTTGATTTTCAGGTACCTGACCTGAACAATTCAGGAAGTCTGACTGCTAGTATTGCCGAAGTAAATCAAGGCAAAGAAATTACTTAATCTGATTCTCCTAGAACGCTCTCAATACTATCCAGCTCCTGTGACACAAACATTAACTGGAAAGACGTGTTACTGTAGCCCATGTTCATTTGGATACTAGGAGTGAAGAAGTAATGAAATACTTATTCTAGATTGCTGAGAATCAACAGTATAGGTAGCAACATCATTATCATGAAACTTGAACATGACCCACTACTTCAAACTCCAGAATAATCATAGGACTTAAAGGCACTGTTTTACTTCTTTTAAAAGGCTTGTGGGAAGAGAGGGGCTTTAAAATATTTCCACTGGATTAATGGATTAATTACCCAATGGCAAATGCATCACACAGACGTTTTTCCTCAATGCTGAATATAGATAGATTTAATTTAGCAAAGTAAATTTTGTGTATATTCAGCAGTGCATGAATTACTTACTGTTCACATTAAGTAGCAGAACTGGCAGAACAGTTTGACAAAACAGCCATTTATGAGCATAAAACTGTTGAAGACATTTTTAGTTTCTCAGATCATAAATGCATCTAATTTAAACTGAGACCCATGGGGAGAGAGACTCCCAGAAACTCCCCATCCTCCCAGGGAAGTAAAAAATAAGAAAAAAGAAAAAAAAAAAAAGTATAATGGATTGGCTTTACAGTCTCCCTGCTGAGATGAACAACTTGATCCACTTACAGTTCCAAACACATGATGCATGAAAGAACTGACAGAAATTCAATTCTTGCAAAGAAGAGCAGCTGCTCTCTAGTGGTCAAAGCCAAATATTAAGCAGTATGAAGGAAAGGAAAAGACCTAGAGGAGAATACTTCATTATCTAGGTAACTAAAATAATGAAACAAAGCTAAATAAGACATAAACACTGATCCCAAACGTTAATTACACAAAGCAACACAATTCAAGTTTAGGCTTTGTTACAACAAATATTAGTCCCAGCTGTATTTATATAGCAGTTGTGAAAAAAAATACACCATGTATGCTATTTGTGAGCCATGCCAGTTAATTGAATTTGCTGGCAGCACTTCCTCTGCTATGCTCCAACATCCTCCAAGATAAAATGTAGCTTTTAAATAGACCTGTGGAAAACTGAATCAAGAAATTTGAACTAATAAAACACAACTCTTTACTGTTATAAAAGTAAAGTAAAAGTAAATAATGAAAGGAAGGAAGTCTCTTAAAATTTATTACATTCCAAAGCTTGAAGTTCTGTGTTTATTGGTGAAGTCTCTTCTGATGTTCTACAGCGCGCCTACAACAGCTCCTTTAATGAAGTCTCATAAAATCTAATATAATACTTGATTGTTGACAAATCATATATATGTTTGAGGCCCAGCACTCACTGTACCCAGACATTTCTTACATAATTCCATGAAATTTACAAGTCTGTCATTTCCCGGGTTGTGGATAATGGCATGAGTGATGACCAGCTGGCAGATTTGGATGCTGGGAGTGAAATCAAAATGAAAAACTATAAAAAGCCAGAAAAATTCATGGAAGTAACTTTTATAGACTAATGCTTGACTAAAGCCAAGATGTTCACAATCAAGATGGACCTTTTATCTACAGCTCACTGTTTTCGAAGAATGGATCACACCACAGATCACAGAGAAATGACGGGATGGCACAGTAGGAGGCACTGGGTATTCACCATTACTTGAATTTTTTGTCAAATGGACCAGCTTATATTGAGCTCCCTGCATATCAATTTTATTTCTCAACTACACATAAAAGGTATAGATCTAACTGTCAGCACAATATTTTGAACTAGTAAAAGAAATCCAGATTTTCCCCTGCCATTTTCTGCTAAACAGTCACCCTCTGACTTAAAAATATCCTCTTACACCCTTATTCACTTTACTGCTCTTCCCTTTCAGCCTCTTTATTGAAGATGATTGCTGTGGGAAGTAGCAAGCTGGACGTATTTATGTCCCATTAAATGGATACATCAAGCATTTAAAAAACATTTCTATGAAGTTATTAAAAAATCAATTACCAATAACAAGTTTGAATGAGAAAAAATAAGTTCATAAGTATTTGCACTGGGCAGTGCTAGAAGTGAGTATGAAATAGTCCATTTAAAACTGTCATTCAGGATATAAAACGTACAAAGTTTGTTAAAGCTCATCTAGAAGACGACAGAAAAACTTAATTCAGAAACAGAACTTATTTTAAAATGTATTTTTTTCTTTTTCATCTAATTGAAGAGATAAAGATGATTTCAAGTAATACTTCAAAATCATGAAAAAATAAATTTTGCTTTCTTTTTTCCTGTTCAGATGTACCATACACTGCATGTTTTACATCTGTTGTGGCTGTCCCTGCTCACCCCCCAAAAAAGATTAACTCTTCAGATGACCAAAAACTTGATCGTTCTAATCCAAAAGTGGACTGCTGCATCATTTCTAGCTTAGGTGAGCATTAGCTAATTTTCATCAGGAGGTTTAAAAACATATCTACACATTTTCAAACATTATTTAACACTTCGCAACAGAAGAGAACTGAGGTAAAGCAATTTACTTAAAATAACAAAAGTAACACAATGAGATACTGAAATGCACAACTGAACAAGTCAAAAGTATTTATACTTTCAAGTAATGGAATGGTTGAATAAAATCATTTCATACATACCACATCATTAGGAAGGCTCTGAAGGTCATCAAAAGGGGTTTCCAGTGTGTTGGTGTCTACATTAAGAATCACTACATCTTCCAGGGCCATGCTTCTAACTTTCTAAATAGGAGCACATTCAAGAGAGGAGAAAGGAAGATATAAATATGGAGAGTTAAATCCTGGGCATAAAGGACGCAAGTAACAGCATAACATCATGGTATTACAAAACTCAACACTTCTAAGTTATGCCAACATTCCTGTCTGTCACCACTTGTTTTATTTATTTATCTTATGATGTTGAAAAATTAACCTGCAATTTGTGGACGGAATTTCTAATGCCGTACATACTGAAATTTTTGAAACCACAGAGTTGCTGGTTGAGATTATTCCAGCAAAAAGGTATTCCAAGGACCTCTACTAATGTTTATCTTAACTCTGATATCCTGTTCGCAAATTTAGAAGATTTTAGCTAAGTGAAGATTTCAAGGTCTTTGTGTATTTAGAAATTAATTTAAATAATAAGTAGCGGCTTTTCCAGTAGGTATGAGCTGTATTAAATCAAAAATGAGATCCGTTTTTTAAATTCTAGGTTGAACCTTGTATCTCCACTGCAGACTAATTTACAACTATTTAAGCCACATTGAGACTACAGAGGTTACAAAAACAACAACAGCAAGTTAAGACAAAAGCTCCACCATATCCTGACCTTGTAATGTTAAGTGAATCAAAATTTTTGATCCTGCTCCCATTAATTGAGATCTCTAATCTTCTTTAAGTGTTTAAACCTTTGGTAACAGTACATACAGAAGAAAAGCATAACCTATATCTCACAAAAGAACAATCATTAGAACATTTGACTAAATAACTAAAGGTATCAGTAATCTAAGCAAATTTAAACATTGCCAGACTTTGTTTCCCTGCTTAAACGACAGTAAATGAATCACTGTTATGAAAGAGAACAATATTTATGTATTTATTTTAACACTTTTTCCACTAAGAGCACAATTGAATTTTATTTATTTTTTTGACTAATTGCACAGAGCTAAGTCCTTTTCAAATCTAGCTTTGTAAATTCAAAATCAGTAAAAGTGTAACTGCAAAATATGGTGATTAAGGGAATTTCCCATTGACACTGTAAACAAACGTTCAAGTACCTAAATTCCTACAGTACTAAATGAGAGTTATTGAGGAGGTAAATTAACAAAAACATACTCATTTTTTAATTAAGATTTTGTGGGGTGGGGGGAATTGTTTCCTTTAAAAGAAAGGAAATAAAACTCTAAAACAATGGCAACGTTGAGCCTTAGGCATCTAAATAATTACCTTCAGTTTTCCTCTGTCTATAAATAAAGCTGCTGTGTACTTAAAGGAGGGGGTGGAAATCAACCAAAAAAAGCCAACAACTATTAAAAAACACTTTGCAGACATTTAAGTTTAGGTCTTCCATGAGAATTTTCCTTGACTTAAATGAAAAAATATTACTTTTAATGCTTTCCACACAAAAAGCCCAAGCAGTACATGACAAACCAGGTACTTTCCTCTCCATTTCAGGAACCAAAGGTCACTCTCATGGCTGCATCTGATAAACTCTAAAGCAATCCAGGAGTCTTGCTCCTTCTAGGAGTCCGGAAGCACCAGACAAACTGATTTGCTCCTTCCTGTTTCAGAAAATTAAAAATCGCACTTATACTCAGAGGAGTCTAAAAAGCTCCAACAAAAAGGTCTTGCAATGCACTTAACCAAAGCCAGAAGCTTGTCAAAATCAAGTGCTAGTAGGACAAGACAGCAGGAATTAAAACCTTCTCTTGAAAGAAGCAACAAATGTGCTCAAACTTGTCAATGAGTGTTTCTGTAACTTCGGTGGTGAATCTGCACCTTCCCTTTAGCACAGCATTGGGATTTTCTGTAGCAAAGCACAGGCTTTGCACAAGCTGAAATCTGCCAAGGAGCATAATACAAAACGATTGAGTTTGCCAGGCAAGGACTATATGTAATCACCTCCACATATAGCCCTGAAATAACTGCATCTGAAAGGCCAGTGTTCAACTCTGCTGCGCTGTACCTTTACAGAGCGAAGAGCATAAACTTATTTAAACTTCTCAATATTTAAACTTCTCAATATTTGAACTTCTCAAGTTGTATTAAGACAGGGAATTTCCCTAGAGACAAACCCTCAAATTTAATAAAACACCTGATAATAACTTGATTTATTGCATCTGGCATTGTATTTGACAAAAAAATAAAAGACAAAACAATCTTCCAGTGGCCCAGCTGTGCCTTATCCCACAGAAGTGCAGACTGACCAGTTCATCTTGATCCTTTTTGTCATCTTTCCTTTCAATACAATCTTTAATAAAGGTATTATGAGATAAATGTAGTACCTATCAGCCCAGCTGAATCCGGAAATAAAAGCATTTACTCTGTTGTTGGAATTTCAGTAAAAACTCCCAGCATCCAAATGCACTCTATAAATCGCAACTCCACGTAGAATATTTCACAGGTAGGCTTTGCAAGTTGTCACGGTTTTGTCAAAATATGAAGGGACGGCCACTAAGCTTTATATAGTTATATTCCGTATTTCACAACTTCCTGAACATCAAAACAAAATTTTACAAATGAATCGATACCCATTAAACAGAATGGGCTATATTCAGTAAGTCCATATTTTGCAGAAAAACACATGGAGAAGCAAAACCAAGAAGAAATATGAATGTTACTGTTTGCTTATCCAAACTTACCGCATGCTAGGGATTTGCTGGGTCAAAAGATACGATTCAGTGAAAATGTGCATCACAGACTACTACTGCAAGCCTTTCTTAACCAACCTTACCAGATTCCTTGTAGCCATAATTAATCATCTAAACCCAACCAAATCGGACTAACATCTACACCTGCCTTTTATTTTATATGTCTCTGTTTAAAAGAGCGGAGAGGTAAGGAAAGCTGGTTTAACAAGCACACTGAACCCATTGTTTATGGCCTCTATAAACATGGCTTAGTAAGAATTACTGACTTAATCAGAGAGAACTTATCTCCTGGTGAAAAGAGCACTTTAAATTTCAGAAATGGCACCTTTACTGTGAAAATCTCTTAACTTTTCAAACAAACTCCAGGGGGCCTTAAACACCAGGTCAGTAAATAAGCAGCAGTTAGTATGATCCGTCCTGCTCACAAGCAGCCAAACACTTGAAGTAATTTAAATGTTTTATGTGAAAGGTAGCAAAACCACTGAGAAACTGTATGGAAATATTAAGGGGTGCTCCTCTGTCTCACGTGCATCATATCTCAGAAGAAATATTCTTCAATAATACCAATGCCAATTTATACTAAATGTTATTTTATTATCACTATTTACAGCTGGCAGCTTTTGCTTTTCCTCCCATAAAAACAACTGAGCTAAACTTCATACAGATGAACAATGGTATTGGATATTTCCTTAAAACAACAACAATACCACACACACACAAACAGAGAGGTTTATGTATCTTCATTGCTAAATTGGTGCCGAAACATAAACCAAGTTGATCATGAGGTTTCACGACCAGACACAAATGGATCAACATATTAAAGATGTTGCAATAACAGAGAAAAGAAAATTCACCTTCCAGTAATTATTTTGGGATCTTAAAAAAAAATAAAAAACAACAACTAGTATTTGTAGCAGCTATTTTGTACATTATACTTGAAACTATTATGAAAGTATGATCCACAAGTCTAAAATCCATTCGTTTAATGAGTTGTCTCTACTTAGTTAATAGTTTCCATTTATTTTCTTAAGAACGCCACAACGCCGCAGACAACAATGTGTCAATCTGGCTGCCAGAAGCAGGAAAGGCAGCGGATATAAAATTTTATTATTTCATGCCCCAACAGCAGCCAGAAGGACTTAATGAAATCACCCTCAGATTTACAACCTGAAATAGCTATTCAGCAGACAAGCGTGGTTAGGTTGGATGTGCCCCTTGACCTTGCAGCCCTTTGATCTGCCCCAGCAGGTGGCCTGCGCCCCCCTCTGTGCATCTTCCACTCTTCCGCCACCCCCGACCTTGATGTGCAGGCCCTGATCCTGTACAGGTGATTCTCGAGATCCTTATCACAAGCAGCTGTTGCTAACTGAGTGACAAACATCACTAGTGCTGCTCTAATGCCACCGTACAACAGCAAAACCTTCCGCAGGCACTGGTAAGCTGGCCCGAAGTTAGTTTACTTTTTCCAACAGTTGCCTAAGAGACAGTTTAATAAGTAATTTCTCGTTTTTACATGCATTTTACTCTTGAAACCACGTACAGCCATAGTTGGCATACTTGTGAGTGCCCAAAATTACATTTAATTTTTTAAAATTTGGATTTATGAACACCCAGTATATAACCCCATCATTTAAGCCCTGCAAAAAAAAAAAAAAATACACTTCTTCAGTTCTAGGTAGAAAATTCAGTGATTTACCAATCCTAAATGGCTTGAAAAAGCTAAATACTACTCTCCAATCCAAAAACTTCATTAGCAATTAACACTGCAGTGGAAGATGCCAGTGTTCAGGGAGTCTTCTGCAAACAGACAGCCAGTAATTCCCCCAGTACTCCACGTGGCACTGCCAGCACGAAGCCCAGGCCAATCTAAGCTGTTTCTCCGAGGCTGCTAGCTCACACTGTGCCAGCTACCTGGCATATAATTGGACTGGACCACAAATAGTGCATACTCTTGTCTACCTGAAAAAGACACAACAATATGGCAAAAAGCGCTCCCAGAATACATGCACAGGGTTCAGAGGGCTGAACACAGCCTTCCATTCATCTGTCTGCGTAAGGGGAAGACTATCAGTGTGAAATGAGATCAGCTGTTGTGTCCTAGCATGTTAAAAATAGGAAGAATTTTAGTGAAACTTCTTTTCCTGACATGAACATATTTACTCCTACTAGGTTAAAATAAAACAAAACTCTTCTCATGTTGGCTTTCTGATATGCACAACTGTCTTTCCTGGTAAGGAAGAACTCATCCTGACAACTGCAATGCCAAGTTTCACACACACACGCTCACTCTGGAAAATTACACAAGAATTAAGACTCCGAAGTCCCAGATGAAGTCCTCAAGTGACTGGGATCTTAAAAATAAATAGTTAAGTAAATATACTTTTCTCATCTTTAACTTCAGTTCTAAATACTGCTTCTGTGCCCTGGACAGAGCACGATAAGGCTGGGCATTACTGTGACTTGCACGATGGAGGCCTGGCACGGAAGATTATACTGCCAGCAGCGTGGTATCTGACAGCTAAAAGGAACCGTGCCCAGTGGTAATGGGATCCACATGTGCCTGAATTCCAATAGGTAGTCCACTAGGTCAAGGGCATTCCTCTTCCATCAGCGCCATCACGCTAACAACCTTCACTACAGAAACAGTTGCCGAAACAATCGTTCACTAAGACAAAATGCAAGAGGCTGCCAGCTAAGTTTGACACCGCTTGTAACAGAGAGCTGAATTTAATGTAACACGAATACTAAAATAGCATGCAGGATGCAGGTAGAAAGTAAGATTATGAAAGGGATGTGTTCATTTGATGGAGTTTCATCTTCCTATCTTGTTATTTATCAGTACTAAGTACTTATCTTCATCTAATATGAATTCAATTAGTTCTGTAAGCACGTTCCATTATTCATGTGATAGCTCCAGTCTTGCTTATCCAACAGCTTATAAACTTTTAGCCTTCTTTGAAGTCACTTTATGGATTGCTAAATGGAAATCTTATAAAGAATGACTAACTAGGTGATGATAGAAAAGCTGAAAAATAAGAGCACAAAACACAGCTTTATATTTTCTACCGAGATTTTCCCTCATAAATCAGCCAGAGCCCTCTGACCTACAACAGGAGATTATCTTATCTCACAGGAGAACATTTCAGTCACAGCAAATTAGATTTAACAGTCAATGGATATGCTTGATATTTTAATCATAAGAAAAATTTGTCATTTTCCATTAAAATAACTGCTCCTTCCACAGAGACCCCATATAACATGGGAAACTAGAAACTAGCTAAGATGCTAACTAACTAGTTTGAAAAAAAACCCTCTGGAGGTGCAACAGCGTGTGTATTTTCTTTTTAAGCCTTGTAATTGCTACTGTATTTCTCGCAGAGGACCTACTCCAAGACAAGGAGGGCAAAAGCACACAGAAGCAACACCAAAGCTGGAAAATTTCCCTACACTCCAAAGTCACCCTTCCGTTTACACCACAGCTTCCCCTGCACACGTTGAGGCTTCCCCTAGCACTCACGCAGCACCGACACATTATGCAATCTGGGCTGCTGGAGCAGAACCGTGTAACTGCAACTCCTCCCCTGGGGCTGCACAGGAGAAGAAGAGCCCACCTGTCCTAACCTGAATGGAAAGCAGGGGAATTAATCCCTTCTTCTGAAACTGGAACATGTGAATTGACAAAACACTTTTAAAGGACTATTTGCTGAAATTTCAGCATTTAATGTAAAAATGGACACTGGATAATGACAGTATTTTAATCTGTAGTTTTAAAAATTATTTTGATGTGGAAAAAAGTAATACAGCATATTATTTAAAAATACACAACTGATGGAACGTGAGAAAAAATTGCTGTTGCTACTAGATTGTTACTCTTTCAACATCAAAATCAGGCTAAGAGGTAAACTAGTAATGCTCAAATTTGTTTGCTGAATGTCACCTTTCCTTTGCCCAAGACTCAGACCAATTATCCAGTATTTGCTAACAAACAAGAGATACAATAGCCCAGTGTGTGATTTTATTTTATTTTTTTTCTGTGGCAAAAGCACAGTCAGCTAGAAGATGCATTTCTATCTGCAAGTATTCAACTTATCCTTAAGAGGAGGGGGAGTAGAGAAGACAGGTTTTTTTATTTATTTCATTTATTTCATAAGGCACTTTGAATAACTGTACGTTGCCAATGTGTGTGTGTGTTCCAGAATCTCCAACTATTCAAAAGCTGTACTGGATTTAGTACTAAACAGATTTTTTCACAAGTTACTAAAATGGATGAAAGTTGGCTTCTCCAAGAACTCCTTTTTTTGAATTTTTACAGATGGAGTTTGGAAGGCCTACAGAGCCCTGCAATCCGAAAAAACTGAGACAAAGGAAGAGGTAATATTTGATGTAGCAAGGCAGGGGTGAGACAAAGCAACTCCATAGTGTAACTATTATTATTTTTCTATACCCATTGCCAGGCTGACCACGCAGGTCTTTCTGAGAGCAGATCTGTGAAAGCTGACAAGTATCTGTACTACGATGTTATCTCATCCTCTACCAGGCCTTTTGCTCCTTTTTAAAGTAGCTAGGTACCCTAGTAAGAATGCCAGCGATTGCCTGGCACTGCTATTGGGCAGGAGAATTCTTGCTCAATATGAAAAATATGAGCCAGACTACTCCCTAGACATCACTTTGGTTCTGCCTATGCAGTATTCAAATTTAATGATCAGAAATCCTTTTAACAAAACATATTATATACAAACAAATGTACGTGTTGACATTTAGAAGAATTGCTTACTCACTGACACATTGCACTGTAATTCTGTACTTTATTTAGCAATATAAAGGGCATCTGTGGTCAAGCAGGGGGGAGCCCTGCATATTCTATCTAGCTCCTCATGAAAAAGGTGACTTCTAAGAAATTACGTCACATTAATACTGGGAAAATAAGGGGAAGTTACATAGCATAAAAACCTAAGTTTTAAAAACACGGAGACATAGAAGATTATTATTACATAAATATGCCTCAGTGAAAGAAAATGTTTGAGCAATATTTCCACAGAAGGTAATCTTTACGGAAAATACTAAACCAAATATTCTAGTAATATGCATTATTTCATGTGATGTTTGTTGTGTATCCTAAGCTTAAATTTCCAAACACAAGTATCTATAACAGGGACACAAGTCAATTAATTTTCAAGGGCATTTGCAGTGCCTACCGTTCAACACTGCCTACTAATTTAAGTGCCTACAAAAGGGCAGTGCTTTCCTCGAAGAAATGCCTCTTCCCTTAGCGAGCACATACACGGTGGTCAGCCTTCCTGTGTAAAGGCGCACAATTAATAAGGACTAGGATTTTCACAGGGAGCTAAGTTAATAGCTTCTGTGGTCCTCCAGATACTTTTGAGAAAAGTTATCAACTGTTTCAGCAGGATTGGAAGCAGAAGGAAACGTGCTATTTCCACACACACACACACACACACACAGCTAGCAGAATTACTCTGAATTGTTTATATGTGAAGCTTTCTGCGAGGGCTGGTTTTCTGCCCGCTTTGTGTTAACATTAACAGCAAGTTCCTTCTTTTCAAGGTCTTTTGAACATTAAAAAAAATACAAACTGTCTGCAAATGCCTACAAGAGAACTCTAACTGTCAACATTTTAGTTTAATATCAACTCCGTCTTTCCGAACAGAGTAAAACTAGAGGCAGTAACTATTACATGAAGCAACAGGATGGAGAGGGGAACACACCCTGAGCTCATCGCTGACTGCTGAACTGCAAACAAACTATGCCCAGACAGTACAAGGTACCATTAAGACTCCCTTAAGATTTAACACTATCCTGCATACCTAACTTCAGTTATCTGAACACTCCTAAAGAAATTAACAGGACTATTTTTAAGCATATAAAATAAATATAAAATAAAATAAATATAAAATAAATATAAAGTAATTTGTAGAATTTGGGTCGAAATCATAAAATGACATATATTTTCAGAAATGTTTAGAAAGACTTACCTCCATCAAACTTAAATGTATTCCAATGAGGTAGGGCATTGGGGCACTGCAAAGAAGAAGAAAAACTTTACATTCTCGTAATGCTGGATTAACACATATAAGTTATAAAATTAGCTGCAGGAAGAGACTGGTATACTGGATTAGACTTTCATATATAAATATATATATATACACACACATATATATAAACAAACCACATGTTAACATTTTTTTCCATATTTGAAAGACTTGTTTTACTGTGCAATATCCTCTCACTACCATAAGACTTACATTTCTCTTGACATCAGAATTTCTAAGTTAAAACAGGTACATAAGGGCACCTATTAAATATATACATATAAATTAAAATATTGTGGTCTCTTAAAAAAAATATTACAATTTTCAAAGAAATACACAGAATTTTTCTAAGCAGTATTGTAGTGTTAAGTGGTTAATGTAATGTCTGTAGCACCCAGTACTACAAGCTTTAATCCTTTGACTATTATTTTAAATAACTTAGTATCAATCTTGAAATATTTACATTTATAGAGCAAGGATATAAAAATGACTTTGGAAGATTCTGATTAAGTCCCAAATTATTGTGATATATGCTGGTGTCATTATTCCCTTCAGAACACAAAACTTCAATATATCAACAAGTTATTAAGCCAAATTTGTAGCCTCGAACACAGGTGTTAGGCTTTTGTTATCAAACAGAACGCTAAGAGAAAGACTGATCTTTTCAGTCTTCCGTTCAGTGGTGTTTGCAAACAGCAATATGGACTGTATAACACAGGAAGAATACTGAATCAAAGTTGTATCCTTGTATATACAGTATTTCTAATATTAAGCTTACTACAGAACTCCCACTCAACTAATCAGGGAAAGCTTATATTTGCATTGCTTATTAGAACATATCAAAGAGGATGCCAAAGCTGCTAATTGCAAATATGGCATATACTGCCTGTTAAACTGAAAGCACACAGACAGACACAACTTTTAAAATAGAGCCTCATTTGATTTTGCATACAGAAGCTCAAAGAGCTCATTTTCAATTTCAGATGAAAAAGGAGAGAAATGTCACTGCGCTGCCTTGGATTAAAATATCTCCCATATTGCTTTTATAAACTGGTGCCTACTGTTCAGTAAGGGAAGAACAGCGCTGAAAGAACTACTGCAACACACCAGCAGAAATCACTCTGCTTCTCATTTGGTGAGAAATAACTTTTCAAAAAGTACAATTTGTTGATATGCATATTAATAATTAGCATGTTTATTCATATGCCGCCAAAAACTGCTCCTCTGTTGGATGCTGTACTGAGAGATGTGAACAGCCTCTATATTACACGTTCTGGATGAAAACACTTTTTTTTTTTCCTTCTTTTTGAAAACTTTAAGCATACATAACTTCACAGAACCATACACATTCATTTGTAGAATACTCAAGTGGTGTGTTACCAGCTTACAGCTTACTGAACTGGATACGCTGGCAAGAATGCCCCTGCCCAAACTGCACCCAGTAAAGTACTTTGTGATAGCCCCGAGGGACTGCGGGATTGTAAACAGACTTGGTGCAAGTCCTGAAGACTTGGCTTCCTTGCGAATTGCACAGGTGAGAACCCGAGCACATATCCAAGTTCTTGGATACGAATTTTTACCATACAACATGATATACACTTACTACATATGGATTGCTGCTCAACTGAGGAGTATTTATTTGTAATTTTGCATGTTTTATTTGTGACAAACATTATCTCTTTCACCCACATCTCTTCATTTCCAATGGCCACATTCCAGGAGCAAGAAAATACCCAGTAATTTCACATTCAAAGTATAAACCATTGGTTTAGCTGCCAGCTGCACAAATGCTCAACTTCCCTGTGTGCCTGGCTACGCTGTTGAGGACTCCTCCAGTATGCACTGAAATGAATGTGTTTCTAATTAAGTAGTTTCAGGAACACGACAGCTTCAATCTCAAAAATACAAAGTCTGAACCTCGGCAGGAAGTCTTAAGACTGCAAATGTCCCATCTAGTGGAACCTTGGCTAATGTAATGAAAGGAAGCAGGAAGAGTGCAGTATTCCAGAAAGCCAGCCATTTATTAATGTGGCCAAAAGCAGAGCCTGTCACCAAGCGTAGGAAAATCTGACTCTCTAAAAGTTAATTAACTCTATCATGTCCATCTGTCACCCACCCGGTTTATCAACAAAACAATGAGAATGTCTAAACCCTAAAAAGCAAACACACCCAGAAAGATTTTATGGAACTACAAGATAGGCTTTGAGATCCAAGGATCCATTTAGGATGCAACAAATTCTCTTTTCAGTTTTCTAGTGAAAAGTCATCATGTGTGAAGACAATACAGCATATAAAGCTATTACAGGGACTGCGTAAAGGCCACAGTAATCTAACTTTTAGCAGTACTTCCAAAGCTGTTATTTCTTTTAACTTGTATTACTACATACTAAAGAATTGCAGCCAGATTCTTTATGTGCTACACAATGTATACACTTGGACAGACTGGGGAAAGCAGAAGGAACAATTTGATACTATAGCACTACAAAGAGTGGGTTTAGCTTATCCATTCATATTTTATATATATATAACATAATAAAATAGCTCAGATTACTGCGATCAATATGAACAAGCAAACTTTGAAGCGGAAATTTGTTAAATAACGTGCTAATTTTGCAAACATTTGTGTTAGCTTTATGAATAGTTGCACAGATTTCATGAAGGGCAGGAGGTAGAGCACAAATACAACACTGAGCATTCCTCCGAGAAATGTTTAACAGGGCCTGGATCACAGGACACTGGGCCATGGCACTGGTACAGAAAGTGAGGAGCAGACCAGGTACATGCTATGAAGGGCTCTGGAAGATGAATAGCTTTTATGATGCAAAAGAGAAGATGGGGAAAGTAGAAGGTAAACGAAGAAAGTTAACTAAACCATAGGAAAATAGTTCTTGTAAGAACTTTTCATTTTGTATAAACAAAGTTTGGTTGAAGATGCAGGCCAGGCTTCATGAATTGCTTTTATTACCTCTTATTTTTTTTAAAAAAAAAAAAAAAAAGTGTTAATCATATGCCATTACTTAAATACTTGGGTACCATACTGTACAAGAGAACATCATGCACTCCCCTTCACCGTTCAGGCCACACAACAGTTCTTCCCAACTGCTATTCAGATCCTGAGAGAAGACAAACTCAAGGACTTTTACCAAGCCAGAGGTGTACGGTTTTTAAAGTCTTTCCAGTCAACTTCAGGAACATACATTGCTTGTATAAACAGGAGAAACACTTTGCACAATCACTAATCCTTCTGAGACCCGTGACAGATTAAGGACTGACCTTCAGACTAGTCTTTACATACTGCTTTACGCTTAATCAGTCCTGGGGCTTCCTACAGCCACAACTCCTAATTACTCAAAGCTGTTTGATGGCAGGCAATAGCCATTAAGTGCAAAAGTAAGAAGTATCAATTTCTACTATGCACATTCACTGCTTAAACAAAAAGCCTGCCTAAGTCTTTTGGAACAAAGAGAAAGGCTATTACTCCTCTTGTGCCACAGTGGTTCCCGATGCAATCAGGGTTATTTACAAGCAAATGAGTTATATAGGTAAATATCAAATCATTAAAGTAGCAATGAATAAGCATGAATATGGATACTGTGGACTTAACCGCTATATATTGCCCATTTATTACAGTTGCATTTTTACAATTTCTTTAATTTGTTTCCTTAGGCTAACTAGAGACCTCTTAATTATGATCCCAAGAGGTGGGCAACTACTAATTGGAAGAGAAGCAGGTGAAATAGAGGGACACTTCCTCTTAAGTGAAAATTAAAATAAAAATCCCCAACAACAACAAAACTCCCACACCTTAAAAAAAAAAACCTGCAATTCACCAGAAAATGTAATGTAAAACCCACAGATCTCAAGAAGGTTCGTAGTTTATAGCTACACAGGGATTTGCACCATTTTCCTCCACTGTTGCAGAAAAATGATTAGATCACATTTACTACGTTCATGTCTTCATATACAAACACTGACTTAATGTGTTGCTCTTATAGAGCGATAGTACTTTACCCTCTAAGTAGTCTCCAGATTTCTCTTCAGATTACTCACTGAGATACAACAGAACTCAATCCCAATTTTATCAGGGTAATTGATGCAAATTAGAAACTTGACTGCACAGAGCAACTACAAGAGCTTTTAGTGTGTACACAGATGTACCAGGCTAAATCAAAATGCCTACCCAGAGGCTCATGAGGAAGGAATCATTGTTTCCCAAGCAGCAGGAGTACTTGCCCTCCAGTTACCCCCTCCACCTACTTAAAGGAGCATACTGAACTACATGCAGATTTAGAAAACAGGAGAAAGGGATAGTTCAAAAAAAAAAAAAACAAAACACACCAACCAACTCCTGGAGAAAGGGAAAACTGCACCAACAGAAACGTTTATTCAGCAGCTGTGGCAGGGTGCTCTGAGGAGGTGCTCTCAGAATATATAAATGTTGGCTGCTAAGCCATCTATCTAATATAAAAGACTGTTTTAATCACCTTAGAACATGTACTGTTACTTCTGGTAGAAGCCCACATAATAACCAGAGTAATTCCCCCACCCTTTAACCTAAATGATAGAATCAGATGGCTGAAGTCATCCTACATGCATGTATGTGGTACTGAGCCACCATAGCTGGCTAAGTATCCCTAGCACAAAGAGCAAGTCTAGAGAGATCAAACATTTTGGAGACAGAGGCTTTGGGCATTTTCAGTATGTGAATAAGGATTGCAGGTGGACATAAATATTAAATTTAAAATAATCCTTTCAGGAGGAAAGTGGGAAGAAGATTACCTTGTTACTCTCTGGGAAGAGAGCTATTCTACTTTTTCATAGTTCTGGGAAGATCCAAGAGTTGTCATGTTAAATTTTGTTTCTATTTCAGATTTTTAAATTGCTTACATCACATTTGCAAAATAAATAACCAGACAGTAATTAAAATAAACTCTAGTGTTTTTAAATAATTTCAGGTCATTTCCCTTAAGAGGCAGACACTGATAAGCAATAATACTGCCTTAAAACAGACAGCATGAAGCTAGTTTCTCAGTCCTCATTGGCAAAAATCACCTTTCCAAGTTCTCATGGTTACAAAATAAATGGACTCTATTTTAAGAAATATATTTATGGCACACAGATTGTTACTAAATTTATTTATCCAAACAATTAGTGTGTGAGACTACCTCTCCAATTAAAGTTCATATCAGGCTAAGGTAATCAGCTGTTGTATTTGTGAGCATGCAATTACAGCCTAATAATTATACATTTTAAAATAATACTTCACACACTAGCTAGCTCATTTGCTGTATGGACAGGGTGTTACACCATGAAAGAATTCATTCAGCAGAGCTCAGCGACTCGTGCCTTTATTTCCTTGGGTACACTGCCCAAGTGTTTGCTTTTTGCACACCTCTGCTCCCAGCTGTGGGATCTGGACTTAGCCCCTTTTAACATGGCTTTGTCAGAAAGTCAATGAATACCTAATCTTCAAACCCAGCGTAAAAGCCTCTTGTGGTCCACATCGTTGTCCTGAAAACTCCTAGCAGCATGTACCTGAAGAAAAAACTGGCAGTAGCAGCCTTCATGTGTTAATTACACATGTGAAGCCCATTATGCAGAGAAAGGGCACCTGCTGGCAGTGCAAATGACTAGAACCTGCCCTTCCTGTGCAGTGAGTAAATTGAAGGTTCATTTCTACAGAAGATAATAGTTTTTAGATTCCTTTCCGTGTATCCTCGACATGGGCACATACTTAACATTTAAATAATCTGCAGAAGAACAAGCTTGCTTTAAACCTACATGTTTCAGCTCCTAGCACTTCCCTTAAAATGCTAGTTATCCCTGCTGGTTCCTTACTCCTGCTTAAATGCAGAGAAAACATCACACAGCACAGTATCCCTCTTACAAAAACCACCCCAATCCGACCCCACCCCCCAAATCACCATGCTGAGAGCTTAAAAATATGCACTTAAAATATGGTATAGTATGATAGAGTCAGTTGAAGTTCAGTAGTTCATTTTGTTCTAAGGACTTTATAAAATGCCAAGGAGGGCAGAGGCGGGCCTCTTTCTATGTTTCAATTCATGCTCCAAAGCACACTGAGCATCACGCCCCACCAGAAAGGCTTTTGCTAATCTCTATGCTCTGTTTTGCCAAACTTAATATCAAATACTCATTTTAGTCTCCTTGCATCACATGCTTATGCCACTAACAACACCTGTGTCTTTTCTTATCCTACTACAGCCTCAGAATCCAGATCTTTTTCTATAGAAATGGCTCTCATGAAGATTTGTTTCTTATTTTTTTGGGGAACAGAGACAAATCTGAATGGCCTGTAGTGTCTTGGATCTTCTCACTTCTTCCAAAGACATTTGCAATGCTTATTTTCCAGTCAGTGAGGACACCCCTGACTGCCAATGACTTCCAGTTATGAAGTGTGGCCTTACCATAGTATCAGCAGGGTTCATCAGCACTCTCTAATCAAATGTATCTTCTCCCTCAAATTTGTAAATGTCCAGCTTACTTAAGCAGTCCATGGCTCAATTCCTTGTGACTGTGTAGTACCTGCCTCCCACAGGGAGGCTGGGCCTTGTCAGCAGAGACAAACCAGCTGAGTACCTCAGCCTCCTCTGTGTTCTCCATCACACAACTGCATGGTCATGCAGCAGCAGGTCTACATTTTCTTTGGTGTCTTCCTTTTACTTCCAGACCTGTGAAAGCTTACAGGTTAGTTACCCTTTACATCAGTCAGGCCAAGTCAAGCCCAGCTGGACTTCCTAATTCCACCCTACATGACGTGGCAACGATTCCATTAACTCGAACAGGCCCTGAAGGTTTACGTTCCCTAGGCTCCCTAAGGTGAGAGAGCAGCCACTCTTCCTGGGCAAACCGCACCTCCATGCTATGTACACAGTGGGAACATTAAGGGGCAAATCATGCAAACTCAGCAACTAACAGCTGAGCAACTAAAAACCCTGTTAATTACTCAGAGTTCTCTTCCACTGTTCCTGTACACAGCAAAGGGAAGAGATTATGTTATGGCTGATTAGGCTGAACTGTCTGACTTGGTGCTAGGAGAGAAACTGAAAACTGGGAGGGCATCTTAGACAGGCTTCTGCACCACTGACCGCAGAGTCCATGACATAGCTAATGACACGCTTATCTGAAGACCACAACAGTGAATAAGGAGGCTCCTTAAGCCACATGGACACTGTGGAATCGCAGAATTCATACTGGAAGACACCTCAGAAGGTGGTCTGAGCTCCTGGTCAAAACAGGGCCAGCTGTGACAATACATGGCATCGCTCATGGGCTGTGCCAAAATCTGTAACATCATAATAATGAATATGTTTTTGAATGGTTTATAATCATTCCCCTGCATAAGGTAACTATGTCCTAACACACTCTGAGAATATTAAAAGATCACTGTAGGCAAATGAGTAGCTTCCTCCCCGTCCCCAACAGAAATTCAGGAAAGCAGAAAAATTAAAGTATCTTTGCCGCCGTATCTTTTACTGCTAGAGTCTTAATTCTTATTTTAAGATTTAACATAAATATGCTAAAAACAGATTATAAGTATAAAATATCTAAGTTGTAGCATTTCATAGTAATCACTCACATCAGTGTATTTCGGCATACTGATACACAATTACCTAATGCCAGGAAAAGACATTTTTTGACTTACTATGTTCACTGTTTACTTAATATATATAGGTATTTTTAGACTAGAAGTTGCATCATAAGAGGACTTAAATCTTGCAATATAAAAACATTAAAACTATCTAAATTTTATACACACACACACACATTTATAGCCTTACCAACAGTAGTCCAGTAGATGTGGGGGCAGAACAGGGATGTAAACATGTTGCCAGAACATCGGGTAGAGCATAGCTGCAGACCCATGAATGCAGGCAGTTAACTGAAAAACACATATTAAAAGAAGATCATAAAATAAGACAAAAACCAAGCTTAAAAAAGTAAGGCTATAAAAAAAAATAAAGTATTAATTCTGCTTTTATATCAACGTGCTTTATTACACAATATCCAGTGTTCCCCTTAAAAAGGGGATTGGGTAGGTAAAGCATGACTGGTTTATGGTGGCTGTCATTTGACTGACTTAAGCAGCTGAGAACATGATTCACTCAAAACCTGAAAAGAACACCCAGTGTTCTGTAAAGCAACGTAAACATGGGAATGAAAACACACAATGAAGAAAAAATAGTAAAGGAAAAAAAAAAGATCCTTGCAATTACCATCCATTAAGTATCATAAAACTGATCTGAAATTATAACACAACCTGGAAAATATTTGAGCTCAGGAAGGTACAATACCAGTGACATACGTTTCTTAAGAATATATCACACCAAATTCAATGATTACATTTTCATTATTTAGAAGATATTTATATATAATTGCCCTTCACCAATCATTTGATCCACTGATTTTCTCAGTTATATTTTTAAAAACTCATTAAGAATAGTTTTGCCATCAGCACGTACAGAGTTAAAAGATCATAAATAGCAAACACAAGTGTTAGTCTACCCACGGGGAGAATCTTCACAGTGCTCTGGAGGAAATTATGTCTCAATCTCATTTCAAGCCATCATTAATAATTTTGAAAAGCAGATAAGCAGGATACTTGTCATATTCACTGAGGATGCTAAAATGAAAACAGTGATAATCCTCAATAAAGAAATCTCTACTAAAACTATAGTCAAAATGAGCTAAGAAGAGGGAATGAACACATTCACTTGAGAAAGCATAAAATAAAAAATGAATTGTAGCATACAAATAGACACAAGCTAAAAGACAAAGAGGAGATAAGCAATCACATCCATCCTGACAGCATTTTGCAGTTTTGAGTCTCTTTTAATCTCAAATGGTTCTCGGTGCAAGTACTACAACGTGTCTCACTTGTTAAAACTTAATTTGAAAACAAAACTCAATGAAAACCTATCAGTTACTTCAAGGTACAGATAAAAGATGAAACAAGCATTTATTACTTGTCTGGACAATAGGAGAGGGGGAACACGGCTTACAAATACCTAAATGACAAACTAAAGAAATGAGCACTGGGGTGGCTTGAAGTTGCAGAGAGATGTAACGGAGCAAAGACAAGTTGTGACATTGCTCCTAGATGCAGTTCAGATCCAAAAGCAGATGATCCAAAAGCAGCTTATTAGCACTGAATTTCATAGTCTAGATGAACTAATCATTATTATTCCAAAGGTTATAAAAGCTTATACAAAGGCGGGCACTAATACAGTCTCTTAAAGCTCCATGGCAAGGAAAACCGGCTACACGCTCCGGATCTGGTTTGGCTTATGCTCAATGGCAAAGCCTTTATGTAATTCCAATGCAATTTCTGTAAGTAACAGAACCCAGTTTTCTGATTAAAACTCAGTTCATTAAGCAAAAAAAATAATAATAATAAGACAGGCACATATTTTGTCTTATTTTAGCCTCTGAACAATACAGATCTGGATAAGCAATGAGAATGTACCGAGTCACACAGATTTTGGGGGGAGAATTACTGCGGTTCTCCACAGTGTTCAGATAAGAACGAGGGTGAGGTGTAAGCTTCACAAGTGGGAGTTTTTCTAAAGCAGAAAAGTGACTATAAAAATGAACAGAAATAGATTTTGCAATTTACAGCTCAAAATAGACACAGATCATTTCAAATTGTTGAGAACCCAACACCCAGTATGCCAAACGTCAAACCAGGAGTAAAATTTCAGATATACACACACCCTTGCTGCATTGAAAAGCCAGAAGTTTAAGCTCTACCTGGTACCTACCCAAGATGTATTATAATATTTAATGTTACTGTGGCTAAAATACACAAATAATTTCTCTGCCTGATGATGTTTTTGGGTTCTAAGCTCACTACCTACTCACTGATAACCTAGATTGTAAAA
Source organism: Heteronetta atricapilla (assembly GCA_011075105.1). Classification (NCBI taxonomy): domain Eukaryota; kingdom Metazoa; phylum Chordata; class Aves; order Anseriformes; family Anatidae; genus Heteronetta; species Heteronetta atricapilla. The sequence continues at coordinate 9,869,249 of CM021747.1, forward strand.
GATTTTTAAGATTTGATGAAAGGATTTTTTTGCAAAGGTCTTATTTATTCTTTCCTAATGGACTTTGTTTATGCATTCGCTAGTTCTAGTCTTTGTGACAGGTTCCTATTTTTTCATAGAAACATAGCTCCAAGAATTGTAGCTTCTTCAAGGGAGAATGCCATCACACCCAACTTTCAAACCCAAACAGAAATTTCTAAAATTACACCTTACTCTTAGGATGTATATCTTTTCTTGTGTTTCTTTTTCCAGAAACTATTTTGATCTTCCTTTCTTCAGACTTCTGTACTTGCATGTTGGTGTGGAGTAATGATGCCTCTCTACATAGAAAGCTGCTCACTTGCTGTATGTCTGTCTCACTTACCAGGACTCCAAACAAAATCTGCGTGCATTTCTGGTTTCTGTCTTGTCTGTTACGTCCATTTCTTTGCCTACAGCCTCTACCAAACGGAACTACAGATAATTCTGACAATCATTTTCTTGAATTAGTGACATTCATCTGCACAAATTCATCCTTATTGAGATAAACCCACTTAAGCACTGCTACAATTTCATTAAATTCTCAAGAACTACTGATGAAATCTGGAGGCACAGTCTTGTCTGACACTTTTAATGTCCTTTAGATTTTAATTTTTGTTTCCCTTGAAAGCACTTTTGGTTCCAGTGGAACTATTAGTAACTATGATATTGGCCGTTAGTTTCTGTGCATTTTCAAGTGTTAAGCAATCTGAAATAATATCGTCCGTTCAACTCTTTGAGAAGAATGAAAAAAGCATCCCACTACTCCCATTTGACTGAAATATTCTCAAATGAACCTCAGTTTTACAGCACCATTTACAATGTCATTCATATTAAAATTACATAATCATTTGTTGAGTCCTTTATTGCTCTCTCCTCTTGTTTGGAATTGAGCAGCTTCACCAAGGTGTCATCTAATGACATTACAGAAATCTGTTTATTCCCAGTTAATTTATTCTATTAATTATCAAATGGGTAATTCAAATAATAAAAGCCTTCTTCACTACCTTCAAAAGGGTCGGAAAATGATTTGTTTCCAACTTTTTTAATAGCTTTCCAACGTCAAATCTTAACTGCAGCAGTAATTTCTTCATCTAACAATATGCTTTCTTGTGCAGTTTCAAACACTGGAAGCTACACAGCCACTCCTACCCTTAGCACTGACTGAATTAACAGTGCATCCCAGCGCTGACAATGTGCTTCCATAAATAAGAAAATGCAAGAATTGGTATTAGTTTTGAACCACAATCCTAAGGAAAAAGTACCTTCAGAAGCAGGCTGGGTCCAGCAAGTACTTGAACATCTGAACAAGTACCAGTTCAGTCCTTCTTCATTAGCAGGTGAACATTAGCTTATGGTCCATATGGGATGTAAATGTCAGTATGTTAGAATAATTCAAGCATGGTTCAGAAAACACAAAATCTTTTATTCTATATTTATGCTAAAGATTTATCTCTATCCCATGATGGTCCAACTAATCCTTATATTATTCCTGCCAGAGAAGATGCTCCTTCCTCACAGATTAGACGAAAGGTATAGCCTAGTTCCAGAATTTGCAGAAAAAAAGGATTACTTTCCCAATGTAGTTTTTCTCTATATTCCTAAGTCTTATATGCTTTCAGTTTCCCTTCTCCAAATCAAAAAGATGTCTGAAAAAAACCCCACCCAACTCTCCTTAAAAATTTAAACCTTCCTTAAGAATTGCTTCTATAGGATGAAAAGGATTATTTCCTGGCATTATTAGATAACACAGTTGCTGCCGTAGAGAACTGCACTCAGTAATCCAAAGAGGCCCCTTCCAAACCCCCTTCCATTGGTTTTAAAACTCAGAAAGAAAGGATTAAACAGACATAATGCTCAACATGACAGACATCTGAGCAGAACCTGTCACTTATTTTTGAGATGTACTCCCACCTTGCTATCTGGCATGAATTCAAGTAGCAGACTACCACGGGTAAGCACCACTACTGTCCTTCAACTCTGCCAAGATAAGGGCTCATAAAAAAAGAAATAGCATATTTGCTCGAGACCTCACCTGATTAGTGATTGCCATATAGAAAACAAGCACTTAATAATAAGGCAGCCTGAGAAATGCCCAACTGTCAAAACTGTAGGAATCCAGCACTTTGAAATAAGATCAGTTCCACTACCTCAGCTTCCTGCAGCTGTTGCTAGAGAATGCAAAAGACAGCTATTGAAGACACTGATTCACTTTTTGCTTTTTTACCTTGAATACTTTAAAAGCCTCATTTGACCAAATTAACCAAAAGAGTTTTGTCATAAATAGAAAAGTTATAACCTGATGTTGAATCACAATAGACCTTTTTCCAGCATATTCTACTTGGTACTTAGACACAGACACTGCAGTGTTACAGATGCAGTACGTGGCTACAGATGTGCCTTTTATACTGCAAAACAAATTACCACCTCTCAAGCGTGTGTAAGATCATTCCGCATTACTCAGGGCTAGAAACACAACAAAAAGCTGGAGACTGAGTTACACAGGAATTAAACAGTGAAAGCAGAGCTGTTGTAAAAACCGTGTATAAAGGTGAAAACCTATGCTGGCAGCAAGTTGTAGGGGCAGCAAAGGAGCTCTTGGGAAGGAAGAACTGGTACCTCTAGAACAGCAGTTGTAAGCCTGCTGCAGAACAAGAACAGTGCAAGCTTTTAGCTAGATTGCATCACAAGGATGTTTAGTCAATGTTATTGATTGTATGTTGTGTTTTCTTAAGAACCACAATTTCCTTTCGTCCGAGCCCTAAGACATGTCAGAAACCAATCAGGAAAGAAGAGGCTGTGTATTAGTACATTCTGCGACATGGAAGAAGTGAAATAGCAACCTCTCAACGCCCAAGAACAAAAGACCATTCATGACAGAATGGTATTGTTTGCTTTGTACTAATACTTAAAAAATACAAAAATTATGTAAAAGAAATCACCTCAGTAAGATGCAGCCTAACAGAAACACAGTAACAATTCCAAATTTAAGGTTGTTAAGTCATCGGGCTGCACGTACACCTCCTTTCTCTGATGAGAAGCAACCTGGTGCTGCCCTTATGGCACACAGTCCGCATTCCTTCCTGAGACGGGGCTGCACGGGCAAATGATGATGGAAGAGAGAATTCAGGACGAAAGGAAAGCTCTTCTGTCTCGTTTCTGCTACTGCACAGTCCCACCTGCAGGTGGTCTTTTGCCAAACAGTTGTTTTATGCATTCTGATTCACATTTGGCTTTTCATGAGTAGTTAGATCACAGAGTACTTTTTGTGTGTGTGTGTATTTAAAGTAATTGCTTTAACATTTTGAGAAATGACTTGAGTTTCCTTCTGTAGAAAAAAATAATGCAAGGAAACAGCAAAAAATCTTCCATGGGCTCGGTACATATGGTTCATAAAGTAGCTAATAAATACAGACTCAGTTACCTCTAAATCTTATTTAAATAGCCATATTAAGGACGCTTCAAATCAAAATTTGAATTTCATTTACGATAGCACAGAATGCATTCTACCATAAAACACTTTCTACCCAAGACTGTTTAGCTTTCCCTCTTCTACTTAATATTACATTTAAGCCTTCAGCATGAAGTGTGCTATGTCTCTCAAAATGACATTAACTGCATATAGGTCCCTTCCACATTTTTGTTAAAAAGATAAACAACACCCTCCCAAGAAAAACAAAACCCAAACCAAAACAAAACCACAAAGAAACCACCCCCTCTCGCCACCATACCAGCCTCCCTCCACTTTGAGAATTCGCAGTTTGGTACGTTTCCAGTTACAAGGTCTTGGCTTCCGCTGAGCACAGTTTGAAATAAAATAATGCAGCTTGTTCCTACTGCTGGAACATGCAGAGCAGAGCGTGCAGGCAAGGAATCGCTGGCTCTGGCCCAACACTTCAAACCTGTCTTACACTGTCACTCCAATCTTGGAGCAGTTTATATATAAAGTTGTAAGATAAGAACACACAGTATGAATACCCCTCCCTACCGAAGAACGAGACATGCTTTTATCTTGGACAGAGGCAAAAGGAAGAGGAAAAGCAGAAAGATAGGAAAGAAAACACAACCCTACTTGTGAAACGGCTCATTAAGAAAGGCAAAGTGACAGGTAAGTAATTCTTCTTCCCAGGCTCTGTCACAAAGAGAGAGATTAAACCAACCAACCACACATTTTGAAGTACTTTGGATAACCATTCTCCTTCCTCTTCTCTGAAAAGTTACTATTCTTTCTACTTTTTACTTTTCTGAAATAAACACTTCTTTACATTTTATTTGATTTATTTTAGTAGGGAGGATCTAGAACGTATTTACATGTGGTATTAATTGTAAGCATTTAATAATTATTAATAGGTCCCAGGGATTACTCTAACTCACACAGTTTTAACTACTTCTCAAAATTATATTGTAATATTTATTCTCATATTTAGTACAAAGTCGTACTCTCTTTCCGTCTTCCACCCTGTATCAACAGATCCTTCTTACACCTTTTAATTTTTGCCTTCCATAGTATTTACAATTCCATAAGGCAGTTTTAAATCTCAAATGCAAAGTAGGTCATGGTCAAACAGTAGGAGGCTAGGTAATACCACATAAAATGGACATGGAAGCTTGTATTTTAGAAAGGACCATTCAAGTACTTAGTCCATAGCACTAGAAAGCAACATTTATTAAACCATCTTATGCTTATCCTTTATAAAGGAAAGCAATCAATACCCATTAACAGAGCAAACAGAATGAAAACTTAACATTTTCTTTTATACAGAAAATCACAATATTATTGACTGATAAACCTTCAAATGCATAACACAAAACTTTGAACTAAATCAAGCTTGTGCTTGGTTTTGATGTGCAGTCATTTTTAGAAAAGAGCACTCTAGAGTGTTCAGTACCTTTTATCTCTGAGATCCTTGATGGAGTCTAAACAGCATTAAGACTAAACTTTATCAAACAAAACTGCAACAAAAAATCACATATTGTCGATGTATTTTAGCCCACTCCTTGGGTCCATCCACAGAAGGTCACTAAACATCCATCTGACAGTATCACTTGTTCTTTTTTTTTTTTCTGTCAAGTAAATTACGAAAAAGGGACTTTGCTATGGCATAAATATTTGTACATTTATGCACCAACACCCCTCCAGGGAAGACTGGATCAAAAAAACCTTTCTCGTTTTAATGTTAGAAGCCAACAGAAGTTCAGTAAAGTCATCACCTAGAACCACAGAACTGAGCTGAGGTCACATAGCTGAGGTTGGAAGGGGCCCTGGAGATCATCAAATCTGACCCCAACTGCCCTGCTCAAAGCATCATCAACTGAAGCTGTTTGCTAAGGGCATTGCTCAGTCAGATTTTAAATATCTCTGAGGACAGAGACTCTGCAGCACCTCTGGCCTCTTTTCACAGGCCAAGTACATTCATGCATCTATTGCTTTTATACATTATTATTATTTATTTTTTTCTTAAAAAAATAAATTATGATATTCTGAATGGCTAGAGGCACATCAGTAAACGCTTAGGTATCTTTTTCTAGAATTCTAGACCCTTCATGCCAATAATTATATAGGTACTAATGATAACAGTTATATTTAAATATAAAAGCAGAGCTTCATCTCTGCTACCAAGTCCTTCACCAAGCAAAGGATTTCTCACAAGTTTCTGTGTGTTCATTTGTATAGGAAGACCATCTTCAATACTATATTTTAGTGGGAAGTTATATCCATTGTTCTTCACATTCTAGATATTTCAAGTTATTGCCTGTGTACGAATGTCATTCTAAAAAAATACTTTGCATAGAAGAAATTATTCTGCAGTTTACTTACAGTGCTGAGCTTACTACAACAAATGAGGATGCGGCGTTCATACAGCATACTGGCGTAGAGATGCAGCATGTTGTTGACATCAACTGCTACAAAATACTCTGTCAGGTTTCTCTAGGAAGAGAGAGAAAATAATTTTTGATTCATGGTATTACAAAAGCAAGTGTCTTTAAAGCAAACAAACAAAAGCAGGTTTCCTCTTGTTCTGCTGCGTCTGTTAAGTGGCTATGCACACAGTGGGTCATCTTGTGTCAGAGCAATTTTTAACTGCGGTTTCTTTCCCCTAACTTCTGGGGAGCTGGGTCTCGGATTAATAAAACTGATGATGTTTCATACAGAGCTTCCAAAATACAAGATGCTTGTCAGAGTAAAACTATGTTCTGTCACTTCTACAGAAACTTCAAGGCCACCTGACGAGGTACAAAACTCATGTTCCAATAGGACATCTCCAATATGGCAAATTAGAGTTCATTAAGGAAAACAATCTAAGCGCAGTCTACCCCAGAACAATTCTGAACACAGGAAATACACACTGGCACGTAACACAAGCTAAGAACAGTTACACAGGTCGTCTGATCTCCTCATTTTGTACACTCAGCATTCAAACATCCAATTTTACCTGAGTGAAACAGTAAAAAGTACCTATGTAAAAATTACTGAAAGTGACTGTAATTCAAAAAACACAAAAGAAGGAAAGCAAACCGCACAAGAGACTACGGCCACTTCATCCCATGCACCTTCCCAGCCAGCAATGCTACCCATGCATCATTATCAACACAATAACCCTGTGCACACGCTGCAGTGGCACGAATCGGTGTTATTTTCTAAAGAGTTAAGATGATCTCTAAGAACTAGCAGAAGAAATACTTAGGAATGCAATTCTAAAATCTTTACCAACAACACTAGGAAGCTACAAGGTAGATAACCTGACCAAAACATACCATGTTCTCCTAAAATAAGGGGCTTTTCTGCCTCACAGTGCAAGACACACAAAGGTCTTTTGTTTACAGAGGGTATTTCCACTTCTTAAAACACAGGAATTAAAGAGGGCAGTGGTGGTGGGAACGTTAACGCATCCCAAAAATGCTGAATTAGGGAATTTGTTTCCAAGTAGCTTATGGGTACGAAAGGGTTGCTATATGATAAAGACAGCCTTATACAAAAAGCACATGTGAGAGCAAAACTGGATTAGTCATGAATTCAAGCGCAATCTTAATCATCGTTAAATAAAAAAGCGCAGAAAAGCAAAAAGCAAATATGATTTAGAAACTTAAAGAAGCTCAACAAAGCCCATTAGCACTTTTGACAGATCCAAAGATAACTCTAAAACCACCAATACTTGGCCTGAGAAGTCTGCCAAGATGCTTCATACTGTGCAGAAATATGTTCCACAGCTTGCCATCCAAACACAAAGAGCTAAAGAAAAATTAAGCATTGTATTTGGAAGACTTTTGTACCAGTATCTAGATGGGCAAAAAATAATCTCATTACAGTTAGCTTCCAACATTAATACGAAACAATCATTCAGGTTTGTTACAGAAGACCAACAGCACCAGACAGGTATATTCAAAAAGAAAAAAGAAAAAAAAAAACAACAGCCAACACATTTTGCCAAAAACCTATTAAACTATCATGTACTTTTTCTGTATTTCTCATCCCATCTGTGCTGATTAGCATGATATTTTTGTCTAAACATAAGCTGTCTTCTCTACGTTTCTTCTTCCCCCTCTCACCCATCTTTCCACGACGCCAAAACACAGTGCATGACGACACAATTACCGCAAATAGTGTGAATTAAAAGAATTTTCAAGCAGCACTGAACTCCTCTGATGCCACCCAAATTAAGGGCATGACAAAAGGAGCACTTTGTCTCTACATTCTGCCCAAAGAAGTAGACGTGCATGTGTGTGTACGTGTTTATAAGGCAAAAGTATCGACTAGCGAGAGGGAAAACAGACACAGGGAATGGATTTGCAATTATTCTTTCAAGTTTACTGGAAGTGGCTTTGACACAGAAACGTACTTTCAGATGGAAAGATTTATAAGGTTTTAGTCTTCTCTGCTCTCAGAAATTTGCCAACAACACCTGCAAAGCATGTGGGCTGCATGGTAATATATTGATACTAAGGAAATTCACGTGTTAGCTCTAAGTTGTATTTATAAGAAAGCTGTCATCTTTGAAGCTGAAATTGGGACTTACACATGTATTTTGAAAGACATGTCTCGTAAGTGACAAAACCATGAATGAGTTAAATAAATACAAATGAAAGTGTTCCAATTTGCAGTATAATTGTTGTGTATTTTGTGTCTAGGATTTAAACCTTTCTTGCGAGAGTAAAGAGTGGGATTTTCATAATAAAGTATGGGAACCGGTAATCCCCCTCCTCTCAAAATTCAGAAGGAATGGCTACAAAATTCCCTTCTGTTCCTTTGCAAGTTAATTTCTAGATCAATTGTCTATTTGATCATTTGCTATTTAATACCAGTAAATGCACAGGCACATTGACTTCTGAGATTAAAAATATTCTTCTCTTCCTCTGTCATCTAACGAAGAACTTTTCACTGAAGGAACAAAAGAATGAGCTCTCTCCTCTGCAAAGGAAGAGGGAAGCTCGAACGTGGTAAGAACGTGTATTACACTACAAGTGTTTTAGGCTGCTGGTGAAAGGCACTTACATGACTTCAGTACATTTCGTATTAGGACAAGTCATTAGAAGGAGACAGGTTTCCTTCTCCATCCTCTCACTGGAAATCCCTGATCTTATTTAGAAATTTACTTACTTTGAAATATTACACATGCACAATCTAACAAGGATTAGGTCATTTGTTATGCAGTCAACATACTTTTATAGTGCCACACAGCTGTTCCAGAAACCAAAATGATGAAGAAAATACACTTTAGAAAATGGTGTAAATATATAAATGAAAAATTTAAGGGACAAAATAAGGAAAACTGGCATCAAAATGAGTGAAAAAATAGGCAGTGTGAAAGAAGAGCTGGAATGAAAAGAATATAAACCATAACATCACCACCAGGAATATTTCATCATCCCTGCAAGTGTTCAAGGCCAGGTTGCATGGGGCTTTGAGCAACCTGCTCTAATGGAAGGTGTCCCTGCCCACAGCAGGGGGTTGGAATTAGATGATCTTTAAGGTCCCTTCCAACCCAACCCATTCTATGATTCTATGGTCATCTCAGACTGCTACTGTACCTGTTAATTCTGAAATAAAACACACACTGCTGCGAAATTTACACACTTGCACTGTATTTCCTGCACTGAACTCAATATCTTTCTGAAGTCACAATGCATTTACAAATATGTAACTTAAATATTTTGAAAAAGTGAATGCTTAGCTGTTACATCAAAGTGTCTATGCTAAATGTTTTGTGGCTCGTGAAACACAGTGGTCTGACACAAATTCAGATAACTGCAACAAGCATGTTAACATTCCAAATAGAGCTCTCTGCAGGTCTCCATTCATCATTACATCCAACTTCAATATGTATACCAAAAGTTGCTAAATACAGATTTTAAAATGTAATTACTGATACGTAGAATTTTGAACAAAGCAGGCCAATTGATTAAAATTCATGGAGATTTATGCTCATTTAATATCCTTGTACTATTACATCATATGCTGCAATTCCACATGAAAGTTACATTAATGGACAGATAAAATTCTCATAATGAATTTAAATCTGGTATTTAAGTACTTAATATTTAAATATAGAAATATACCTGAGAAATAGAAGACGATTAACTGCAACAAGAGTTAGACCAATGGATTTGATTTTTAATATTTTTCTTTCTTACAATGAGCCCTATCTTTTTAACCTAGGGTGTGCAAATATGGGTATAGCTATGTGCTATCTGAATGAAATGTTCTTCCAGTTCTATTCCCAGAGGTGCCCTGGTTCACCCCAGACGCTGCTGAGAGTCCATCCTTCACAGTGACATCAGGGCAAGGGATACCTACAGTGAAACAGTCACGTTCTCTCTGAGGCACATCAGCACCACTCAATGATTCAAAGAGGACGCTTTTTAGCATCACATGGCACTCCTTCCCATGAAGGCTCAACATTCAGCTTTCAAAGGGTTTCCAACTCCTTCTGGCCCAAGGCCTCTGCTTTTATAACAGCCTTTGATTCATGAGCATTCATCACGTCTCCTGCTCAAATGTTTTGGGAAGCTGACTCATACCTTTGAATATAGAGCGAACATCACGAGCAGAACATCAGAGCATAATACTGCTATACTTTGTGAAGCCTTCACTATGCAGTGTGTATGTCATTAAGCTGCTCTGTATCAGTTAAAGAAGGCACAAGCCAGAAGACCTACTTTTAAACCCCATCACTGGTTACCTACCCTTACTAGCTCATTTCTCTCTGCCCTCTAATTTACCAGCCTGTAAACTGGAAATTAACTTCATTCTTACTCTCAGGTGATTTGAGACTTATCAAAAAAAACTGTTAAAGTTTGAGATTATTAGCATAAAAGAGATTAATGTAAAATATTACCCCTATAAACAAATAACCATATCTGGATTAGGACAGAGAATACACTGGATTGATAGCTGGTTTAGATTCAGGAACTGACTCTGGAATTACCTCTAATGTATCGTATTTCTAGGAAAACAAAGTGCCTTAGAGCAAAGTGCCCAAATCTATTGACTTTACTGAGAGGATACATGTCAGCACGAAAAGTCTGCAACACAGAAAAGCTAGCAACAACATTTTTAAACAAAAATAAAAAGCCCCAAATATAATCTGCTATACAAATCACCCACAAATGAGAAATAATGTCTTGATGCTTCTCTTTTCTTTCTTTCTTTCCTTCATGCCATAAACTGAGGTTTCTGGTGTTAAGACAGACCTCAAAATACTCAAGCAAGAAAACTGAGATGTCAGACATAGAAAATTGGCTAAGAGACATGGCAGGAGCATATTAAAGAATATCTAAGAGAAACAAATGCCAGCACTGTCTTCCCACAGGCCTATCATCTGGTTAGAAATCTGAGGCATGCTGAAAAGCATATAAGACAGTTTTGTGATGCTTAAAAAGTCTCAGAAAAAGTGGCCCTAAATAAACAGGTATGTTTAACATTTTCAGAAAAGTACCTAACAGGCTGTATTTACTGGTCTCCTACGCCACTCTTTCAGAAAGGTCTCGCTGTATGACTAACAGATCTGTTGGTTGGTGTTTTTTTTTTTTTTTTGTCCATATCAATTTATCAATTAGTATTTCGTCCTTAATAAGTTTCAACTTTAAATCACAAATACAAACTTTTGAATGCTGTGGTATAAATATGATACAGAAGGAAGATGTTTACACGAAGAAAGAATGACAGCCTGAGCAGCTCCAGCTAATAACACAGCTTTGAAGCAGCAGAAGAGCCTATAAACCTACATGCTCCTCTGAATCAATACAAAATGGTTTAAGTAAGGATATATGATATCTGATATGATATCTGAATTCTGATAGCATATTGAAGAAGGTATTTGATCCTCCCTAATTATTAGTAATATAGATGTTTGAAACATTGAATTCTTCCACTGAAGATACTGAGTATCTAGATTATATCCTTGATTGATTTTAGTAAGACTACTTCAATAAAATAAAAAAATAAATAAACAACAAAATATTGTTCTGAAACATTTTTTAAATAAAAATTATTTCGAACCAGTATGTTCCAACAGGTCACAATAATTGCTTTCCAAATCCCGTTTTTAATTTCAGCTTATAACTTCAAGAAAACCAACGAGGCTACGGAAACAGCATGAGGACAAAAAGTATTGAACAAAACAGAATCTGGATGCGGAAGATAAAAATTATAAATGTGAAATCATTCAACTTATTCTTGTCATCTTCTTGATAAAGGGATTAAATTCCTTTCTATCCAAATTCTACATTTTTATATAAAGGAGGACTAATGCAGCAAGCACAGAAATGGTAACCAAAACTGCCTTGGGATTATTTTGAAGAATATTTCATAGAGTTATTGTAAAGAGCTATCTGTCATGCAAATTAACACCATCATTTTTCTCTGATTTTTTTTGAAACCCCACAATACTTTCACATACAGACAGTTACCACATCCATGTTCTTTGCAAATTTTGAACAGGCTAAAACTACAGATGTATAATTTATATTTTCTCACTTATTACAACCAAGAAATTATGGAGGCAGTAATAATAGTGAAAATAATAAATGGCTTCATATTTTTTGTATAATTACTTTGACTTACAGCTTAAGATAATTACTCTGTCAATTTCCCAGTCATGGGTCAAATTTGGTCATTTGATATCTTTGCTTAATTTGAATGGCAAATATTAAAAACTGTCCTCTGTTACAATGTACTTCAAGAGGCCTTTTACTCATGTACTTCTGCAGTTGGAAACACAATTCTCCCCCAGACACACTACTTTGTATAAATTAGCCACTTAAAATCTACTTCAACAACCAGCAATATTTTACAGAATACAATGTATTACCAGGCCAAACAGAGGTAACGCTAGTAATTTATTTTACTGCTGATATTAAAAAGAAATGGCAAAGTGCCTGGTCCTCTACAGTACTCACATTTTCAGGTATACTAGGAAGCTCTCTGATGTCAGGCACAGTGAAGTAGGAGTGCTATAAAAGAGCAGAGAGTGATTATTTTGATACTGTCAAAAGCAATCTAAATGTATCGCTTCATATTAGTAAGAGCAGTAATAGTAGTTGCTCAGCTAAGTAAAAGTGATAGAACATTTGTTACCAACCCATTCTGGTAACCCACAACTGGCATGATTCTTGGTTATGGCACTGGGAAAGGCAAAGAAAGCACGTAACTAACGTGTTTCTGCAAACTGATGTTTATGCAACTCACATTATGTTCAGGATTTTCACAATTTGTCTTAGGACTATTTATTAATTACTTGCTGAAACTTTAAAGACTGTTACAGTCTTGGCACAGTTCCAGAGTTGGCACAATTTTCTTTTATATACATCTCATACATTTCAGAGCTTCGTGAACAGTCTATAACCTGAAAGACACTAAATGTATAAACACAAACTTTTGCTTTTTGATATATTATTGTTTTACTTTGGCCGGGAAGATGCAATGAAAGGACACAGCAAGAGAATACACAGCTACATCACAAACAGTGGCCTCACCACAATCACAAAACAGGCTTGCAAACAGCCAAAATAAAACGTGTTAAGATACTGCAGCAAACAGTCCCTTGGCTGCTTCTCGATATCCTTTCTTGCTTCACTGCCCATGAAATGTCTGGGGCAAGGGGAGACCAGCGGCATTCCTTGAAACCACTGGTATGAAAGAACTGAAATATCCCAAATGATCCTCGGCTTTCAAGACAGCTCTTCCCCTTGGTCAGACAGAAACACTGTTCATAAAACAGCCAGCCTCCAAAGGGCTGGGACATTTCTGCTGCCAGCTGGTGACCTAGCAAGGCCAAACAACTGTTACCTGTCAACTGACATTACAGGGCGAAGTGATGAGAGTAAGCTGCTAGTTGCCAAAAAATACTTTAGAAGAAGGAGTAAAGGAAATGAGAGAGGGAGAAGAGAACTGTGGCTACACACACCACTAGTTTCACACAAACTCTAAATGACTGATTGGCAACTGCAGCAATGTGCATCTTTAGTGTTTTTCCACTACAACCAGGAACATCAGGTTATTGTGCAAAAATTAATTTGAATTAAAAAAAAAAAAAAAAAAAAAAAAAACAGATTAACTGCAAAACACAATTCTTTCAGTAAAATCCCACCTCTATTCTTTCAGTGTTCTTAAAAGATACAAAAATGAAATAGAACCTTATTTGGGTGAATCTTTTTCCTGGAGGGAAGAGGAGTAAAAGGAATCAGAAGATGTTAATACTCAAAATGCTGTTATGGCAGGTATGAGACTGCTTTCCAGTCTCGTCCCCCTTGCACACTCACAAGGTCTAAGAGTTCTGCAGAAGTGTGGACAATAAATGTCACAGTGCTGCTCAGTGACCTCCAGCAGGTCGCAAATGATATGGTGAGACATTTCCAGGGGGAATACACACACTCTTCCTCCAGTCAAAGAATAGCATTTCAAAGACATTTCAGGTTAAGGAAAGGGAAACAGAGGGCCCCAAATGTGAAAAGGGGAATTTCACAGCTCTGAGTCCTCACAGGAAAACAACATCTGTATACCAAGTTCCAAAGAGGAGAATTACTTTTGACATTCCTCTATTATGATATGCAATGAAAATTAAACACCTTTCTTTACATCCCCCTCACTTCACTTACCACTCCAAGATGAACAGAGGTTCCCGGCTCAGGGATGGTGAGCTTATGAAGTGTCTCAAGGAGCTCGCTCCTTTGATTATCCTGAAAAAAGAAAAAAGCAAAGCAAAGCAAAACAAAACAAAAACAAAGGAACACTAAGTACAAATTGCTACAGCAAGCTAAGCTCCAAGATGGAAGGACAGTGTTTGTGATTTGGGGGCTAGAGAACTTGGAGGTGTTGGAATGGTCTGACACATCTGACTACAAACAGAAATAATTGGAATTTCCTCTAATGGCTGAGTTTATAAAACAATTTATTTAGTTTTTTAGATTTTTTTCCCCCACATTGTATTTCCACATATTTCTGCAAGATGCTGAGTCACCAACCTATGCACTACTTAATGACTCGGCTTGGAACAAGCCAGTTTTCACTGCAAGTTCTTTAAAACAACTCACTAGCTCAGGATAAAACCAAAGGCATTTAGCCTTTTTAGATGAAGATACAATCCTAAGTGGTTCTACCTCAAATGTGAATGATTCTGACAAATGCAAAAATAAAATTATTACTGCAAAATAGAAATAAATCAAAATAGCATAATTTGAGTATAATCTGAGAAGATTATACTTGTAACATTTCAAATACATGGAATTAGGATAGATGTTGCAATCACTTATGTGCTTTTCCTGTATCATTTATAAAACTGCAATCAAATTTTAATAGTTTAGTTCACATTTCTACACTGATTCGAAAATGAATTTTACCTTGTTTTGCTTTAAAAATAAAACCAGCATCTATATGGGCTAGGCTAGATCATGCTACGTGCGCACGCATTTTGCATCAGTATGGCTAGCTCTGCGCTTCTGGACAGAAGCAGTAAGCTTGGATAAGAGATGCGTCTGTCCAAGCTGCACAGAACACCGCAGAAGGGGAATTGCATACGGTGATTTGTGAATACAGGCCAGGTAATCAGAAGTTTGTGCAGTATGGGTGGCTGCGGGTAGAACGTGTGTTGGCTCCATAGTCATGTTCTCGGGTGTTATAATCTAAGAGCATATTTATTTTTCATAGGCACTGGTCAAAATTTCAGCCTGGCTGAATATGGACTTCTGTGTTATCGTACAACAGAGATTCCTAATTCACACAGCCATCTCTGATCTGAGCACCTCTTAAAACAGCTTGTTTGTTATCCTCTCTCCCTCATTTGATATTGGGGTGGGGAAGAGAAGGGTTAGTACTTTAGAATAATACCTGTCCTTTTGCTGAATAATCTGCCAAGACATTGAGCAGCTTATAAAAGACTTCAAACCATGGGAGGTAACTAAAACAAAAAACAAACAAAAAAACAAGATAGAAAAGGTATACATTTAACTTGTTATATTTCAGTTAAAAAATCCAATATTGCTGGCTTTTATATATATATAAATGTAGTATATATACATATGCATCCTCAATAACAGCATCCATTGGACATGATACTTCATAAATATCTGTTAGGAAAGCCACATTGGACCTTCTGTCTGAAGGAGAAGGAAGCCAGAAGGCTGAAGCATCCCTTTATTTTGGGAACTGAGCGTCAGCAATTACTCTTTCCCCAAGTTTCCCGCCACTTATGGCCACTGGGCTTAGAATAAAGCACTGGCTGCAAATAAACTTTGGTGTCAGGCAGGTCAGTGCTGGAAGTCCATGGGAATTTCTTCTCACCCTATACATAACTAACATGTAGTCCAATGGAAGTTTTTAAACCTGTAAGATTTGAGTGGACAAATTTATCTGTGTTACGTACGGTGGAACAATTTTACTCGTATCATTTCCCGAAATATTCCTGAGGATCTAGCAATCTGAAGATAAGCAGCTTTGGTTTTGAATCCTGATATTACCAGATTTGCTTTTATATATAATTATTTTTTTACATTGCATAACCAGTATTTTGACTTTTTAAAATAAAACACTGTAACTGTGGTTGTCAAATCTAATTCCACATCACATATCATTGTATTTACCCAGTCCTTAGTTAGGTGGAACAGAAACTAAGCAAATTTGCATGCAACTTATAAAAGTAATAAAGAAACAAAATTTAAAGACACAAACGTGCAGAAAATCCTATCCTTTTCATTTACTTTACGTTTCCATTCTATACAATAAGACAGCTAAGACGTTACTTCTCACGACCGTATGCTCGGTATGACTTCGTACATTTCTTCATGGCACAGTTCTTTGTTCCATTCCTTTCGAAATCCCAGCAAGGAATTTCCCCTCAGCTGTGGCGAATAGGAAGAAGTTTGCATGACGCACAAACTGCCTCTTCTTCTAATCACAGATGCTTTCTGAAGCAAATGGATTCTATTTTGATATAGTTAGACAGGATTTAAAGTTTGTATAAAGTATGACTACATCCTGACATCTCTGGAGAACCGAGTGCCCCGTGGTTCCCGACTGTACAGCTTTGGGTGATAAATGAGGTGAGAAGCTATATACGAGACAGATAAAGTGAACGGCACTCCATCACCAACATTTGTTTGAAGCCTGAAAATGCTACTGTAAAATGTAAGTAGCTTATCGAAATATGCTGATAAGGAACTTAACTTTTCATGTTATATGACAGTATTATCATTTAAATTAATATGCTCTAAGCATCTTTACAAACTGTGTATTAGAATAGAGCAGAAAGACAGACAATTACCACTTTAAACAGCATTTAAGCTTGGCATGTATCGTAAACATTCAAGAAGGATTAGTCAGAAGATAAGTTTCTTTCTTTCTGTTTAGTTAAATAAACTTCAGCTGAGTTAAAAGCTATTACAAGAGTAACTAGAAATCCTCTCGAAACGTATCTGCTAAGTAGAGATTAAGAACTTGGTAAACAAAGCTTTGCAAGCTATCTAACAGAAGACAGTCTAAAGATGAAAAAAACAGAAAACCAAGATGACAGAAAGCTCCCTAACAGTACGAAAACCTAAACTCATTTCAGGAAGGCATATTTAAAGTTCTGCTTAATTGCTCAGGAAATCAGTTGATATTTGAAGCAGACTTCAGCACAACCCAATGCACAGGGGGCTTTACGCGGCTTTTGCTCGAGAGGTGCAAGACAGCAGCAGCAGCAACAGAAGAAAACACCCCCAAAAACCACAAAAGCTGCTGTTTCAAGTAGAAAGTTTATGAACAAAAACTACAGCCAACACTAAGTAGTTTTGCCAAATCAACGTATTTATAAAAGATCCAAATATTTAGTATGGGTTCATACGAAGCACAGGGTAAAAGAAGCAAGAAGCCCACCAGCATTTATGAATTTCTGCAAAGCTGCCATAACCAGACTTTAACCACGTGACACAACCAATATTTCCCATAATGACCTGCCTATCAATCTGAGCTCTAACACCTTGCCCCACTGTAATATCCACGTATTTATCATGCCAATTACAAATGACTTGCAGAGAAATGCATTAGTGCTGCCAAGGAGCCACAGCACTAGAATCAGTGTGGGGGCTTCATTCTGCTTTTAAATAGCCCTAAAGGGGTGCATAAGGAACCTTAGAAATAAATTCAATATTTTAAAAATGTTAATGGCCCTAGAGCCTGAGGGCGTTCAGACAGCTCAATGTCCTTCACAGAATTCGGTGGAAATCTGAGCAAAGTATCTCGGTGGACTGCACTATAAAGAATGTAGACAAGATTACTTTCCTTAATTACTATACATGTTATATGTGTACAAATATATATATATATATATATTTCCTTATTACTACTGAACTGTGACTTCCATTTTGTTGTTGTTGTTGTTTTTTGTTGTTGTTTTTTTTAGCCTTCTGGAAGGAACAATAACATGAAATTCAAAACACACCAGTCCAGTGGTCTTATTTGAATGACAGGTTGAATTTGGAGATCCACACAAATGGAAAACTTGGTTCAATAGGGATGTAAACCAGACACCTCAAACAACTGAACAAAACCTTCCAGCCCTGGAGGGTTCCAGCAGGATTTTCACATGAAAGGGAATCCTTAGGAATCCCATCTTACTTTTAGATTTCTTCAAACACAATGCTGTTACACTTTTACATACTTGCTTATTTTCAGAACGTATTTATTAAAAAACACAGAAGACTACAGTCTTCAAGATGTCACAAGGTTATCTGGTAGTCCCAGTACAAAAAGTTCTGCTCTGAGAGCCAAGGAAGTCCTCTGCAACCCCCGTGAGACCTCCCGGTTTCACATCCCTCCTTGTCAGGGCAGGATTCAGGACGTCTCTCATCATGAAGGCTTTGGGTTTCTTAGGAAACTAACTTCTGCTTCCACACTAACTTCTGAAGTTATTGCATTTCAGTAGCCGATTCCATCACTTCCTAGTTTACCACTCCCGAGTGGAACAGTTCTGTTTCTTTTTCAGCCCACTGCGATCAGCTAACCTTGCAAAGGATCAAGAAATAGTCATCTGGAATTCCTTCCAGATATTTGCCGAGAGGCAAAAAGGTGTGGATTTTCTCTTACAAAAACCAACTCCACGAGGCAGCCTTCAAACACCCCTCCCACAGGAGCTGGAGAACCGAACTCCTTCTGCGCTGCGGCAGCGAAGGAGCACAACTGGTAGCACCGCTGCAGATTTATGGCTTATGACTTGCTCATATTTAATTTGTAACCAAACACTTCCCCTTCCTCTTAGCGACCTTAGAAGTTTTGATTAACTCTTGTTTTCACAGGTCAGAGGTTAAACAAAGGAAGGGAAGCACTCTGGAGTGAAATTGCCCAGAGCACCGCAGCGTGGGAGCGCGCCCCAAGGCACCCACGTGCACGCGCACCCCAGAGAGGCGTCAGGCTGGAGGCTCTCCGGGGAGCCGCAGCTCAGAGACCCCAATAAGCATGAATCAGAGCACGGCTGAAGAGCAAACAAAAATAAGAGGGCAATAAAATTTATTTCGGTTTTACAATTTCCTCACCGATACACGTGAGGTGGGCGGGTGTATATCCCTATCTGTATAGCAGCACATTCACCACAAATCATGAAAATGAAATCAAAGGCTGAGCAACGTGGGCTGTCTCAGCTGCGAGACCGTTCAGCCTTCGGCCTTCCTCTCCGCCGAGCCCTCCGCCGAGCACAGCCCCGGCGCTGGAGCCTGGCCAGGCTGACGGGAAGCAAACCTGGGCACAGGAAAGCTGCTTATTGTGCTCCATAAGGTCTGCACAACCTCCCCTGCACCAGTTGCACAGTACCTTATTCAGTAACTCATATGTCATCACCTTTTTAGTGCGCTCCTTGAAAGTACAAAACATCATTAGTTACATGTGTCATAGCAATTAGGGTCAGTCAAACCCTTAAGACAACAGAGCTGCGCTGCAGCTTGTAAACACAAACGTTGCCAAAGCGCAGCGTTCACAGAGCACCGGTGCAAAACCAACAACTGACAAGCGAGGCCGAGGCAACGGGAAGGATCTCTATTTCCAAGACGTGCACAGCAGCGAACGAGCATGGTGCTGCCCTGGGCCTGGGCAGCTGCCTTACAAGAGCTCGGCTCACACAGAAGTTACAGGCATACTTATGTGGCTTTTGAGCCTACGCACTTGTCATTATCAAGAGCTTACTTTAGTGACGTGCCACTGTGGATTAGCAAGAGAAGCCAAACAGAACTCCCCCTTTCCTGCTTTCCTACCCAGTGTGACCCCATCTAAGCAGTGGTAGCAAGTCTCCCTCGCAGGCAGACCCCGAGCTCCCCGAGCGCTGACCCCTACTGAACCCCAATATTCCCCCGACGGCTGCAGCGGCTCTCGCAGCACAGCGGCGGCGACTCTTTGGAGTTTGGGGACGGGTTGCTGCTTTGGTTTTGTTGGTTGGTTTTTTGTCATTGTAGCTTAATACTGTGAAAGAAACTTCTCAAGCACACATGTTCAAGAGCAAACGCCTGAAGTAGCAACAGAAAATAAAGGTACATAGAAACCTTTAAAAAAATTTACCGACAATTACAGTCTTTAAACTCCGCACAAAAGCGACAGGCAAAGGATGCTCCACCAAGGCCACTTGGTGAGAAGATGGCTATACTGAAGCATTGGACAGGTTATAGGCAAGGTTTATCGAGTGCAGTGAGACGGCCTGGGGGCTAAAAAGACACCAGGCATTACGTTCCACTGGGTGCCAAGAGGAACGCACCCACCAGTGCTTTGCGTGGCTGGTGTTAAGGAAAATGCTGTTTGACAAGCAAGAAGAGGGCAGAGATTAGCTCTAACCTGACAAAAGTAACAGATGCTAGTGGCAGTAAGTTTCCTGGACAGAACAAAATAGTTATGAAATGGAGCAGTTTGGCTTGATTTTAACAAAGCAGGGTGCACCGGACAGCGTGAGAGCCCAGCAATCGCCACTGAAGCAACAAGGAGGATTGCAAAGGCTGAGCCTGAACCTCTCTTCTCAAACCATGCTGAAAAGTATAAAGAAAGTGCTGGAAGAGAGTTCTAGATGTGGCAGACAATTGGAGCTCCCACTAGGTTTGAGACATCTGGCATCAGTTGAAATCCATCACATTTCATCTGGGGATCAAAGACTAGTGTTAAGCCTATCCCAAGTTGAAACAGCAGATCCTGAACACCCTTTTCATCCCGACACAAATTAACCCTTTTTCCTTGAGCAGAAAAACAGCTCCTTTTCATTAAAGCCCAATCGTCTATGCTTACTGACCTATGTACCAGTACATTTGAACTGAAATTTCAGTACAATTATCAACTTTTCATTATAAATCAAAAGTGCCCCCTATGAGCAAAATAGGAGACTGCTCACAATCATTTCATCCTCTGAACACTCAAGCTGTTGAACCAACATAAACTAATTCTAAAACAGACTGAGGTAAATAATACTTGTATTGTGTAGCCCTGGAGGAAGCTACAGTACCCTTGTCGCTTATCAAGGATACTGATGAACAGCTGGGGTTGTACATTAAGGTTTTTATTTCAGATCCATGGACAATCCAGATAGCACTGCCTCTATAACGCCATAAAGAGACTTTCCTCCTATTATTCCAGTGTGCCTGAATTATGTTTTCTATTGAAACAACATGCAGAAGTCAACTCATACAACTTCTCAGCAGTCTTACCTCTAAAACAGTCCCTGCTCCTCCAACTGCTGCATAACCTGAGGGCTCCTGCCAGGTCTTGATTTTCGGAGGAAGCTGCCATGCAATCTCATTTGGGGAAAAATTGTGTTCATCTGCCAGCCAGCACTGGGTGCTCTCATTCCTGACACGCATTCTGCGAGCCTTCCAAGAGCACCCCAGAAGCAATCCACTTGTGGAAGAGAAGGCACGTCCACCCAGTGCTTCAGTACCTCCTCCCCCCGTCTGATGCCAGGGACCTGGGCTTTCCCCAAGGTGATGCACCAATTCGTTCTGTGTAAGCGCTACACGGGAAGCTTCCAAGCCAGTCAGCCAGGGCCAAAGGTAATAAAAAGTGACAAGATTTAATTACTTCTGTTACAGTTGTTCAGCAACTAAAGGAGGTGTGACATGAAGCACTAATTAATTAAGTAAAATTGGTTTCTGGTCAGTAGGCAAGACCAGTGATCTAGCTGGGCTAGCACGCAGTATTCTTAGCTTTATCTAATTCCACTGGTAGCAATACATTGTATTATTAACACTTGACATTTTCTGTTGTGATCCTTCTCACTGATATTTTACAAAAGTGTTTTGACATACAATCAATGTTAAAGCTTTGGTAAAATCCTCAAAAACCTTCGACGCACCTTTGTTATTCTTTAAATTCACTAAAAGACAATTAATTTAGCATTGCCCTGCTTGCATTTTGGACTCCCCAGGCAAGACCAACTACGAACACCTTTAACTTTGAATGATCACGTAGATCCAAAGTAGGTCTCATTACAACCAACGCAGTGACACATGCATTTCAGAGGATTCATCTGGCCTCTTAGGCTTGTAGCATGAATGTCAGCCATGTTCTGGAGCCTTGTCCTAATTTAACCCATTTCTAGTTTTCCTTCAAAGACTGTGTCCAACAGGGTTCACGATTTCCTGCCCTGTTTGGAGAGCCTGAATCCCTCGCACCCCAACAGCTCTGCACACCAACAAGCTCGCAGTGCCAGGACTGCTGTAACTTCTGGAGCTGTACAAACAAGTTCACAAATTTTCTTACAGGATACAAACTTTAAAAACACTGAGGACTGCATGCGTTTAGTTTAACTGCAGTCACAGCAAGACTTCTGCTTTGACCAGAATTGGAAGACCTGACAAATAGCACGGACGTGGAAGTAGCTCATTCTGGAGAGCATGACTCCTCTCCTGTAAATCTGGGAGCTTGGGACACATCACCTCTGTACTACCATCATTACAATGGCAGTTCCCCAAACCTGTTGCTGCCTGCCGAAAGCATTTCCATACTCAGCCCGCGCTGAGAGCGCTCCGCTTCCCGCCCGGGATCAACAGAAAGGCAGAAGTAGGAAGCAGTGAAACACGTCACGAGTTCAGCTGAGATGCATGTTTCGGTATTGCAGCACTTTGAACTTCAGAACTACGATGCTTTTTTCTAAAGAGCTTTGTTGCAATAGCGCTGCAGAACAAGCTTCCTTTGGCACCGTAACAGCAGCGACCCGCCGGTGCAGGTTCTAGAGTGAGATTTGGAAGCATTTTACTATTACGCTCCTCATAATTCAAACTCTGTTTTGTGTCTGCCTTTATAGGTCATTGTTGGCCAGATGGAAAATATTAAGGAAAAAGGATTGCAACTAAATCATTCGGCTGTAGTCTGCTGCCAAAAGGCCCCAGGCTAACTACAAGCAGATTTGCAAGCAGGCTCTGCTCCGTTACAATCTGAGATCTGGCACATCCTTTGCCCTGACTAACAGCAGGAGGGCACAGGGCCAGCTGAGAGCAGCTACTGTGCCAAACAGACTGTGCAGGTCTTGCTGCTTGAATGCTTCCACAGAAAAGGAGAATCGATGGGACTCTTTTGTAAACAACTCCCTGTACTTTCTGGCTGCTACCAACTTCAGAAGTGGTATGATTTATCCTTCTGCAAAATTAACGTGAATGCACAGCTCAGACACGTTACCAAAATCAACACATAGAGAAATAAGCACCAGCGTTAAAGGATAACATCTAAACTTTCAACTAAGAACAACGATGTATATATACACATATACAAGGAAAAACTACATCAAAATTTTTTTTTTCTCCAACAAATTAACACTAAGCACAGTAACTAATGGCTAAACACTAGCCAAATCAAGTATTCTTAGTAATATTCTTTGCAACCTCCCATTTGCAAGAAGGGACTGAGTTGATGACTGGAAAACTTACTTTGAATGCTTATTTCTAAGATATGTATTTCCCAGAAGACACCTCATGTATTCGATTATCAGTCAGCAGGTCCAGTTTGTCCAGGTAGCTCAGCAAAGAAGGTAAAAAAAAAAAAAAAGGGGGGGGCTGGCATTTCCTAATACTAAACAACTTAGGCCTGATGCTTTCAACATTTTTTCCCAGATGCTCATTCTTTCAGTATCTGCCCCAACCGGAGCAGATCAGGTATGGCTTTTCACAAGGGACAGGCTGGGGGTGGGGGTGGCAGGCAGGTTGGTTGCCATTAACATTTCATACTATTTTATAGCATTTTTTTGCTTGCAATAAAAATCAAACCTCAAACCTGATAGATGGGTATAAATCATAGCTGTTTCCAGTGGAAGGTAACTGAAAAACTGATAGAAACAGGGGAAACTTCTGTTTCAAACACCAGCAGCAGCTGATCACATGCATTAAGCACCTGCAGCGACGACGCCACATGCCCTGTTCAAGCACAAGGCACGGCCCCTGCTGAATGGGAAACAAGAACAAAGGTGTGCATGACAAGGCAGAAGAGATCCAGTCTTTTCACTCTTGGCTTCTCTAAATTCATTGAAAAGTATTATAACCAGTGTCCTTCCTTTACCTGGAAAGACCCTGAACTCTTTCAGGGTATTTGTTATTACAGAAAAATTCGGAGTTCAGCACTTGTAGCGTTTTCTGTCTTTAATCTTTTTCTTATTGCCATTAGTATCACATATGGCAGCATCACATCATTTGCAACCACGATTTGCAACCAGTGCAAATCAATAACATTTCTGAAATGTACATAAAGATAAAACAAAAAGGCTTTAAAAGCCTGGGAAAAGAAAGGACATTTTTTCTGATGGATTTGTTTTGCTGCTATGAAGAACTACATAAATAGCCTTTAACACGGTAAGCATACTACAGTTTATTTAAGACTAACAATGCCTACTAATACGAAACCTGTCCGTTTCTGTCAAGACATACATGGACCTTGCCAGTTTTGTGTCTGTGATTATGAGGTGGGTAGATTAGCACGGTTCTACCATATTTAAGTTTCAAAAAAATATTTAAACCAATTTGATAATGCTTTAAAGTTTCAGGCTCACCTGGCAAAGCTTTTAACAGACCTACTGACACCATAACCAAAACTCCAGAGATTTTCACTCAGTGTCATTTTATAGATTCCCTATTGACTTGTTACTTATTACTAAATCTAGTTGAAAATAAACATTTCGGAATGCAGTGGAATCATCTCCTTTCAATGTTAGTCTTAAAACTCAAACCAACAAAATGCATTTCTGTAGCTACTCCTAGGATGTTGCATACAATTGCAAAGAAAAGAGACAATGAAGGTGAAATACTACACACACTTCAGACGTATTAATAAAAAAGAAAATACAATCCACATGTAGAATCAACAGGATTCTTTAAGGCTTCTCTTGGTTTGTGACACTCCTCTTTAGACAGATGCTTACAGACAAAATATTTATATACAGCTTGCATACAGTGTGCACATATGCATAGATGACTGCACAATCTTATAAAATACATATACCATATTAATTTTGAATGAGCATTAATAATCACGTCTATAAGAGGATCACGAAAAACAAGGAATAAACTTCCACTGAAGTTTTTTAATGACAGATTTTTTGGGGACAGAAAAAAAAATGCATTATCAAATGCTCTTCTTTGTTTAAGGCTGTTCTAGTAAGTGTAGTTTATTCACATTGCAGATAATATCCTTTCAGAAAGCTAATATAACTCTAGAGACACTTCAAAACTTAAAGACACTAGAACAAAAAGAGACATTAAAGTAGCCTTACAGACTCTCCTACAGACTCTAAAAAAAAAGAGAGTCTGGAAAAGGTTTAATGAGAGAAATGAAAATGAAAGGCAGCAAATGAGCAGATAATAAAATTTTATTCCTCTTGAAACTTTATTTTAAAATAGCTCATCTCTATCTTGTAAAACTTGTTAGGACAATAAGGAAAAAACTACAGGAAGTTTAGAAAAACTACATTGGAAACAGTATCAGAACAGAAACACAAAGCAGATAGCCAAATTTAATTGATGTCAAGCTCTCTTTTTACTAGGTTCATCACTTTTCCGTACAGATTCTGACAAGTAACTGAAAATAAAAGCCAGTGTCTGCTTAAGCAAATCAGTGGGAGTAAAAACCCTGAACTTTTAAGATGTAAACTGTTTTAGAAATACGTCAAGTTAAAGTAAAATGCCTGCAACAACTGGAGACCCCTTCCAGCCCTACACACTATATTCATGGAGTTCTCTCATTTTCTAAGCCACTTTAGATCAATTTCCTCTCAAAAACAGAAGTCTAACTGTTTTGCCACAGCTACAGCTTGCAATTGCCATGAAAGCAGGTCAGACTTTAGCTCCAAGTCTTGCTCCCTTTTCTCTATGAGGAAAGTGAAAAGGACCCAAGAAATGCCTGCATCTTCAACTCTTACATAGAAGGTATGTGTTGAACCCACCGCTAAAAGAAAATGTAAAAAAAAAAATCCATGAAGAAGGCAGACAGAGGCTCAGAAACAACATTTTTATTAGGTACAGTTTTGTTGTACTGTTGAATCAGAGGGATCCAATTTCTCATGATTTATACATGTACTTTTAGTGGCCTTTGCCAACGTGTAATAGAATCAGTTTGCTATTTTCTTTCATCTCTGAAGCGTTTTAAGAAGTACAGGGATTCCAGGGTCGATACAGCACAAAGACCAAACAGACTGTCCAAAAAGTGTTTCGTATCATTTGCAGCCATTATCAAACATCTTTTTGGAAGGCTTAAAAGTATCATACAGATACATATGGAAAGAAAACATTGATTTTTCCTTATTATCATTTCATTCAACATACAACTACAGCAAATCCTTACAAAATAAAGACTGGAGTTTTTTTCTTATTTAATTAGACAGTGATATTTTCCTGTGTCCATACAGAAACCTAACAGCAAAAAGGCGAAGGAAAGGAATCAGGGTAAAGATTTATTTATACACACACCAAAAAAAAAAAAAATATATATATATATAAAATAAAATAAGTTTTACCCAATTGAAAGAGAAGATGCCAAAAGAAACACGAACTCAATCCTTTCTATTAGATTCCTTCTATTTGCAGCTCTCATCCAGTGTCTAGAAAAGCCACAGTGGGGGAATTCCATTTCCCCAGTAACTGCACTTAACTGTTACCTTCCTCTGCACCATGTTCTCAATACAGGGATCTTGTTTGTTTGAGATCATCTCGGCATTTACGTAGACCCAAATGGAAATAAGACAACCTTAAATGCTTAGTGCCCACTCGTGAACTCACCGATGATACTGATCTGCTGCTTCAAGACACCAAACAATCAGAAATTACTGTGCACTTGAAAAAGGACAAAAGAACACTGGAAAGAACAATTTGCTTTTGCAAAGTGTCTAGTAATTCAAAATGGTGTTTACATGATTACCTTGGTGTTTCAGGATTGCAAAGAAAAGTGTAAGAACTCTAAATGTATATTGATAATTTATCTGGAACATTTACATTTCGACCTTCCAAAAGTTCTTATATTTAACATAACGAAGTATGAGCACTGTTGAATAAATGCAAAAGCAAAGTACTGAAAACACAGATTATTAATAAAAGTTAGGCCAATGCAATGGGCAAGTGACATCTGCCTGACAAGGCACGGATACTTTAATGAAGAGAACCCATAAACTCGTTTCCATGTCCTGTTCTAAATCACATTTGACCAAAAGGATATGTCTGGCCTTAAACAAAAACAACTGCTTTCTGCACTGGATACAGAACCCAGCAGTCCTGGTGCCATGTTGCTCTCCAGGCTAGATCCCTTCTCCATCTTCCATTTCATTCCAAGATTCTCAAAACACAGTTTGAGTTGTCTACATATACCAATGGTAAGACTACAAGGGAAAAAAAAAAAAAAAAAAAAAAAGAACAAATAACAGCAATCTGTTCTTGTTGAAATCAGTGCTTGTGAATAGTAACCAGGCAAAAAACAAATGAAAAACTCACAAGTGGGAAAACAACAAAAGCTTAAACAATGGTTCGGGGTTGTATCTCCCTCAAAGCAGCACACAGCTAGACGGCAGGTCTTTTTTCCTGCTGTGCGTTAAATAAATAAAAGAACTAACTACTTTTTTTCCAGATACAAAATAGACTTTCTATTAGTCTACTTGTATGCATGCAGAGGAGAAATGCACAAAGAAACTGCGACTCAGGTAAGAATTTTCAGTTAACAAGAAGAAATGTAGTGATCACCCTTCCTACTTCTGCGAAAAACATGAAATTGTTAGTTAGTATTGTGATGGTCTGTATCCTCCACGGAAGAAAATTCCTATTAACCATAGGTCAAAGCATGCATTCCAGATATGTACTTCTTTAATGTTCCAAACTTCTATCCAGGTAGTGTGAGAATTGGATGCCCATCCTTACTCACATGTGAATACTGCTTCACAACGAGCTATAGAACATTTCAGAACCACAACAACCTCTCTAGCATATCCAGTAATTTCCATAGGTTAGTAAAGAATTTCTATGTCTCAAGCATTTGCTGAGCTGAATTACTCCAGCCTGACTCAGCACCACGAACAAAATGCTCTCTGGCACACACGGGAAGGAGCAAAGTCAGCTCTGGGAGGCGAGGGGAATCCAGTAATACTCAAATTGTTTCAGCTGATCAGAAATGAGTTCAGTAGAAGTCCAGCCCCCCGAGGCTACACAGACTGGGGCTGCAGCACAAGAATTCAAAGGGGATGGTAAAAACTAAGAAGAGGGCCAGAATCTCATGCCTTCGGTGGAAGAGGAGGCCTGCAGGGGCAGAGCACTTTCCAGTTTCTTCCACTCCCCCACTGTATTCTCCTTTCTGCATTCCATTTTGTACCTATTCTATCATGACGTATACGTAGCAGCAACATAACTTGTTGTGAAAGTACGTTCTACTTCCAAAATATAATTTAAATCAGGTGAGCCTTCATGCAGACCAGATAATGAATCGTATCACAGAATCAGCTGAGCACACAAAATCCACTAAGTGGAAAAACTTGTAAAGAAGTGAATGCACAAGGAGGAGGATTTGTAAATTCAACCATTTTATAGTGGGGTAAATACGATTTTTTAAGTATGATACAGCCATTAAAAAAGAAAAAAATAAATAAAAAGACAGTGTAAACCACAGTCAAAATTCTAAAAATCAAAGTGTCATTTTTTCCCCCTCAAGCATAAATACTCTCCTGTGGCTTTTGGCCAGATCAGTGGAAAGGGAGAGTTCTAGAAGACAACGTGGCAATTCTTTTAAAACAAAAACACACAAATCTTCCATTTCTTTCCCCCAAAACAATTGAAAGAGACATGGCAATAAAAGCAGTGTAATGGGTTGGGGATATTTTTTCTTTAGATTGGAAGGTATCACAACAGAAGTGTGCTACACTTTGGAGGCACATACACAAACAGTAGTATCCAGGCCCTTAAAGCTGTTTGTCCCCTATGCATCAATGCCCTGCCAGTTGGCAAGCCTGAGCCAGGAAGCTGTCAATTCCAATCAAGTTTAGGCGATGCAGTCCTATTAAAGAAGTCTTGCTGGTTAAGGGGCGTCCACTGTTTCCAAAGCATGGGAAGAAAAAAAAAAGAGGGGGGGAGAGAGAAAAAAAGAGCTCTGCTTTCCTTAGATTTGAGCTGGCAACTTTCACTGACTAGAGTTTTCAAGGAGCTATGAATGAGCTTAACAAAGGAGTTCTGTGGCTAGTTTCTGGCTGAAATCCATGTCAACAGTTTTTAAGGTCACAGGTCACACTAACTAACATTTATTCCCAGCAGACCCTGCTCTAAACACAAGCTGTAAGTAGTACAAATTTGGAATTTTTCTGTAATCCCTTGAGATATTCCTGATCCTTCCACATGTTTCTGCTCAATTAAAAACAATTCTCACTTTGCACCACAAGAGAGGCCCCTGCTCAGAAATCTTATTCTATCCTAAGAATAAATGGACAAAGACTGCAATCAAAGGAAAGGGAAGGGGGGAGGAGAGGAACTCACAACAAATCACACCAAAAACCTCAAATAACTCCATACAGAATCACATTCAGTTAGTTACATTTTCTGCCATCTGTCACAAACTATTATAGATTCATTTCTTTTTATCTTAGAAAAAGAGTGGTGCAGAGCTTAGCTATTTTGGCCGAAAGGGATTTCCACACAAACGTTTCTGCATTTCACTTCAGAAGAACGATTTTCATTTTGGGTACAAAAGCTGAATACCCGCTGAAAACTTCAAATTAAGTAAAATTTAAATCCGAGTTCCACATGGTTAGCGCCCAGTAAGTTGGTGAACCAAAGCAAATCTACGCAGAGTTTTCTTATTTTTCACTTTAACAAAACTTGAAGCTAGACAAAAGTCGTTAACCGACATTATTATGGTCTGGCACCATTTACCTATCACCTCCCAAGGCTGCTTTTATATTATCTGGAAAAAATAAGTATTTCAAATTAAATACAGGATTGACCAAAATCACGTTTGTGCAGAAACTACCATTATCAAGGCAACGTATTTATCTGCATAGACGGACAAGTACACACAGGTGGATTTCCCATTGCCCCAGCTCTTCTGGGTTTGACTTCGTCAGAAATGGAGACCTCTGATGGACATCCTGCCCAGCTTTACAAGTTAAGAACTAATAAACCGTAAGGTTTTAAAAGCTTAGTGACATCCTGGAAAATATATTTAAACACAACCAGCGAAGAATTGAGCATAAAACAATCTAGAGATTTTGATACTGTGCCATACCAATAATCCAGGCTGGATTAACAATGGATTCTTCTACACAACCTGGCACACGCCTTCAAAAAGATTAAAACCAGTTTTATTAGGACTGATATTTTGTACTGTAGAAGTGTTGGCGGTGGGGTGGGTGTTGTTTTTTAAACACCTTTTTATTTCAGAGTATTTTAAATTCTGTTTTGCGTGTTATTGGCCTTAGAAACTTAACTGAAAAGTAAGGGAGCATACAGTACAGTAACAGCAAGGACCTCACTTCAAAACTATTCTGCTGAATGGTTTAGGATAAAATTACTATACTCAGCCTTAAACCTACTTACTACAAAAGTTCAGCTAATGCAATATGAAAATATTATTTCTTGTCTAAACTATTTTTGAAAACCTCAAATACACATTTCCAGTAAGAGAAGTACATGTTTAATATGAAGCTTGGTGAACATAATTGTGTTTTTCAGCTATGTGAAAAACATTGAGCTATCCAAGTCATCATTCCACTGCTACATAAACTGAAATGATTACACTGACATGTTTAAACTACTTCTTACACTTAAATAGTTAGCACACACTCAACATTACCATTGTGAAATATGCTAAGGCGAAGTAATCTCAGCTGTGAGGTTTTTAGCTGTCCCCTCTACAAGCAGACCATAAACTAAAGGTTTTCTCAACATAGCCTTTAAGAAACCAGACTGTACAACAAAACACTCCACTACTTTTGGTACACTTACTGATACTTATACAAATTGTTTTCTATATTACTTTCCCATCACAAGAATTTTAAATCCATCAATGTTTGTGCTGTTAGAGTTCTAGATCTCAGGGGTTAGCTGACGAGACGAAGTGGCTGAGCCGCTCAGCACCAACATCCCTGACGTAACAGGCCAGCTCCAGCACAATTCTAGCACAGCTAGGGCTGACAGACATTTGAAAAGATGAATAAGCTAGTAAGAGAAGATTAACATTAAAGCACTGAGTAAATTAAAATTAAGAGCCTCAACATGCACATTTTTAAGAATCAAAAAGTATTTGTATGCTTAAAGAATATAAGAAAGCAGAAAGAAAATTACGCTATTTTATTTCTTACCCCTGAGATCATACCAGTAGATTAGTATGTTTGTCATCTTTCAGTACACTGCAATTAGCAGGAAATAGCAATCAGGAACAAATTCTATACATCTTGAGACCATCAAGACTCTTTTACCCTAATGAAAGAACATTGCATCTACATACACATAAAACTTAGAAGAGATGAGAAGCAAGAGCAAACAAATTCCAGACCAAAAGCATGGATATGCCTGATTAAGGCATAAGGGGTTGAAGAAGGTATCTCAGAATGTGATGTGAAACAACTGTTTGGTAACATCTTCATGCTTGCTATTGTTTTATTTATTTTTTAATAGAACGCTACATCTCTTCAATAAGCTCAGAAATATGTACATTGTTCATCCTCAAAAGCCTATTCCAAATCTGATGCAAAAGTTAGCGTAAAGCAAACCTCTAAAAACAAAACAGTTTCAGCATCTTAACGCATATCCAAGAAGTTTTATTTGAGCCAAAATCCTGGAGCCCTTAAAGAACATCTTAGAAAGAAAAAAATCCTTGGGTACTGAAATTTTCTTATGATATTAAAATCACCAAATTATAACTCTGAATTTGACAAACTTGGACACTAGCTCTCAACTTACTATGCATCCATCATTTAGAAAGGAAAAGATCTTAAAATACATCTTAAGTTTTGCAAGGTGTCGCATTGAAAAAGGTAGTACAGAACCCCAAGCTAACCAGATTTTGATGTGTGGCAGATGATCTTGTGGTTTTGCTTTTCTAAGGCACGTCACTGGTTAGATCCTCAAAAAACAAAACCCTACCACACCAAACCATCTGCGACAATTGTTGTGCTTTTGTACGCCCTCTGCTGTCTGAAATGGAGAAAATAAGCTCCTATACTACAGAGAGCCTCTGCGTAAGAGAGCCCTACAACTCAGTGTTACACGCACTGTTTGATCACTGCAGTTTTGTGATTAGCTAGAAATCAAGTGAGGAGAAAAGGAAAAGGAATACGAGAGACAGAGTCGTTGGTTCTGCAATAAAAGAAAATCCTAGAACACCCAGACAATGCAGTTCTCAATTTACCAATCAAAGATTTCCATAAATCTGTGTGGTATCCACAGCAGGAACAAAACTAATTACATAAGTATATAAACAGTATGAAAAATTAAGTTGCCATTTCTTGCAACAATTATGAAAGCTAACTTGAAAGCAGCTTTCTAAACAGTACTGGTTAAAATAGCCACAAGACTTATTCTGTAAAGCAGAATTCTACTGGCAACACGAGGTACATCCACGTGGATAACTGTGCTGCTATTGAGCTCCTTTGCATCCCCATGAAAAAGTCTCCGGATCACTTTAAATCTCAAGGCGCAGACCTTGACTTCTGGCATTCTGAGGATCGTCTCAGCTTTCAACTGTTTCCAGAACTCTGCTGAAATTTTTAAAGCACAGGCTGAGTGAAAAGAATTTCCTTTTCCTGTTCCTCTTCAATGACGAACCAAAACTTGGAGTGATTTTCCACCTCCAAAGCCTCTCACCACGGCCAGGCCCATAAAACCTTTGGCTGATAAACATGTATTATCTCTGATGACAAACAGTATCACTTACTTCTTATACTGTTGCTGAGCATAACAAGGAATACTTGAAGCTTGCCGCCGTTTTCCACCAAGTATCCAGTGGAGACGTAGCATGTCCAAATATCAGAGAATGCTGCCAGCGATCTCCAGTAAAGTACATTGAGGCAATTTAATACCTTTAGCTCAGAAACAGTTTTGTGGGACAAATTTAAGCAATCTAGTCAACAAGTTCTTAAAATTAACTTATCTGAAGCAGTCAGGGAAGCTCAAAGTAGAGGAAGCAAAAGAAAGAGGAAACAGAGACGAAGCTAAGAGACCCAATTCACCCGCTGCTCTAACTGCATTGTGTATTGGTCTTTTTTGTTGTTGTTTTTGTTTTTTTTTTCCATTTTAGTTATGAGTTGAGGCAGAAGGCATTTAACTACAACATAACTCCTCCATTTCTTCATGGCATTCACTTAACATAAGGGAGCTGACAGCAAAGTAGTCTTATCCAGGAGAGATCAAGAAGGGACTCATACTGATCATTCAGATTTATTTTTTAAATGGTGTCTCCCCTTTGATTTGTCATTAATCAGCAGAAGTTACTTTATGTAACCAGACACTTCACACCTGACAGTGAATCAGCTCCCCAGCTACACTGAAGCAGCTACAGAAATACCTTCCAGTCCTCAGGGTGTGGTCTGTACTGCTGGGTTGCCACCACTACCAGTAGTTGAAATCTCTACTAGGGAAAAGACAGAATGAAGATACTGATACAACTCCTGTCATCCTGCCTGCCACGCACTTAATTAGTAATTCTGGTAGATTTAATGCTAATTTATCCAAATATTAGAGTTCTTCAGTGACCGCCTGGTTAGCAGGTCCCTGTCCCTGTTGTCAGAGCAGTGCTGACAAGAACAGTTGATATTTTTGCCTATCTACTGCAAACGCAAATGGCACTGACATACTCACTGTAAACTAAATACATCAATCCAAAATCAATTCCATGGCATTGCTGTATGTAACTCAATGAAGGGAGAAGTGTCCTCATACTTGATAGCTTGTTATATTTTGCAACATTATCAACCAAACTCTCCAGAGGGATAATTTTCAATAAAACACATGCAGAAGGTCCCCCTCCGCCATTTGCAATGCACGGTACTTGCAGGCCAAAGACAAGTTCTTCTTGTTCATACAGTGGATTCCCTCCCATGAAGAGCAAACCAGAGACAACTGAGACAGATGGCTACAGTCGCTAAGAGGAAATTGTCCTCATTTGGGATTGCTTGAGACACTGTCCAGTCACCTAGTTCATAAGTTAGATCTCAACTACCTTAACCTGGGTCCAAAACTTCCAATTTTTTATGAACTTGAAAAAGCAGAAGGCAGATCACCGTTAACTTTGTTTAAATAATATAATACATAATAAAATGATAGTAATAGGCAAGACGTCATGTAGAAATCTTTATTTCCATAAAAATTCTTAATGGAACTCATATATTATTGGTAGATACAAAACCCGATTTTGCTTGCATCATTTCTTGCAACAAATGTCAATAGAAAATCACAGGCTGTATTTCAACAACTTCCTCCATAGGAGGTCATCCAAAACATTCTGTTCTATGTGAAACGCATTGTTTCCAACTTCCACCAGCCATCTGTATATGACAAACTCCACAAAACCCTCAACAGGACAGGGTAAAGCTCATGCACACAAACTTTTAGGATGTGGACAGCATCAGCTTGGAGGACATTCCCCCAGCTTCCAACAGATGCTTTGTTAATAAAGCTTGCATATACAAATATCCACAAAATGCCTTAACAAGGTCAGTTGTGACAGCTAAAGATAACAGCTACAGTTATGCAATGTCGTAACAAATTACTGCAGAGATACTCTTCTTTTTTTTTTTTTTTTTTTTTTTTTTTTTACCACATTGTTAATTCAGAACACTGACTACAAACAAATACAGTTATCTATAGAGGAACTCAAAGTGCAAGATATTTTGCATCACTTCTGCAAAAGAGCAGTGACTTTGAGGACCAGATAGGAAAATAATTTTGAACAGCTGGAAATTATAATTGCAGTGTAACAACACAAAGTCAAACACTGTTTCCCAGAGTCAGCCAAAAGCTAAACCATAGACTTACCTTAAGATACAGAAGCAGCTCTTGGCCCCAGAAGATAAGCGACAGAATCCAAACCTCTGTTTGCTGTCAATGTCTTTAAGGACAAATGTAAAGTTCTGTCCAACTTGGCTAACTGCATAGCTGAAAATAAAGAGAATAAAAAGGAAAAACTTAATGCTGAGCTAACTCCACATCAAAAGTATCTGATCTAAGTCATTGAACCTGTAACATTTCCTCCTTCAGCAGAGGAAGGAAGGAAAACTGGAGGAAACCACCAGTTTTGGTGGGTTTGTTGGTTTTGTTTGTTTGTTTTGTTGTTTTGGTTTATTTGTCTGCAAGTGTATTTTGTGTTGGCTTTTTGTTTGTTTGCTTTTGAAAAATTAAACTTAAGAGTATATACCCTCTAGAAACTTGCAAATGGTTTGGTTTGGAAAGGACGGTATTTTTTTAAGCATGGTTGGATAATAATAAAAAATGCATTTATCTTTAAATGAAAAAGGATATAACTACGAACTTCAAAGCAGTACACACTGTATGAACCAAAGCCATGTTCTCTCATATAACACAAAATATTTATTACTCTTCATTTGAAAATTTGTTTACTCAAAGAGCAAAAAAATGTTTAAGAACATACTTGTTCAACCCTTGGATATCGACTTGTTGAAGCCTTACATATCCACCTACCCATTTTGTAAGCATGCCACATGCATCATTACAAGGTGTTCAGCAACCTGAACCATGCCAGATGGCTCTCCTTTACTCTAACTGCTAGCAAGCAGTTACGGGAAAGAAATGAATACTGTGCAAAGGAGGAACAGATAAACCAGAATCAGAAGTACAAACTAGAATCAGAAGTACATGGTGCTAAGGGCAACTGTGACTGAAGACTTTTGTAAGACTTTTATACAATTTTTCAAAATTAAGGGTTGTTTGCCTCACTGTAAGATCTTAATGGCTCTTCAAGAACAGCACAAACGAACTAATAACGTTGTGGAGGTTGCCCCCACTCACATCTCTGTGGAAAGTATCACTAGAGTAAAATCTGTCTGAATTGGAAATTTCAGGTAAGTGATGCTCAAAACAGTCAGAACAAAATAAGATGCTTTATATTTAAAGCACAACACTTTTTGAATTCTATTTATTAATAAAATGAAATACATTCTTGAGGTATTACCACTGTTTTTCTCAAG
Source organism: Heteronetta atricapilla (assembly GCA_011075105.1). Taxonomy (NCBI): domain Eukaryota; kingdom Metazoa; phylum Chordata; class Aves; order Anseriformes; family Anatidae; genus Heteronetta; species Heteronetta atricapilla. Next base: position 9,905,344 of record CM021747.1, read on the forward strand.
TTAATCAAATACTTGTGTATGGTGATAGTAGATTCCATATAAACCAAGCCCAATTCACCTTCTGGTTTGTAGAGATGTAATTTTACAGTAGATTTGCAATTATAGTATTTAATAAAAATGCTAACATTCAGTGGCAAAGTTTTGACTAATATAATTATTAGAGGACTTTTCATTCCAATTTTAGATTTGAGACCTCATAAATAGATGAATTTAACACTTACTTCCAGTTGTGTTTTCAGTGAGAACTGAAAAATACGACTGGAATTTACAAGTGCATCTTTACTAGTCAATCTTACCGCCAACAAAAAACATTAAATCTGAGGCCACTTAACTATCACAGTTATCAGCCCTATAAGCAAACAAATACCTAAAGAAAACAAAGGAAAACAGACTTTCAGAAAGAAAAGTTAGATCCAGATCAGACAGATGGCTCTGTCCAGCTCACAAAGCAGAAACCTTCAGTGAGTTCCAAACAGGGAAGGAAAAAGACGCAGTGATGAAGACTGAGAAGTGCTCCATATTCACAGATGAACAAAAAGAAAGACATTTAATAGCATTTCAGCAGTCTGAGAATTAGACAGAGTAAGTACTATCATCCTACTAAATTCTAAATGTCAACAGAACAACCATTTCCATAAAGCTCCCTGAGCTACTGGGTACACCCAGAAATCCTTTACTGGTGTTGTGTTTTATCTGTAAAGCTTGGATGTAATGTTACTATGGTGATTTTAGTATGGTGTTTTAGAAGGGGATTATATGCTTAATTTTAACAAGGTTGAGAGCAGACTGCGTGCGAGAAAAGCATTTTAGCTGACAATTAAAATTATGGAATGGGGAAAAAACATGCTTCCCTCGCACAGGGAGAGGCCTGTTTACTAAACACTTACAACCACTTGGTAAGTCCCTCCCAGGCAAGTGAACCTAAAGATTCTTGCATTTAAGTGATTTGCAGAAAACAGATACGCTGATGAGCAGGTCTTGCTCAAGTTTCAGTTGTCAGCTCTTCCTAGCACAAGGTAACCTATCCAGTTGCTATTCTGTCTAAAGATGTCATTTCTTACGCCGACATTAACCAAAGTATTTTTGCAAAACCTCGTTGGAGGAAGGGGGGCGATACACTTCAAAATATCTTCTCATTGTGATATTAAGAGTCTAAAATATTTTAAGTAGATAAGTAGGTGCTATTTCATTCACACTGTTAGCTAAGAAAATTTAGACCTGGACACTGATTATATTATATTATATTACGTGGAAAACAAAAGTACAACAAAACCCTAGGTACGATAAAACTACACACAGTAACCATAAATGTGTCCAGTAAGAAGGCAGCTACCTTAAACACGTATGTAAGAAAAATATATACACATCTACTTCTCCACTCCCTTCCTCTAAGAAGGAAAAAAAAAATCAGCAAAAAGTGATAGCAAATTATCAGGACAATCTGTGGCTTTTGAAGGTCATCTGAGTCAACCACATCATCTGCGTGAGCCGTTCAAACTTGCAGCTTCCTCCAGCCCCAGATTACGACGTGGGAGGACAAAGCACAGCACTGCTTTATGGTGGGGACTCCCATCTCCAGAGAAGCCTACTAAGATTTCAGCACAATTCAGAGACACTAGGCTAGAGCATTTCGAGATTACTTAGAAACACCTGCTAGCCTAGGAGGGGGAAAGGAAAAGAGAGAACAATGGTTCATACAAGAAGCAATATTATAAATGGATGTTGATTTATAAGGAAAATCAATTTCTACTGTAAATATCACAAATTTCACTGAAACAAGACTTTTTTTTTAAAAAAAAAAACAATCTACTCATAATTAAGGTCAATTTTATCAAACACATCCAGTGTGTTTAGCTGACCTAAAACAGCTGATGCCAGCCACTTGAATGCTGCTGCTCCAGCACACAAGCAGAGTGCGACCTTTCAAAATTTGAAGGCCTTTTCTCACCATGAAGTCATCACAAATAACTTAAAACCAAAACTAAAAACAAAACAAACAAACAAAAACTTTAAAAGTTCTGGTATTTTTTATTGTAAATTTTAAACATTCTCCAACAGTTTATCATATCCACTGGAACTTACTCTACAATTTTTCCACCATGTGGAAGCTGCATTAAGAAGTGCCCAGAAAAGCACCAGAATTCCAACGAGATCCAGAGGCCTTTAAATATAAAGCACTTAATTATTCTGCCTAACCTTTGGCAATTAAGAAATACAACACAGATGTACACAAAGTTCTGATGTTAATATGCACATTTGACAATTACTATCCAAGCATTTTCATGTCCAAATATTACATGGGAGTAAAACAAAACACACTTTTATTGCTGCCACCGAACAGCACAAAGTTAAAACTTTTTTTTTTTTTTTGATGGTGCCCATAAAAACCCCAGGAAAAAGGGATTCTGAGACTATAATTTGCACTTAGGTGCTTTAAATCACAGTCAAGCAGACAGAACATTAAGAACAGTATGGTTTTTATTTTCTACAGTGGTTTTATTGACAAGCTTATTTTCTTGTAAAGTTTGAAAATCTAACACTACCTGTCCACATAGAAGGGGAAACAAAACTTGGTCAAAGTCTGTAGAACTTCCTGTGGAGAGAAAGAGAGATAATTTATACATCTAATGGGACCAATAAATCTAATATTAACCACATCACACAATTTCACAACTTTGCCCTGAAGAAAGAAGAGACAGATGAAGAAATATGGGCTTTATCAATTACATGGAAGGAGTACCAGGCAGTCAATCATGTGAAATAATAAACATGATCAAACTTCATTAAAAATGAAAAATTAATCAAGATTCACACATGGGCAGGCAGCAGGAGCCATCCAGCAATTCTCCGAAGGGTAGGAGGAGGTTGGGTTGTTGAGTGTTAACACCTCTCTGGGGACACTCTCTACCCTGACCATATGGATCATAGTGAATAACACCAAACCACATGGGCTTGGCCTGGCAGGACCACTTCTGCTGGCACAGCTTTTGCCTGTTACCTAGGAACAGAGGTCTGGGGGATTAGAGAACACTTCCTAACATCAGCAAGATAAATAACAAAAGATAAAGCCAATAGGTCTCATAGCAGGAATGTTTAACATTGCCTACTGCTACTAGAAAGAAAATCTGAGTGTTAAAAGACCAATTAAAATAATGTGTATTAAGATAAATACAAATTGTTTAACGTACAAACCATTTTCTAAAAGATGCAAACAGCACCACAGAGAAACTTTTAAATATAACCTCTGTATGATCTCAAATAAAGAGCACGGATGTGAAAACCAAACACATGATCAATGTTTTTAATTAAGAAATCATTTTCAACTTTAAATAAATACAGGCATTAAAGAGGCAAAAATACGCAAGTACCAAAATAGTTGTGTGCAGAGACTGAAGTAATCTGCTTATCTTGTGTCATTCTATAATATTCAAATTTTGAATTCTGCAGTACAAAACCCACCATAAAGGTCAGCCCAGTTTGCAGACCTTTACTACCAGCCCATTATTGTCCATTTCCCTTCACAATGAAATATCTCAGGACCCAAAACAAAATATATTTCTGCTCTCAACTGAAAGAAAATCACCCTGACTAAATGACAAACCTGGTAAATTCAATGCTTTTCTGGCCAATAGTAATAAATTATCACCAATAACTAAATTGATGCTTCTCGCTTCATTTATTTCCAAAACCAACGCCATCATTCAACAAATAAACTACATCAATCTAATAACCTATTCAATGAAGCAGAAAACATATTGACTCCCTTGCAAGAGCATGTTCCTCCTACATAATTCAAGCAAGCACATCCCATCCTTAGCTATGGTTTCAGGCTCAACTGCTCCTAGACTCTTCTTTGGAGGTTTCTTGACAACTAAAATGTGGCAAGTTCTTAAGATTTCAGGCAGAAACAGATAAGGAAACTTTGACTTCTTGACAGTTTATTGATAGATTATTTAACAACCTTCTGTTTTTAAAGAACAAGAAAGAATCTATTGAAGAATGGCATGGAAAGCAATGCGCTGTCCTCCTTTCAAATTCAGCAGGAAACTTGCAAAGCAACTACACAGGTTCCAGAGTAAACTCTGCAGAAATATTCATTTTGACCCAAAACAAAGCCTTGATAGTACAGGCCTCATTAACGTGATTGGGTTCACCCTCGTGCGGCCTCACTGACTTCCACTAGGATCAACAGCCTCCTGCACAGCGCCAATTGCTTCTGCACAAAAACTACACCTTGACAAATTTCAATTATTCCATGCTTCTCCTTTACCCATTGCTGAAATCTCAAACCATAACGTAGAAAAAAATCAGAATTTTAAAACAAACGAAATTATAACTGCAGGAAAGTAAGAAGTGCCTGTATTTTATTGGCCTTATCAATCCACATTCTCCTCCAAATACCAGCACTTTTCTATTTGTCAAGAAGCAAAGTAGCCACTGCATGCAGTTCTGAAAAAACAGTGCTAAAAAGGTAAGTCATCAGTCACCTCGAAGTAGCACAACTTATCCTCTTCATTATTTTGATGAGGATTTGAATAATTACTGTAACTACGAGTAAAAACACTTAACATAAAACGTGTTACCATTTCATCAGCATCATGTTATTGTAGGATAATAAAATATATTGCTCAGAACCTACTCGGCAATTGATTCTTAATGTTTGTGGCTTTCTAAACACCGAAAATTGAATTCTCATTTCAACAGGGAATATATTGAATTTATACCACTACACAATGCCTTGCCTTTCAACAAAAGGCTTTGCAGTGATATTACTATGTAGCTTTTATGTTATTGGGCATATTTTGCCTCTTGTTGTATACCAGTATCTATCTGTCTTGTTTTAGAGATGAAAAACTGAGACTAGTACAGGTTAATCAGACTTATTTGTAAATTTTAACTATTAAAATACATCACATACAGAAACAGGTTTTGATTAACAAAACTGCAGATTTTTTGCATGTAAGAAATACAATTACTGGATACCTATTCAACTGTTGCTCAAGTTGCAAGCTCGTTACTATAAAAATGTCCTTTTTTAATTTAAGTACTGCTCAGTTGGAAAGATTAGCACTGCCTACATAGAATACAACTTCCTACAAGTTGTCTTGAGATGGGTGGCTACTCACGTCCTAGAAAAATCATTATCTCTTTAAGATCTCAAACAACAAAAAAATATCAAAATAAAAGCTAGAACCCCTCCATGCAGCATCTTAAAATCCCTTTTGTTTTTACCTGACACGAAAGATAGCAGTAGTATCACTAGAGTGTTTTCTTATTTTATTCCCCTAGGCCTATATTCTGTAAGAAAAACCCACAAAAATGTCCCTAAACCAACCCCCCTAAAAAGAAAACCAAAACCCAAGCAGAGAACAACAACAAAAAGCCAGCCAGGGCTCGCAGCTGATCAGCGTAAATTGCCCAGGAGCTGAAACCCTTCTCTCCAGGGTATCCCTTGCCAGTTTTCTGGATCAATCCCCAAGTTTATATTTTCACAAATCTTTTTACATGCAGTTTGATTTTTAACATTTTAATGAGCAAAAAGTGCATCTATAGCAGCCAGTCACCACAGTTAAAGTGCAGGGCATGAACCGTGTCCCCAGAGGGACGGAGCCCAGCCGTGTCACCGGCGGCTGGAGGACATCCACCACCTGGTTCCGGGTCCCAGGGTTCCGACGCTTTTCATAATCAAAACACTGCTGACATTATAAACCCCACATGGGTTTTCTAAAATCCTTCCCAATCAATAAAGCCAGCACATAACTTATCGGAGACAACACAGAGCTCATTGATTAAGTTTGGTTTCAGTAGCAAAGTTTTCAAAATAAATGAGCCAGGAAGAGAGCGCTCAGCCCTTTGTGTCACACAGCAATTTATGAAGGTGAGGCAGCCTCTGAAACGATTTCTTCTCCCCTCCCTCCCCCCACTGATACACTTTAAAAGCGTATGGAAAGCAAGGTTGTTAAATACACTCTTGGCTTATGTCCTGAGTTATCTTTATATTGAGAAGAAATAGTACAGAAGCTCAACATTGCTGAAAATACGTTTTGTATATTTGCTTGTGAATTTAGTATGCAAGCTGTGTTTTAAATCCGACTTTTAAACCTTTCACTGTTTCCACCTTCAAGTCTAAGGAAGAACTTCAGAGCCCCTTAAATATCCAGGGCTGCTTTGCCACTGCTGTCCCAGCGAGCAGCAGCACCAACCACCAGCAGCAGCGGCGGCAGCCAAGTGCCACTGCTACAACCAGCGCTGCTCTTTGAAAGATGCCTGACAAAATAGAGTCAGAGCGAACAAGGAGTCTGGGTAGAGGTTGTAGTGAAACAAAATTAAACACAAGCAGAGATCCCTGAGAAAGTATTAATGATTAAGGCAAAACACTCAAATATTGATGCGAGTCAGAGCAGGGGAACAACACGCCACAAGAAACGCCACGCTGGGGATCTGTATTTGGAAAACCTACTGGGAAACCTGAGGAAAAACATGGGAAAGTTGAAAAGGCTATCCAGAGCCCAGATAAGACCTTAGCTGAGGCAGTGTCACAGAAAAAAAGCCTTCCAGAGGCATGTGCATTTTCTCCGGGCAATTCAAACCCTGCCAGAGGATGGAGCATTGCAAAGATGATGGGGCATGGGGACAAGACACGACTCAGTGAGGAAAAAGCTGCCATAAGCCAAACACTAAATAGAGAGGGGAGGAAATAAAAATAGTCGTCATCTTATGCAGCCAGAAATACCGTCTGTGTCCATGAAACCACCACGAAAGGCATCCTCTTTGCACGGATGCCACCAGGAGGGCCCAGAACACATCCAACGGAGACGACCCCGACCCCGGGGGCTGGCAGGAGCAGGGCCCTGGCGGGTTTTGTGACACCTATTTCAGCTGGTAATTACAGAACAAAGCAACTGAGTTTTAGAAACTCAAAGCTGCCATGAAGTGAAAGTAGGTACTAACAGAGAAACTGACCTTTAAATGTTTTGTGTATTCATTATTTCTGCTCGGAAACAGCACCAAGTGCCATCACAGCCCAAGTGCTGGTGCAGCCCAGAAGTGCTGGGACGTTACGTGAAGCAGAATACCACCCGTCTCTTTGGAAATTTGGACTTTAATCTACCTTATTACCACAAATTTGTCAACTGCTTTCATATTTAATTTATTTGCATAATTTTAAGCTAACAATTATTTAAATCATCCACTGCATTGGACAACAGGATAAAGAATTGGAAAGAGTTCCCAGTGCACCCAGATAACCAGCATAAAGCTAGCAACGATGCTATTTAAAACCCAAGAACAGTGAAAGAGAAAGTACAGAACAATCTTGAACCCCACAAATCCTGTTAGCTATGAGTTAGTCGGCAATTCACGTACATTTTCCTAGGAAAGGGAACATCCTTACACACTTCAGTAATAAGCACCTCAGTAACAAGTTCTGCTGTTATTTTAAACAACATCTTACACAGCAACGACCTACACTGAACAGGAAAAGGTAGTCGTGTCATTATTTTATTTACAGAATACAAGTGTAAGAAACCAATGCTGGCCACTGACGAAGACTGCTAGGAGTAACAATCAGGGATCAGGAAATCTTGTGGTTTTAAGATTTAAAGCTCAATTTCCATTTATTAGTAGTGTTGGATTTTATTATCTTACATCAGATTTTCCTGAAGTTATCATTACAGATTCTCATCAATTAACAAATGCAATCTAATTACGTATTTAAAATTCAGAAGCATTCCAATTCAAACAGCTTATAAAAATTAATTCTCCATTTAAAAGAAGGTATACTGCGTGGAGAGGCTGGTGTCACACGGCCACAACAAAAAGCTGGGATTTTTGCATGATTACAAAGTACAGGAAGCAAAGAAGAATAAACTTAAAAGCATGACTTCTCTAGATTTTAAAGATTTTTTTTTTCTTTTTAAGCAGAACTGATACAACAGACAGTTTTTATAAAAAATTAAATCTTGCCTGTGACACATTTGTATCAAATTTCATCTGGAATGCATTTTAGCATGGAAGTATTTTATATCTCATAGCAGTATTGAACAGTATCAGATTTTACGATAGTCAAAATAATTTAAGAATAAATTTTAATCAGTTCTCTAAAAAGCCCTTCTACACCCCAAAACCAGGTGCATAATTTGCTTAGCAACATTAATTTAAATTGCCTTAATCTAGTTTTATCTCTATTTTTAATGCCACTTGTATCCCAACACAACTAGAAGCAAATGGACGAAGTGCTCCTGTAGTGTTCTAGGAATTCACTACCTCTTCTTGAGCAACTACAGAGCTTGAATTAGACGAGTTTTTTCCTCCAGAAGTCGCTTCTTCCTGTATGGAGGCCGGGGGCAGAAGGGTACCCCGTATGAAATGCTATCGTTTCACTCAAGGTACCCGGTTGTCCTCAGGAAAATATTATTCTTTAAAATAATAATAATAATAAAAATGCTTGTAGACACATCATTGTAAGAGTATCAGCATGAAATAAATAACATTTCCTAAGCATATTGAGGCCTGCTATCATTTAAATATTTTAAACATACAAAATATGTGCACAGATGGGCAACTTTTCTACTTGCATTACTAAAAACATATTTCATGATAAAGCTGAAAATCCCTGAATTTTTTAAACCTAATTGTGACTCTGTTTCTTAGAATTCACACCCCAAGGCCAAAGCTTTCCTGCCACCAGTCCTTCAAATCTGATTTGGACATTACACGGGAGGAGGCTCCAAGCCTCCCTGAGGTCTCGCTCCTTTTACAACACACGCAAAGCCAGCAGATAATGGGCCTACGCTGAATTCACCGCTCCACACAGCTCCTCCTGGGACACAGGCCTAGCAGATGTGATAAAAACTGTGGCAGAGAAGTAGCTCTAGTTTTTGCCTTAATGACAACTTCAACCTCTCAACTAACAGAACAAAAGAACAAAACGACTGTTATTCTTTTTTTGGTATAAAAAAGCTGGAAGTAAAGCTGAACTAAATATTTAAGCAGTCTTGCAAAGAGATCTCTTCACTAAGTGCCTTTAAAATCCCTCCAATGAATTTCAGATTTAGCTTTCCTCTAAGACAAATGGATATTAGCTAACGTTGAAAAAAAATCTACAGCTGTTGTGGCAAGAATCATTGCTGCAGTCTTAAATCACGACGAACTGAAAAATTATATAAACAAGCATAAAAATCAAGTCCAATTATGTGCATAAACACTGATCTATTGGTGCAGATAAGAAATGTTAATATCAGAAAGACAGAATAGTAATTGAATTGAATTTATTTTAAACATCTAGCGATTAAGGATGAGGAATATTTTCACTTCAACATTTAGGAAAAATTAGGGGTGAAAAGATAATTGCATACTACTCATACTGCAAGCCACTTGCCCAGGTATATCACATTAAAACCATGGCTTTAAATATATACATTGGTTAGCATTTGTTAAATATTATAATTCTGGCTTAAGATGACTGGCCCTTTTAGGCATCGCCTCAAATGCTCTATTCAGCTCCCACCGCATACCCACTTAATCAGCAATCATTGTTCTCTGAGGCAGGACTTTGTTGTCAAGACAAGCACTGAAACCTTTAAAAAATTTCAGAACTGGCATAAGAAAAAAGTGATCTTTGTCAAACAAGAACAAATTTATGCAAATCTTTTATAAACATTCACAAACATTTATTTAGCTTTTGAAATGTTGGCCTCATTTGAGAGCATGAAAATGAGGGGGAAGTAGGAAGATGCAAAGGACAGCTTAGAGGCTGGCACACTACATAAATATTCAGAAGGAAGATTATAGGATTCATGTTAGGCTGTCTTAGGTTTCTCCAAAGTCCACATAGAATACCAAAGAACAAAACTAACGAGAAGTAGAGCAGATGTTAGACAATGCAGCAGCCCTCTTTTCCACACTCACTTGGCTATACTTCGATGCTTTCATTTTTTCTTTCAATATGGTTAGGTCATTCAAGGATTCTCCTATAGACTCTGTATTGTGGCTACAGAGCTATAAGCTGGACCTCTGTCAGCTTTCCAAAAGTTTGCAATGAAAAGGCATTATGCAAATTCCACCTCTCTTACTCTTTCAGGAAAAAAGCCTCCAGTATGCAGTCATTGGAGTATTGGAAGTCCCAGCCTTCATTTCTGTATGGTTGTGTTTGCCTTAGGGCCATGCTGCTTGTTTTGACAGTGGATCCCCCTAGATAGTTGGGATTAGTCGAGCTTGTTTAGATAAACTTGAAATCAAGGCCTTCTCTAGGTAGACAGCTAGATGTAGCTACTGAGTTTCCAGCTGCCTTCTTCTTTCATCCCAAAACAACTGCAGATTCACAGCAGAGATCACAGCCACAGGCTATGTCACATACATAAGTACAAAATTAAAGGCTGCTAAAAGAAGCCTTTGTAAGTCTTAGTGCTAAAATAAGGGATCTGTACCGCGCAGTTTAAACAAATCATTCAAGAAGCACCAATAAAGGTCTGCAACGGATAGTTAACAAGGTGTGTTCACAAAAGAAATACCCTGTTTACATAAAATGGGTAAGATCAAGATTTTTAATCATTTCTCTTTCATTCACTGTCCAATCTTTTCAAAAATATATGCAAGTAAAAATGCTTAACCAGTATCTGCTGGATCGTCTGGAAATGAGTTCTCTTTATCAAATACAAACTTTAAGAACATGAAAAAACATTACAAAGGTATTATTGCAATCAGATTTTTATTGTATCCATGGCAAGAATGGGCCAATTTGATCTTTACTATAAGCAGATATTGTAAGGCGTTAGAACTCATCCATACTAACATAGTACATTAAAAGAGAAGGGGCAGAACTCCAAACTCAAATTAAAAACTAAAAGCAAATCCCAGCCGTGTAACCACATTACACCTTTGTAAATCTGCATTGTACTTTAGCCCCAACAGGAGATTCATTTTCCGGCAGTGCAGGAAAAACAGTTTTGACTTTTAAAGACTGTAATCTGTTCTAGCTGGGTGTAAGATTTCACATGCTCTTCTGCAACATCCAGGCACACCAGGCAGGAAGCTAAATTAACAGAAAAATTAATTGTGATGATGTTTTAAACAACCAAGCAGCTAAAAGAAAAAAAAAAAAAAAAGACAAATACAAAGAAAAAAATAGTTCAATGAACTGTCAATATTAAAAATCAACTCCTGTTCCTGGTTAAAGAAAAAAAGTTCTGAAGAAACTCACGATATTGAAAGCAAACAGTCCAATTAAAGACAATGGCAGAATTTTACGGTTAAGAAACCAAGGTAAGAATTCACCATCAACAACTTCTTCACCTTTGTGAGGAGGAGGACTTCAGCACCACTTTTCTCCCATCTGCATTATAACAGAAATTCTACCATCTCTCACTGCAAAGTTAAGTCACTTCACTGACAAGATTTTTTACAGAAATTCAAGGTGTTAAAAAGCATAAGAGAATAACACCAAGCTCCCATTTCTTCCTTCACTGATTACCAAAGAAAATGGTTGAGTGTATACCGAATTCATTTATTGATTCCAGAAATTCATCATAAATTCAATAATAAATTCTCCATTAGTGCTATCCTTAACAAAAAATTCTAACCAACAACTGAGCAAAATACATAATTCCTGAGAAGTAATGAGAAACACAGTTTCATCATGCCGTTGTACTTAAAATGGAAAAACACTTTTAGAACCATCTTCAAAAAAATTCAATATGACTGCTAAGAAAAATGCTATGGGTATGCCAGCACAGTGCTATCAAACACCACAGACTGATACAATGGATTTGCCTGCTCACAAATGTCTTCCATCTGCGATGACCAAGGTCTTCCCCAATGCTGGAGAGAAGAACACGTAGCTCTGTAGGTACTTTAAAGCTAGTTACTAATAAAGTTAATTATCGGCTATGTTAGCAGGTGTTAGCTACTTTTTGCTGGTGAGGAAACGTAACAAAACTAAATGACTATCCCAAAGGGGGCAACAGTCAACCAATTTTTTAAATTCAGGAGATCCCATTTCTCACATTCACATCAGATCTCTGATAATTCTCTAAAGGAGAAGAAAGGAGAAAATGATGATATACCATGAGGACACCAGTGCCTCCAGGGAAAAAAAGATATTTTCTATCATTATACGTTCAAGAAATGAGATCGAGTCAGCGAACACCTCAGATAACTGAACGTTGTAAGAGGACACAGTACTTCAAATTTACTAATATTTTCACAGCTTTCAGATTTCCAAACATGAGAATAATGCTAGATGAAATACTGAACCAAAATCTGAAAGCTATAAAAATGTTTTATCGGTGGAAAGTGGTTTTCATTTGGGAGAGGGCTGGGAGAGGAAGGGAGACAGATACATAAAAAGATGTAAAACTTGTGCATAGAAATTACGTTTTCCAAGTATAAAGCTAAGAACTGTGGGCTTCCCTGTGTCAACACAGACTAGTTTCCAACTTTTCTTTATAATATGCTACCAGTTCTAAGCCGCTACCCAGACATGTGTGAAAATTTGAGCACGTGAACAGCAATTAATCTCATCTATCAATCACCAACAAACCCTTTCTTTCAGGCTATCTTCCCATCATTCCGTTAGGAAGAAGAAAGAACAAAGAATAATACATGCAAAATAATTTGGGAAATTCAATTAACATATCACACAATCTAAATACTTTGTACTGTGCATTTATGAAATTATTCAGACATAGAAAGAACAGCAAGTATGCCAATACAGGCCTCGTGATGATGGCTCTGAGAAATGGCAGCACTGGGAAATGAAATGATATAAAAATCTCAGAATTCCAGTTACACACTCTTACACACTAGTTCTCTTTCACAGCTAAGACTGCAAAGTATTAGAAGATACAGCCCTTCCAGAACACATATTCTATTATTTTCCTACATCAGAGTAACTCGGAATTGCGTACCCCTGACACCCAGCACCCTTACTTTCACTAGCACTCCTGCACGGCGTCTGCGCTGTGTATTCTGCAGGGCACCCCCCCCCTACAGCCCCTAAACTATGCCGGCCACACGGGCCTGAAAGCCATGCCGAAGACCACAAGTGAATACAGAAGAAAAAAATCACCAGCCGACTTCTTCAGGAAAAAACATTTTATATTAAAAGTCTTCCTCCGGAAAAGAAATAGGCAGATGATGAGATCCTACAGCTCAGCCAATAAAAAGTCATGCCCACTTCAGGATGTGTCACACGTTGCGAGACTGTAGTTAGGAAAAGGAAAACAGCTACATTGCCTGGCACCACCACTCCACCCAAAGTCTAGGAAGTCCCTCTGCTGTCAACAATAAATCACGGAAATCTGCTTCCACCTCAGAAATCAACAAACCCCATGCAACAGCAGTCTCCTAGATTTCCCTTTCACAGCCTCCGCACCTGGCTACAAGAATTCAAGATGATCCATTTAAATAACAAAGCACAAGCTGTTTGCTGTGTTTTGATATTCTTTTACGTGCCACAGAATGCTCTGCAAATAAAAATTGTACTTTTATTTCCCACTTGCTTTTTGTCTTTACAACACCATCAGCGAAGCTTTAGCTTCACATTTTTCATGCGTTTATACACAGGGGTGCGGGTAGACAAGTTGCAAGAGTAAGAATCCAAAGAACAATTCCCTCCTCCACATACTCGGGAAACTTCACAGCATTAATGACTACTTTTGGAGCTACAAAACAAAGGCTCTCCTTACTTCATTAAAAGAGAGGCTGAATAGTACAGCTACAATAAAGTAGCAATCAAAACATTAAGGAAGAAAAAACGAGGCAAGACAAAGCAGTCACAACGCCTGGTGAGTAGTTCTCAAAAATAAACTTAGCCATCAGCCATTCAGGTCTTTGAGCTAGAGAACTAACTCATCCCGCCAAACTCTTGATTTAAAAGTGATCTCTTATTGACTGAGGTGTTACTCAATGACACCACGACATTTAATATAGACGGGGCACACCTGAGATGAATTCCTAGCTCTATCCTTGACCACTCCCCTTACCTGCTGGTACTTATTTTGATCTGGTGTCAAAATACATTCTACTGCCTGCAAAGGGTAGCACTGCCCGCTACTGCTGTGCATGGAACCACCGTAACAGGGCTGATCCAGTGCACTAACACGAGCTGACAATTTTAATATGCCTGTATTTACCCTATTATTAGAAGCTTACATTTATTCTTATTGTAACAAAACAAAGATACTTTCTATATATTACTAAGATTAAAAAAAAAAAAACATTTTAAAAATTGTTTATATACTAATCTATAGCACCGGCAGAGAGACGCGTAGTTTCAGAAGACTGAAACAAGAAAAAATTCTAACTTATTTTGATAATGTCCAGGTTAAATCCAATTTCATAAGCATCTCCCATTTTAAAGAATCCCATCTTTACTTGCTGTGAATATTTTATGGTTTTATCAATAAATTTAAACATAAGTGATAATGATTACTCACTTTAGGCCTGATCCCACAACCTTTACTCACACGAGTAGTCCCACAGGATTTTAATATGACTACCTCAACGAATAAGGGTTGTCAGGACAGGTTTTAAATTATTCATATATTCACAGATTTTTAAGGCCAGAAGGGACCATTATGATCATCTAGTCTGACCCCTTGTATAACAAAGGCCACACGATTGTATCCAGTAATATTTGCACTCAACTGAATAATTTGTGGTGAAATCAAATTGTGTTTACTGAACTTTTAATACTGATTCAGATTTTATATGAAAGAAAACTGAAATCGCTTAGAAAGGGGCTTGAACTACTTTCCCCCAATTACTCCTATATTTCTATTCCAAATCTGTCTCACTTCTGGCCCCTGGCTTTCCCACAGACTTCAGAGTCCAGCACTATCTCAGCTACTCTCAGTCCAAAATCAAGCCACCTCCTGGGCTCCTTCAAAAGATAAAACAGCAGTGGTTTATGATTTGTTGTCTCTACTTTCACCACTGCTACCCTGCCCCATGATTTCTGAAATACAGACATCAGAACGAGAAAAACAAACCACTGATGTTCTCAGTGATACAGCAAATGGGGAAAACCGCTCAAGTCTTTCAAAGACAGGAAGGAATGAAGTAACTCCTTAGATTAAAGACAAAAAAGATCCAGTTTTGAGTACTTTCTCACTCAGCATGGCTCAGCCTTCAGGACTACCTCTTCTCAGGTACTGATTACTATTTTGCTCAACACAAATCCACTGCAATCACTTTTGCGGCGTATCACCTGGTAGTAGTAAAACAAACGTCCTAAGAAATAAACAAAGCTGGACTGTTATGATGCTACGTGAAATTCTGCTCAGGATCTGAGGGACTACTTAAAAGCAGCTACTCTGTTCTCTGCCTGAAGTCTCTCATCATACAAAAATTTAACTTCTATAATCCCTAGATTTACTAAATTCAATTCTTAAATGGAGCTTGGATGAATAGATTATGTGAAAGGTTCTATTAAGATGCAAATTATCCTTACACCATCTATTTTTCAAGGTTAGAACAAGGGTAGTATACCCTACCACACACACAAAAGGCAGTAAAAGAGGCTCTGCATTAGTTTTTAATACTAATGAAATAATACTAGAGAGGCACACAAAAGACATAAGTAGAAATAGATAGGAAAACAGACCTCTCTCACCTGTTTGGTCTAAAGGAAGGGTAACAAAAGAACTTGCAACATATGATGATGACATAAAGAGACAGAGTGAACAAGGAAGGTGGGGTTTTTTTTGTTTGGTTGGTTGTTTGGTTTTCTCCACTTTCAGATATTAAATGATACAGTTCTAGTCTAGAAAAAGCCTCCAACTACAGGAAAAAGTCCGTTTTATAGCCAAAGCCCCTGACTGAGTCCTGTCCACTCCCTCAAGACTTGACCCAAAGAACCCCGCTTTG
>CM021747.1:9926210-9959200 GCA_011075105.1 Heteronetta atricapilla
AGTGTATATAAAACATACACACGCTAAACAGATGAAAACATAAATGTGTGTACATGTACACACATACATCTACATATAATTTAATAACACATCTTGGTGCTACACTGAATTTTAGGCTGTTACTTTGTGCAATAGCTTTCTGGCTGAAGTAAAATATTACTTCAAATTAATGTTAACAGAGAAGTTACGCTCCTTAGAAAACAAAACATTCATCGAGAATTTGAAAGAGCTAATTAATATGGTCCTGAACCTCTGTGCCATCAGGAAAACAAATGTTAAACACTTCCGATTAGCAAGCACACAGACTGATGCACTGTCCTTATTCCTTTGGCTTGTCAGAAAAAATATCATGGCACTGTTCCCTGAGAAGTTATGTTAAATTTAATTAGAGATGTTCATAAAACAACAAAATTGTTTTTGAAATTATGACTGAAATTATTTATATGACAACCTATTTAGAACAGCACGCTTCAAAGCCATCCGTTTTTCAAAGGGATATGGCTGAGAAGGCCAGATTCCAGACTAGAAAGAAATTATCTAATTATAAAAAAATACAACAATCACACAAGAGTTCAGAATAAGAAGTGTAACACATAGAAAAACCAACCAGTACCCTATCCAGTTTCTACCATTGGCACAAACTCCCTTGGATTCGGTTGCCTGCAGCGCGGCACTCTGGATATACCCTTACCAGATGCTTCACTCTTTCTACTGTGTTTCCACAAATTTTGATTGTTATGTAGGGACAAGTTGCATACGCAATCACTACTGCTCCGTTATTGTTACACCACCCCATAACTGAGGCTTGGGGGGAAGAGTCTCGTTTTTATGACACCAGCACCATATACTGTTGTTTTACCATAGTCCCACCCTAGACTTCTCATTGGCAAAGTTTATTTTAGTAATAAATTAGTTGATTGGCAATTCAATTGCTAGCAGATGCAAACTTTCTGTTAAGGCATATTCATTTTAAAATCAGAATTACAGCAAGACAGTAGGTTAATAAACAACTTTCCAGCTTAACTTTCCCAGACATTCTGATGCTTCATTATACATTTTACTATTATACAACAGTATACGCAATATAACAAATTTTACACGTGCATATGAGCAAACCTTTCTGCATTAAGAGAATAAACTGTAAAGCAAAAGATAACCTTTTGAGCCTTAGTTTGACAATTCTTACATCTCTGTGCAGGGAAGTGTATTGTGCTAAGTGTGCAAACATCAAATAAATGAGAAGAGCTGAACTCACACCAAGAGTCCCTTAGACTTACATGTTGCAAGTTACAACTTACAAGACAATACCTTTCGTGTTTCAGCAAAGCAAGCACATTATCAGTGGTAAGATGAAACTAATATCTCCTATGATACATATTTTTGAATATTTTTAAAGTAAATTGAGGCTCATCTTTCAGAATTTCACAGGAAATGATCATCACTGAAAGAAATTAACACCTCATTTTGTGTACCGAAGTACGTAACATTTCTTAAGAAATTGGTAAATGCACCTGGAGCACAACACTGGCATTCCCCCCGCACACCATTTCCTGCTGACCCATCGCTCCCAGACTTCATAGATATGTTCAGATGTATGTGCACACACAGTCACACACAGCATTTTATCATGTATGCATTTTTAAGCAAATAAGGAATTAAACTGCAACATAAATCCATAGTGTTTACAGTGAACACATTCCTCCATCACTTGCAATCCACGTTCGCCGTTCTTTAAAAATACAAACCAGATTAGCCACACGAATAGTGAGTGTGTAAGAGCAGGTGTGTCGCTGGCAGGAAGGCCTACAGGAACATATTTGACAGCACTCGGATAAACCCCGAAAGCTCATATTGAGATCATCATCCAGAAGACAGAGTTGCATTGTGCACCCCTTTGCAAGATGCTAACGCTGGCTGATAAAATCTATTAGCTAAAAAGATGTCATGGGCAAATAAATACAAGCTGGTGCTTTTCCCATCTCTGAAGCTACCTTACAGACCACTCTCACTGAACTGAGACAAAACAGGATTCAAGTAACTTAAAAATCATAGCCAATTATTTTTTTTTAGGCTTTTATGGTTTAATTTTGGTTTATATGCATCAACTTTCACTCACAGTTTTTACTTAAATATGTTTTTTCCTACAGAAAATTACACTATTTTCCTACCTCAAATTTATGTGCTCTCAAGAAGTAAGGCTAACAGTGGCCATAGAAAACGCTATGTAAAATAAACAGGAAAAGCCTTCCCTGTTCCATGTGTGTTCCTACCACACCGAAGACAAAATACATCTCTCTACAAGGACCACATTTTGTACATCAGTTGATGAGAATATGCTCTGAACAGCATGGGCACAGTTGTCAGGACTGGCCCCTTCCCGGCCATTGTCTCCCACAGAGCGCTGTGCATAATAACGAGGCAGTTGGGATGATTACCAATGACGTGGAACAAACAATAACAGGTTTTCCAGTCGCTACATCACAATCTGTATTTCTTTAACAGCCCTTGAAATCAATACCTAGTAATGGGAAGGTATTTCAATTTTCAAAGTTACTGAAACATCAAACTGATCTGCTTCAAAATGATTCTCCTTCAATACTTCAGAAATTAGGCATTTCTGATTATTTGTTCTTTAGAGATAATACACACTAGTGAAATATTACACCACGGGTTAAAGTCTTCACGACACACCAAAAATCAGGTCACCTTTATATTAGCTTAAGACTGTTGCTTCCAAAACAGAATGCTGTCAGTGCTCCTGCCACAGAAATAACTGAGGCCCAGCGGCCCGGGAGCAGCGGCCCCACGGGAGCAGCGGCCCCACGGGAGCAGCGGCCCCAGGCCCCAGCTCCCTGCTGCCCACCCCGCGGCCTCCCCTCGCGGCGCGGCGGCGATGGTGGCTGCCAGCTCCACGCAGTCGGCTACATGCAGGCGCACAAGGCCTGGCCTCCGCCGTCTCCTGAGAAAAGGCAGCGTGGTTAACTTCTGCTGCCGTACTTTGCATACCACAGGAGGCAGGTAGGGCACAATTTCAGATCCCTGCCTACAGGTCAGCCAGCCCAGCAGTTTCTCGTAAATCACGAGTAAATGTCCGGTATATCTTTTGCTTCTATTGTGCCTTCAGTGAGCTGGGTAATGGGAGAAAGTTGAAAGAAAAACCAAAACATTCCACACAAAAATATCAAAAAGCACACGTAAGAGACATTATGAAAATGAGCCTTTAAATAATTTAAGTAACACAAGATGGGGAGAGTTTCTAAATTCTTCCTCACAGAAGCTTATTTACTGTAGTATAATTTTCCTTTTACTGATAAATCTTCTTTAGTTCTTAACTAGTACCATACCACTTTTACTTGTCTTTCAATATGTGTACTAAAAGATAAATTATTTCAACCTTTTAAAGTCAGGTAGTAAGAAATACACGCTGCGAAGTTCAGTAAGAAGACAGGAGGAAATGTGCTGGGCGGACTCAACCCAACCGAAGTAGAGAGGATTTTTTTCAAGACTAGGGAAATGAGAACTTCTGAACTTGTCCTATAGCAAATGGATGTCCTCGCATATATTGCACTATTTCATCTCCCCATATTTAACAGTTCCACACTAATTTTAAAAAGATGCAACTGTGATCAGAGTCCACACACGCGTTAGTTTGTAGAGGTTCAGGGTAAATTCATTCTCATCCAAAGCTCAGTCTACAACTGCATTTTAATCCCCCAAAATGGATCATAGTGCTAAGACATTCCAAAGCTTTATTGCCTTTAATATAAATTTTAAAAATCTTTTGTCAATCAACTGTGTACATTAGAAGACATTTAATTCAATGCACAGTGCATGAAATTTAACTTAATTTCTCATCCAGTAATGTCAGTGGAAATAACAGCAACATGTACTTGGCTGGATGCACAAAGTATCTTGTGGAATCGCCCTCAGCGTCGTGTACCTGTTGATCAAGACACTGGGATGCATACTTTGTAAACAGCCTGCTTTTGATGACATCTCATAACAGCATCAAAATTGACATAACCTGGAACCCCACAGTTAAGAAAACCACCTTTAAATTATGCCTGGCAACCAAGTGCTTGCATGTCCGCATATTTTTACACGTACTTTATATTTTACATTGCATCAGCTTCATCACTTCAGCTTTTATACGGTCTGGGAATGTTTACTAAACTCTCAGCATCCTTATTTGGAAAACACTACATAATGGAAAGAGAGACTGTGTCACACATCATTACAGCTTTCATCACTTCATCCATTCTTCCTTGCTAGTGCAACGTTCATTCAGAAGGTATTTTCAACTGTGTTTACATACACAATAAAGTGAGACAGACACTGACTTTATGAAATATAAACATCTACAAAACAAACATGACGATTACTCAGTAAGGCTCAGCTCTCTACTGAAAAAATCAGCACAAGTTGCCTAGTGATCCAACTTCTGAACAGTGGCAAATAGGCATCCCGATGGAAGAATACAGAAGGGTAGCTCAGGATGTCAGTATTCAGCTTTAATCTCCACCACTAATATCAGTAAAAACTCCTCAGTGGTCACGTTTGTGTCTTAACCAAGTATTTCATAATCAGATTCTAAATTAAAACTGTTGGTACTAAGAAGTCAACTTTACTTGATTCTTGATGTTCATACTTGTCTCTAGAAGCCTTTGAACCCATGGCGTATCACGAATTTCCCCAAGAATCGCAAGTGACTCCATGGAAGTCAGACTGGGTTCTCTTACCAACCTCATTCGCACCGCTGTAAGCCCTCTTCCCACAGGATGCAGCTCCATACAAAGCCGCTGCTGCCCAGAAAACGTCACTGGGCCAAAGACCACCTCCTTGTATGACCCACCATGGATGCCCTGATCTGGGGAGATCCAGCTAGAGAAATAACAAAACCAGAAAACCAATACACACAGAAATAGATCACATGCTTATTTTTGAAGCCGTTTCCTTCGTCACTTTGAAGAGGCGTTTTTTAGAGAAACTACCAACAGAGCAGCTCAAGCATTTCTCGCTTGAACAGAACATGAAATTTCTGTCACTGAACAAACTTTTTGTTTTCAAAAGGGGAAGTGAAAACAATGTTGTTTCTCTGTGACAGAGGAATAAAACTTTCTTGCACTGTGACAGCAGCATTTTGCTTCTTTCCTATGCATTTACAGAATATCATCAAATGGATAGCCCAAAGCACTGATCACACACTATGAGAACACAGCAAGTTCACCAGGTTTCCAAGTTCTAAAAATTATTACCGCCTATAGAATCGTGTTCAACAAAAAGCCAAATAGGGAAGAATACTGAAATTAGCTGTGAACTGTATAATCCCATTGTTCAATTTCATGGCATTTAAGACACCACCTTCCCCTCCTCAAAAGTCTAGCTGCTAATCCGTGCAGTAACCTGATTTAATTTTCCAGATGACAGGATGGGAATATGCTACAATGGCATATTAGTGTAACTATGCTGCTCTTTTACTCTCAACTTTTCATCAATCATGAAGTGAAGAGTTTTGCTTTTAAAAGGAGCATGATAAAATACTTCTAAAAACAAGACCAGTCTCAAATTGGTCTGCACTTGAAATATAAGGAAATTATAGAACCAGGGAAGTTCTTCAAAAAGTCTCAGAAAACACTTCCCACAGTTAACCACACAGGCAACAACACATACTATCTTGACCCATCTGAAAGAAAAAAAAAAATCAGCTTCTTTAATCCATGCTGGCTACAAATCATTCAGATGAAGTAAACGTAAGTTTATTATACAGTGATAATTACTTCATTTTTCCTCACTAAGTGATTTAAGGCATTCATTTCTTTTAGGTCTTTACAGCTGCAACTCTTTTTTGTCTAAAATGAAATGGAAGTCCATTCAGAGCAGCTTCGATTTCAACACCCGTAACACATTATGGTACTTATGTAGCACAACAAAAAAGTAACTTAAACTTCTTTCCAAACCTCTGCAAACTCCTGGATGTCCTGTATTCAGCACAGCCCAACACTTCTGCTTGCCCCAAACCGCTGCAAGCCTGGCGTGCAGGTAACAGCACAGAGAGGGCGAGGGGGAGGAGGGAAAGGGGGGAGAAAATGAGGGAGAGGAAATCCCTACACTCAATACAGACCAGAAGCCTCACAACAAATTCACTCAGAAAATACCTATTAAAGGATTTTTTTCTGAATGTAAAGCTTTTAAGACTTCTATTTTTCTTGTTAAAGTATTCCTTATTCTAAAAGTGTAAAAGTCCTAAAACCGCCAAGATGTAAAAGAAAATTCTGTAATCGTGACTTCCAAACTATACTAAAAAAGTAAACAACAGAAACACAAAACCAAAAACTGCCAGCATCACAACACATACAATTCAGTTATCCCAAATCATCACAACACCAACGTGCACGGTAAGCACACACAGCAGGTGCAATATTCAAAACTACAACTTAAGAACAGTATGCAATGGAAATACTCACACAGGTGACTATATTTCAGAAAAAAAAAAATAGAAACACCTCTCACTTCTTGGATAAGAGGTGGGAGAAACACTCCTTGTCTTGTACAGGAGGAAGGGGCTACATTCCCTTCCTCTTAGCAAATACCTGCTTAGGAGTTGCTGTCACGTCAGGCTGTTGCACTGTCCTGACTGCCATTTAAGGGGTACGTAGTGCCCCACGGACCTCCCACTACAGAAAAATGGCAGAGTTAATGTTGGCATTATGACATTTTCCTCTGGCACAGTAACAACTCTGAGAGAATCTGTTCTTTTGTTTCAATACCATTTGAAAAACAAATGTACCATGAACCAGTATCAGGGAGCTAGCAAAAAACATCCTAGTTAGGTCTGATCCAAACCTGAACACAAACATAACCACAAGACCTAAACCTGCAGAGTTGGTTGAGTCTACATTTTATTTCAAGCCTCTCCTGCAGCATCAAGCAACTCGCTCCAGTCCCAAGGAACACGTTCAGCTCTTCCCTTCCAGAGCACCACGGGGTGACGGGACCAAGAAGCAATAGACCAAAGAAAACACGTGTCAGAGTCAAGATACAAAAAGTGACCAGTAAAAGGTCATCAGAAAAGTCGCGTATCAGAGTCGGTAGACCCTTTTATAAGGTATCGTGTCCATCTTCAGCTGCTGTTGTTCAATGTCTTGGATTCTCATAAGGAAGTTTAATCAAAACTTTACCATTGCTTTTAATGGAAGATGAGAAACAGTTGTGATGTTACCCTAATGAGAAATATACAAAATGTAGTTGGGGAATTACCCCAATGCTAAATCCTTCACTTCTGCTTTGTCCACATGGTGCTTTAAGGCGGCAGGCAGCCAAGCACCACAGAGCTGGTCACTCACTCCCCTATAGCAAGAGATCAGTCTAAAATCGGTCGTACAATAGCAGATTCATTTCTCTTCTACTAACATTCTACACTGTAAGAATAAGAACAAATTAGAAGGCATAAGATCTCTTCAGTGGTCAGAAAATTCAGAATTCTCACTTTACGCAGAAAACATGAAAACTTTCAGTCCAGATACATTTTTAAACTGATGATACTGATGTAACTAAAGCTAGAACTGTTAGAGGGGATGCATAAGACAGAGCTGAAGCTAAAATAACAGGAGATCATATACAGAAGACAAAAAAGTACTTACTTCAAATCCTGTTTGCTACATGTTTCTAACATCTTTATTTAAGTTCTTCAGTTCTTTTATATGCAATGGTTAATTACCTTGGTGATACCTCAAGTCTGCATTGCAGCCCGGTTGATGAATCTTTTGAGTTTGCTTTACTATGCACTTAAGGGGATATTTCTCTTCATAACCATCTGTTCTCCAAGTGATAGCACATTTCTGGGTTGGTTGACATCTAAGCCAAACTCCAGGAACAAATTTCAAATGGGTTATGCTTTTAATTCTTTTCCCTGAAATTTTAGCCAAATTACACAGTGGCTAAAACTTAGAAAAATACAATTAGATAACATCCTAATTCAATGTTCAAGAAACCCACAAAGCCTGCCTTTTGAAATTAAATACAAAGTGTTCTGAAACGGTGTACAGGCTGCCTGTAATAATTACACAAACCAGGTTAAACGCACAAGCTGAGTAGGAGCACATCATTTAAGTAGGCCTCTATTGTTGGTTTTTATTTTAAAATATTTTTTAATTGATTTCTGCTTGATCAGGATGTTTTTTTCTTGTAATCTTTTCACCACAGTAAAAATTTAAAGGAGATATGCTCAGGCCATGAATTCTGAATTCGTTTCTCTCCTGCCTCTTTGTATTTATATTCTGAGGCAGCAGAGTTGCCTGGTGACAGCCTCTTCACTTCAACAGCAGCTGGCAAGCCCTCCTTGTCCTGAAAATATGTAAGAAATGGTTAACCAATATTTCATGCTACGACTTAAATGTGACAATCTGGAAGTGCCAGTAGTACCGCACAGGTTAAGATTTAAAAGACAAAAAAAATAAATTAAAATATTGTCACGTCTCAGAAGCAATAAAGGAAGAAAAGTAAAGGGACCTTCTCCACATGGAACTACATGCAGCAAATAGAAATCGCGTTAGTGCATCGTCTGGAGTTCAGCAATACCCGACACGAGCAGTGACTGCATAAATCTGCCTGCTTAGCTTTTATTTCCAGAATGCAAATTCCCAAGTTATGCAAGATAAGACCAAAGCAACTAGAAATAAGACATTTTTACAGGAAGCAGTCACCCTCCTTTAATATTTACAAGACATGTCTTTCCAATTGCTTATGTACGCCTTTCTGCTTTCCCAAGATTACTATTTCTGCTGAAGGGTCAAGCATATGTAGTCCCCAAAAAAGTTTCTTCGGGCTAGTTTTTTACAGCAAAATTAAAACAGTTACGTTTGATAAAGTGATGTTTTATAGCCAACTTAATTCATACATACCATTGGCATGTTAATAAGCACTTCCATTCAAAAAAATCCTTATTCAATTAATTTTAAGAGAGAAACTTTTACATAATGTCACATTTTCTATTTTCCTGTGTCAGCCAGCTAATTTCTAATTCTCTTTGTTGTTTCGAAGAAAGCCAGGAATAACATTTTAATGCAATACTGCTTTTTAGGGATACTATATTACAAGGAGCTCACATAAAACCACAACATGGCCATGACCATCAGTCAACTACATTACAAAACCTGAAGAAGTTATTAATGAAAACAAACAGTGTTTTCCAGCATAACTCTGGACTTTTCTTACTATAAAATTCTTCTAAGTTTTATAAATATTTTCCAAACTGCTTTATTTTCACCATCTTGGGTTTGGGTTTTAACGATGTTATGGTTATTTTAATTTGCCAATAACCTATATTTTCCATGTATTAGAGAACACTTTACAGACTATTAACTTTTTTTTTTTTATCACTTTCTCAAATTCAACCATAATAAATTCAGATATACATATTACTAGGAGAATGCATACCAGTACTGCATAAATATATTAATTGACATACAGACCATCACATTTCAGGTTTAATCTGAACTGACTCAGAAAGCACTTGGAACAGAAGTGTTCTAACCAACCCTAAGTTCTTGAAGTGTTATAATAAAGTAAAATTAAAAAAAAAAAAAAATACTCTTCAGCAATTGCATAATTGCCTAAACTACACAGAGAATACCTGCTTGGTTACACAAGCAACAGTGAATACTGATTTCTAAGCCCGAAGCTATGTAACTTTATAAGATTTAAAATTCTGACCTTACTTTCATGCTTTCAATATTGATAGTATCAAACCGTTTCCAGTTTCAAAGTTATCACATGCTACTTCTGTAGGGTACCACCTGCTCCCTATGACACTGTTATGAGTTATTGATCTGTGCAAATATCATCTCTTATGGGAATCTCCCTGCAAAGCAACAGGAGACCTTATAGAAAAGCTCTTCAGAATAGTTTTGATGCCTTCAAGATTTCTGTATCTGCATCTCCATTTATGCCAGGATGCTTTAGTTATTCTAATGGCATCAAACAGATTCTATCCAAGATGCAATTGTGCCACAGGAAACTGGGAATCCCGTTATTAATTCTATTGTTTTTTCTGTACTGGAGATCTTCACTTGTTGGAACGTACAGAAAATATACACCACCAATCATACACGGAGTGTGATTTATATCCATATATCATTATCAGTAAAGGACAGACAGACCTATACCTCATTTCTGAGGAGACATTTTTATAACAAATACCAGGATGGCTGTGGTTTCTACAACAATGTACGCATCCTTAGAGCTTCATGCTGAACTTACTTCCACTACTGAAATCATTGAATCTAGTGGTCAGTTAGGGCTCTTAGGTACCACAGGTCATCAACTCATTCCTACTTTTTTAAGGCATATAAATTCATACATAAAAGACAGCAGCCTTTTACCCTTCGGTACTTAATTTCATCTATTTTGCTTCAGCTTGAACTGCATAACATTCCTGTCCCAACTTATCTCACATTATCGGTCTTCATTCTACCAAAACGGTAATGAAAATTTCTAAGGGCCAGGGAACTGGAAGAGAGTTAAAAAACAAAGAAAGAAAGAAAAAGAGCAAAAATTCAGAGACTGGTCACGGTGAGCATCAACTACAGCCACCGTGTCGCTGCAGTCTTGTGAAAGCCTACCAGCGAAAGCATTAAATGAGAGGAAGTTTGTAAAAACAGGAAGAGCATTCAACTCACCCTCCTGCAAAAACTTTCTGTGGAGCCAGATGTGTTAATGAGAGATGCGAGCTTCTTGAACGCTACTCAAAGTTTAGTGGAGAGGGTGCAGGGGAAGAGGTCCTGGCTTGGAAAAATACACCTCATCTAGCTAATGACCATGAGATGAAAGTGAAAGGAAATCACTGAGTGTTCAGCTACCCAAAATGACTTCTCTCTTTTGGTATAAAAGTTCATTAACAAGACAGAATCAAGAACTGGAGGAGAACTGCGGGTATATTTACACTTGCAGTATTGACCTATTTTGTATGTGCAATGCTTTCAGCTACTATTAATAAAGCTCACTTTATGCCATGTGTGATGCTATAATAAAAGACAGCCTCTAAGAAAAGAAGTTTAGCACATTTAAAGCAACACCATCAGTCTGAAGAGTTATTTGTTTTACATAAAGAGGAGCTTGATGATATTTAGTGCAACCAGGCTGGAAATCTATCATCTCACTAAAAACATTTAAAATATTTTTATTAATGTAGACAATGCAAGTCTATCAAAAAGGTCTTTAACTGCAAAATGGAAAGGCACTGGAAACATTTTAAGACATTTAATACTTCCAAGATGTATGATAGCACATTGCCTGGTACCCATATATTTCTGAAGTAGTGGACTAGTCTAGTTTTGAGCTCAAACATTTCATAAATCACACTACACTAATTTACCAGCCAGCCCTGAAAATCAGGTGTATACAAATGTAACAATTTCATTCATTTCTCTTCTCTTTTCCTTGCCCAGCTTTATTACACAGCAAAATCACAGCTACATTTTCAGACTTTTCCAAGAACTCTGCCAACTCTTTCCAATCTGCCCACCCTTAGCAGAAGCTTTGCTGAAAACATTTTTTTCCTTCACTGTGAATTACAAAGGAAATCTAAAAACACATCTTGAATCCACTTCCACATTTTTTTCTCCACAGATTTATCTACAAGGTGGTGAAGTGCAGATGGTCATCGACTCCCATTGCGCTGACACGCAGACCTCCTGAGGATGACTACAGAAACGAGGAGTGTAACTCGTTAGGGTGAGGTGGCAGCACAAACATACTCTCAGCACATCAACACGGACTTGCAAGAACATTTAGTATTGCACAGACTAGGAGGGAAAGATGTGTCCTACAGACAAAAGGTCCTCAGATGAAACTTCTCCAAGTAACTGAGAAAGCTGATGGAGAAGGAAGTAAGAACGTTCACAGAGACTTCTCCCACAGGCATGGGCAGAAACCTGGCTGGTAGCTAGAGGTAAGCTTGTGTTATTGCACACAGCCATATGCACCGATAAGCAGGAAGATCAGGGGGAGTTTTTTTAAAACAAATCTTAAAAACTAAAGCTCCAGAGCAGTACAGTATGTCCAATAGATCCGGCTGCTTTTATCACAGACAAACACACCTTAAAGAGGAGCATACAGTCTCTTTTCTCATTATCTCATACCACGCCTAATTGGGCTTCCAAGCTCCTCGCTCCCTAGCTGCTGCTCTGAGACCTGAGTTGGCCCACCTTTGTGCTGCCAGCAGGGGCGTCCAGTCTCTTGGCTGAAGAGAATCAACAGGTCACTTCTGCAAACTCTACTTCCCATTAAACTCTGTTATTTGCCCTATATCCTATCATCCATTTCAGAGTACAGAAGAGAACAATATTTACAGCGCTTTTCCTTGACAAAAAGTAAACATATATATCACTAATTGCAAGGCCACAACACCGGTATTTCACACCACCATCGTTCCATAGCGGCTCTACTCCCATTTCTAAAGCAATCAAACTAACGGCAAAGTTCCCTCCATCTTTTCAACACAAGGATATATGTTTGATTTTTAAACATGAAAGATTAAATTAGAAGCTACGCACACAAACACAACTCCTTTTAAAAAGGCTCAAAACACTGTATTTACATCTACTAGTACTCACTTTATTACTACAACCTTTATAACCAAGCTTAGGTTTGCTTCAAACAAAACAGGGTTCTCAGCAATACAAGCAGAAGAAAAAGCCCTGCATACAGTTAGTCTACAAAGAATTAACTGGATTAATTAGCAAGGGATTTGAGAAGCAGCTTGGAGCTAGAAAACCAAAACACTAAATTGTTTAAATACTTTGGCAATGGATCAAGGTTTCTAGGCAGCCCTATGTTCCATTCTCTCCTTTTTTTGCTCGGTGTTTTAACACATTTAACCTGACAAGGTACTTTTTCATGAGATATGAATGACACTGTCAAAATACCAAAAAAGAAGATGTGAATTAAAAAATGCCACAAGCTGTTAGCAATTCTGCCAACATGTATGAGCCCAGGCAACATTAATTAAAAATCAATAGCTTAGGACATAAATAGCTCTTATCTCTGTTATAGTATATTTCTAACATAACTCTTTATTAAAGAAAAAAGCCAGCGTCTTTGCTATTATACTGACTGAATTGACCACAACAAAGCAAAGAAATACGGCAAAAATGCTGAGCAAAGAAACACGTATGAGAGAGGGAGGACAGGAGCATGAATGATTGGAATGTTTCAGCCTTGCACTATCATTACCACATAACTGGTTGGAAATAGCCACGCTGCAAATACTTGCAGAAGTTACCAGGAAGAAGATGTCAGGTTTTTACTGCTAATGTGGTTCTATACAAAAATCCTGGATGCCAAGGAAATAACAATAACATACACATCTTCCTGTCAGCTAGAGCTTATTAATCAGTATTATTATTATGCATCTCAACTAAGGATTAAGTTACTGTGACTTCTCTGATAATTACAAAATAAAGGTGAGAAAAAGAGACCACAAAGAGCATATCTTTAATGATATGATCTTCAAACTAATGTTATATTAGAAGGAATCTAAGCTAAAAGATTTAAACTAAGCTAGGAACTTAAGCCACCACTTCTGAAAGCTGTTTTCAAGCATCTAGCTTACAGAGAGTCGAACATTTGAAAGACTTAAATCTGCTTTCTAATAGAAGACCACCTAAGACCATGCATCAGCCTGGGTGCACACTTTGGGTCTGCCATAACCCCTACACAACTATGGCACTTAAGTTCTGAACAGTTTCTATGTAAAATTTATTAAGAAACGAATAAATAAGAATCATACAAAAATGGAAAGGTTAAATTCAGTTTTAGTTCTTTGTCTATTTGATTAGTTATTAACGATGGAAATATCAAATGCCTCCACCAAGACATGCATACCAGTCTAAATCAAGGATGAAGAAAGAATACAACCAAGCAAAAAGCAATTTAAGCAAAATTAAAGGGAAAAAATGATTTACAGATGAGCTATGTATGCATTTGCCAAGAAAATAAAAGTTTTGAAGTACCTATACAAACACCAGTTGAAAAGCTGATCACAGAATTGTAGCACCCTTAAAGTGAAGTTCTCGTACCAAAAGGATTATTCTGAGTCACAGCTACCAATTTGAGCTCTCGGGGGCATCTTCTATCAGCTAACCAAATGCAAGTGCAGTTCCACTCAATTAGAGAAGACAGCTTTGCTATACCTGCAGATGAACAGCAACACCCAACAGTTGGTAATGCTGCAGTGGACAGGCAGTCATTCAGGAATTAAAGTCTGGAACATATGAAGAGGTTGCATTTATTAAAAACAAGCACTAGAGATGAGCCAATTGCTTTCACTGGAAAGATTTTTTTTTTTTTTTTTTTTGAGAAATACTGATCTGAAACATTGAATATATACTTACAGAACCCTAGCTTAGTAAAATCATATGTCAAACAGAGTAATACCTATAGTAATAATCAGACTAAGCAGGAACTTCCATTATGGCAATACAGTCAGGAAATACCGAGCTTCCAGATCTTAAATAACTTTTCATTGAGTCAATTGGATTTTATCTTCTGTTAGCTGAACTTTGGAACGTTTCTATTTCTTCCTCCTCCCCTCACCACAACCTCACGCTCCAAAAATTCAGTTTATTGATTAGAGTGCAGCCCAAGAAAATCAAAAGGTTCTGTTCACAATATGCAGACACCAGGTGTGAAGACAAGGAAAACAACAACCTCACTGTCCATAAGACCTTTTGGCCTGTCTGTCTGTCTCCTCACTGAGCTACAGTCAGAAACGTGCTTCTGCGGAGCAACAGTGGGAGTGGGAAGAAGGGGAGCCAAAAAAAAAAAAAAAAAAGTTGTTGCTGTTTTATAGGATTTCCTTAAACTACCTGGGTTCTCAACTGCTCAACTTCCATTCAAGCTACTGCCAATTTCAGTTAACCTTGTTTACATAGGGTGCGCCAAATACAAATTGTTGTTACCGCATTTGATATAACAAGATTCCCTCATCTAAAAAGTTAATTACACAATGTTAATTTTTAGTAGAAGAGTTGTGTTAGGCCACAGAACCAGAGCTAATACAGTTCCCCAATTTGAATGAATTTGAAATTCCACAGAGATCCTCCAATAATGCTTTATCTCATTGTAAAAACACAAACCATCACTTCATTAACATTTCAATCATCTATTCCATTGAAGGTTCAAGAAAACAAAATAATTCAGAGGCTCTGTTACATCATCTGTCTCCATTTTATTATAAACTGATTATAAGGTGAAGTAATTTATAAACTCTTTCAAAAGACTATTCATATTTTTCTTCTACAGCATTGAAGGTATCCCTCTAACATACTCCACTTATGTTCGGTACTAACCAAAGACACTTACAGGATACATATGAATGTATGTGTGTGTGTGTATATATATCAAAAAGTGGAAGATATTTCTGATATGCCTTGGGATTACTTTTAGCATTCTAACACTGTTTATAATACTGGTACAAATACTGCCACCAATAAAGAAACAAACATTAAAAAGGTGTCCTTTAAGCTTTCCTTTAAGGCATCTACCATAATGGCATAATTTGCTCTGGACATCATTAAAATGTAAAGTTAATGAGGATTCAGCTGAAAACAGAAGAAATGTAACCTATTTTCAGGCAAAACTTCTAACACTGCAATCAGAGGGAAAACCTCTTTGATGTCTCTTTGTCTCTTCTCATTAATTTTCGTTTGGTTTAAAAAAAAACACAAAGGCTGTTTAAACTAAAAAATGCATAGAAGTTTAAACATGGTAATTATAGTCAAGCTGCAATGAGGTCAATAGGTTTTTAAAACTCTGAGATAAACAAAATTGAGATGTATGACTATTTTAAAAGCCTTGTCAATACTCAATTTCAATTGTCCGTGTGATATCCACTGTATTCCAAGAATTTAGCCTAGCTAGGTACAGAATTGATTCAGGATGGTTTAGTGAAGGACCTAATCCTGTATCTGGGGTAAAGCAAACTATCAAGAAGAAATACATCAAAATGAGAAGCACTACAATTGCTGCATTACTGGGTACCACGTTTGGTATTTTAAGTGCACCAAGGCATGCATTTTGCAATCTCCATGTGAGAGAGATGGCAAATTGTGAGATTCTGCTGCTTTCTATCTCTACATTTCATTAAATAAAATACTGAACAGTTAAATAATTCTATTTATTCACTAAATCTATTTTTGTTTATGATGTTTTTGTTTACTGCCAAGGTGTACACAAAGCTATACACTCCTATTTCAATATGTTAATTATTTCCAGCAGAAATTACCTTTAAAAGCTATTCAATTGCATGGTACTGACAGAACCTATAATGTACAGAAGTGGTATGTACTTTTAGTGAATAGTTTATGAGCAGATTTTCTGAAACCATAATGAAAACAATAATACTATTAAAAACAAAACAAGATGATTTATTACAAACAAAGGTAAGGCACTTAATCAATTACATAAAAGCAACAAATACACAGGAGAAACGTTATCTTCAATGTATAAGAACATTAATTACAGGAGAGCAAAATAAAAAGGTATCTACATCATTTTTCCATGTACAAACATTATGTAAGTCGGGATGAGATCAATGTATTAGTCTATGATAATTACAAGTATGAATTTTAATGCATTTGTGGGTATAGGCTATAATTCTATAGCTAATGACCTGCTCTATATGAATCTATTTTAACTTGCTTGGTAGACTATTCAAATAAAGGCAAGTGAAGGTGCAACAGACAAGTATCAGACAAAACGAAGTCTGGTATTACTTTAGATGCAAGCGAAGACCAGCTTCAGAAGACAATCTCATACTTATCGCAAAGGAAAGCATTGTGTTTTGCTTATTTGGTTAGTTTTTGTGTTGTTGGGTGTTTTTTTGTTGTTTTTGTTTGTCTGGGGGGGGATGTCATTGGGTTGGCCTTTCCCACAGGCCAGTTCTGTTCAGCTGCCTGTTGAAGAGATTTCCTAAATTACTGTCTGTTCTGCCTGGGCTGTTTCTTATGTCCTGGTATCCTTCCTGACTTGCTTACACCATCCTTTACTGTCCTATTCACAAAAATATGAAGCACGTGATTTTAATATTAAGTGTAATATGAGGCTTGCAAATACATAAAGTGAGGAAGCCTGACTCTACTGTGTACCTATACTGTGATACCTAACCAGACATTTTGTCTTCAGGTTTCAAAATCTGATTTTGAGTCACATTCATGCTTATAGGTGTTTTTCCAAACACCGTCTCTTTTCAGTGTCTTTGGAATAAAACAGAAGGCCTCAGTGACCTCTAACGTATCTCACAGGTCACACAGACATACCTGAAGACTTAATTGTTCACTTCAGAGATAAAAGCATGTAAGAACCAATTCAAAAGAGGTAATGTTGCTGACGTTTATATTCCTAACTATGTAGTTTCAACATAAAGGACCCTTCAAAGGAAGTAAAGATGTGATTCAGTTAATCCCAGTAGAATGTAATGGGAGTTGCAATTGTAATTCCCTTCAGCACCATACAAAATCCTTGCACAAATTCAGTGTGTAAAAGATACTGCTTAAAAAAATAGTCACAGCAAGTTCTTCAACCCCCGTTTTTCCCCCATCCCTTCTCTTGGCATGTGTACTGTGATAGCTGATGAAGGCTGAGACAGACCCCGTATTTTGGCACTGCGAATATTCCTTTGGCAATAGTTCTTCGTTCACTCTCCTACTCCTCGTCTTCTAACTGCAGTGCTTTCCACCCAGATTATGACTTTCTATACGGTCCTT
Organism: Heteronetta atricapilla; assembly: GCA_011075105.1. Taxonomy (NCBI): domain Eukaryota; kingdom Metazoa; phylum Chordata; class Aves; order Anseriformes; family Anatidae; genus Heteronetta; species Heteronetta atricapilla. Next base: position 9,943,973 of record CM021747.1, read on the forward strand.
CTAGACAAACTTATATTATTTAACTATCTACAGTAGGTGTCGTTTATTTTTACTAATTTGTCTATCAAATTAGAAAATATTACTCTCCACATGGCCAGTAACAGAAATCTTCAGAAAAAAAAAAAAAAGCGACTTAATTATTTATTGGGATGAGGGAGATGAGATGGGATGGGACACAGACACATTAGTCCCTTTGCAAGTATAAACAAAACATCCTAAAATTAAAACCCATTTTGAATCCTAGATTATCACTACCAGCTCTTCGCTCCCACCCCCTCCATCCGAGATAATCATCCGTAATCTGCAGGTCAAACTTCCTGGTTTCTATCCTACGCTTCTGTGAAATAGGCTTTATTGGAAAGCACATGTAAAACTGTTTCCAACCAAAAAAGACATAATCATCTTCCCAAAAGCCAATAGATGTGTCAGATCTGCTGGGCCACAGCAGGGCCAAATCCCTCTACTCATCGGTCAGGAGTCAGGAGCATTGCCTTGGAGAAATCCAGTGGCGAGCCGGTGAGACACCTTGCGCAGAGATAATGAGTACATTCAGATATACACAGAATATAGCACAGTGATTAAAATGTATCCTACCACCACTGTTACTCACAACCACTACTACAGGGAAGTGAACGACACACTAACCCATAACTGGGCATCAGCACACAGCAGTATTTCATATAGGAAACTGCAGGTTCAATTTTTTCCCTAGTAGCACAAAAGGTTAGGGGGTTTTGTTTCTTTAATATACAGCCATGGCTGAACCAAAACGGTAGTCTTGGGTTTATTTCACGCCTATCTTTTAGTAATAATTTCACTTCAAATCACCTTGCTAACTCTTTTTTAATTTTATAAGCCACCCCAAAAAAAGGAAAGACAAAAACACCACACACCACAAAAGAAAAAAACGTCTCTTTTTGTTAATGACAAAAAGTATCACACCCCAGAGAAGCAGACCAAAATTGCCTAGGGCACTCTGCTAGGCCTCTTTTTGAATTAGAGTTTACATTCTCTTCTTTCAAGGAACTACGTAAAACAAAAAGAACCAGCAATGAAAATAGACCTGGTTCCTCTTTTGTTTTGCCAATTTTACTTTGCTTGCTTGTTAAACTTATTCGCTAGGTAGAATTACTGACCCATGTGCCGACAGACTAAACACAGTCATGACTCCTAAAATCCAGTATTTCTACAGAAGACACTCGTAAGAAGTGTAAGTACAACTCTGGATGGACAGTCATTACCAGGACACTGCTACCAACACTAAGGTGAATAAATAAATAAATAATAAAAATAAAAATCCCTGGTCTTAATCTACAGGGAGTCTTCTTTAAAGTCATTATTTCTTCATCTGAATGACACTCTAATTAAAGTTCTTTACAAGTCACAGAAGTGTCTATGTTGAGATTAACAACTGATTTTAGATGCACTAAGATTTAAGCAAAAGTTAACAGCATTAATGAGATTACCTGTTGCGATTAAATAAGGACAAACAAAACCAAACCACCTCGGAAATTTTTGTCACTGAGCATAAACTAAAGTTAAAATTACTCCCTTAGATGAAGTCACCACCCCAAAACAACAACTTTTTGACTCTATTCAAAGTACGATCTGCTTGCAGTTATTGGAATAACAGCCCTGCTCTTAAAGGAACACATTAACAGAGAGTTAATTGCAACAAGTGCTTCATCAAATTCTTAAATGCTTCAAATGCTGAAATATCAAATGCTTCAGTAGCATTTGGTATCTAAATTGAGTCTCTCAAGAACTCTTTAAAAAGAAGAACCACTCAAACCCCTATAAATTCAAGGAAAACCACAAATACAGCTAGTGAATGAAAATAATTTGTTAAAACCACTAAAAACCTCCCTAAAAAAGTTTCAGTTTAGCAGTTAATTTCAACCTGCAGTTAAAAAGGCACTAGCTGTCAGTCAGTTTTCTCACCCAACTCTATCATGAAAAGAAAAACTGACAGATCACAGGAGCTTGCCTTTGTAAACCAATTCAGGAACTTTCATGCTTCTTATTTGTTAGGTTAAAGGTTAAATTGCTGACCTCTGCCCTCCTGCTTAGCAGCCTTTCCCTTTTTCTGTAAAGCTTTATTTTGGGGCTGTATTTACATGGATTAGTCTCTTTTCACGCTAAGAAGGAATCTGTTCACAGCCAAAGCCTTAGTTCTGGTTGTACAAAAAGCAGTCACAATTATTCAGCAGCAGACAATGACCATATTGTGGATTTACAAAAAAACCACCTCAGCCATGGCAAGTTCTGTCCTCGCTGCACAAAACAATAGAAGAAAAATCTTATCAAGCATTCAAGAGAAAGCAAACAAAGCAGGCCCACTGTGAACTTGATGAAGATGTCAAGCTCCTTTAAAAAAAATATAAATCAACAAAAGAGTTTAAAGTCTTGTGAGTAAGACTTTCTGTGCTGAATTTTTCTCTCTAGTTAAACAGTGCCAGCAGCAGCAATATAGCACAGACTGGTAAATACTTGTGCAATAGAAAGGATTGTAGGCAGAAGTTGTTAAAGGATGAAGCAAAAAGGATGAACAACACATCTCTTTCCACAAAGTAAATTAGAGAAATGGAATAACATTCATAACTAACATTTTTGGTCTTTATTAAATCTAGTATCATCAGATTAGAACAGACCTACAAAAAGTTTTAACTAAAACATATGATGACTTGCAGTATGACAAAGTCTAATGTTTCATAAAGTAATTTTCTCCTCAAATTGAGTCCCATATTTAATTTATACTGTAAAATCCAAACTAGGAACTGTCTTTGAACAGAACAGTTCAGACAATGCTACTTACTTGGCCCAGACACTTCAGTCCTAGTAAGTTCTTTGAGAAAGTTTTCCACCATGTAGGTACCCAGAAGAAAAGCAATCAAATGGAAAAAATAGCATTCCTTGATGTTAGCCATCTCCTTACATTTGGTTATTTTTCCAGTGCTGCAATGGGAAGTTGGGTGTAGGAACAGTGTCACACAGATTGGACAGGAAAACTTGTAATACCCCAATTAAGGAACACGCTCAACACAGAGCCCTTTTTTACTGGAACATAATGTGAATTTTGCATTTCCTTTGTTAGTCCTAAATATTTAGTATGTTACCTACTTCTTAATACATAACAGACAAACTTCAAGCAACAAAATGCTTCCACTTCACGAAATAAAGGCTGCTCTGACAGATGCACAGGTAGGGTTTACAGACTTTTGAACTACCAACTCATAACTCTACTCAAGTACCACTGTTTACATTCAAGACAAAACCTGATCTGTTTTGGCAGGTACTGACGTGGCAGTGAAAGTTACAACATAGGACAGAGAATGACAAGGGGTAGCAGCACGTGCATTTGGCACAGGCAGAAGCCTGCTGGTTCCCTCTGCCTCAGAAGTCCTGTCACGGAAACCACAGCGACAACCGTAGAATACTTTTAGGGTCCGAGTACATCATGACATCTCCCTGTGGAGTTAAGGGCTTCGATTAGTTTCAGTTATAACATTCGTGATCTACTGGCGGGTGGGGGAAGAGCTATTACAACACAGGGCTAGAACATGAAAAGTAAAGAAGGAAGTACTTAAACTACTCACAAGCTTCTAGTAGGAACAAGATTAGTAGTACATGCTACTCTCAGAGCCAATTCAAATGCAAATTCCATCCTTTCTCTCAAACAATGATAAACTCCCTCAGAGTTAATAGTTTCCTTCTAAGATTCATCTCCCTTTTCAACTTAGTGGTATGTTTTCGAGAAAAGAAAGAAGCACATGGCGAGTCTTCCAGCAAGACCTTTTAAATTCTGTCATAAAAGAAGTAGTATAAACTACATTTCCTTTACTAATCCAGTGAACATTTGTTAAACTCTAGCACACTTACACTATGTCCATGCTATCACGTTCAGGCTTCCAACTTACCATGATTTTAAATGAAAAAAAAAAAATAAAAAGAATGAAAGAAAGAAAAATCCTTTAACTGTACTAAACCATTTCAGCTTTTTCCTTGAACACACAGCAAGAATTTATGCTACACTCACAAAAAGATGAAAGATGAGGTCCTTGGAGAGAAAGGCCTTTGGCACACTACATGGTAAAGCTACAGATTTGACGTACTTTTATAATGTCTGCTTTGGCGAGAACACAAAAACCCCATACAAAAGCATGCTATGTCCTCCCAGACAGGGGTGCAGGGGGAGTGCCTTACTCTCACGAGCATTTACTTTCAGATGTTCATCTTAGAGATGATTTTGATCGGTTACTTTAGACTAACAAATTCTTTTTCTACACCAATGGTCTGACAGTTATGCTCCAGTTCTCCTCACGGCCCCTCTAACAAGGGGGGATCTTTGGCTCAGGTCCAGCGAGATCCTTACATTTGTCACAGATTTCTGAGGAATGAACTGCACCAGTTGTCAGATCATAAAGTGCTTTGAAAATTTGAAAGAAAGCTTTCTTAAGTAGCTAGCATGATTTTGCTTTCTTTATGTGGGTATTTAAATGAGAACAGTTAGTAAATTCTTTCTATTGCATCTGAAAAGTTTAGGTAAAAGGAGAATATATTTTAGCTGAAGTTCAAAACCAACAAGTGCTTTTCCAATGTATTATACCATACTTGTAAACATAAAACATGTTAGGAGTATAAAATGCTACTGAATTTCTAGAAGTTCAGCAGTTACACTTTGTAACAGAAACAATTCAAGTTCTTTGTAGCTTTCCCCTAAGACCAGAGAATTTAGGGTTTCCAGCTTATATTTAAACAAGTAACTTTACTCTTTCTTTCTTTGTGAAGCACCAGATACATCAGCAATGAAACAAACTGCACAAACATCTTCAGCTACAAAAGACTGATACTGAAATTGAAAAGTATCCTAACAAAAGCAATGGCAGACCTTAAACATTCCATGCAGTGTTCGCAAGTGCTGTAGCACGTATTTTAGAGAGAAATGAATAGATGTATGTTTTAGTTGAAACTATGTCACACTTAAGTATCGCAGAAGAAAGACAAAACTGATGCAATTAGATTACATCTAGGATGTATTACTGGTACCTGCTAGGCAATGCACTGCATTATTATTCCCCTCCATCTTCAATTTTCAAGGTTTTATTTTATTTAATTCCTGAAGAAAGGTTAACTCTTATAAGTGAAATCTCTAAAATAATTGTGACAAAACTAAAAACTCTTTGCTTGCTTTTTCTTACTTTTTTTTTTTTTAGAAGTAATACACCTGCATTTAGTAAGGCAGATAGCTCCTTAAATCCAAACAATAACTAAAGTTAGAAATACTCCTACTGTACTATACAGGAAAAAATTAAGAGTGAGCAGAAAGTTAAAATAAAAGCAGTTTTGTATTTTTGTTCAGTTCAGGAAGTCAGATGGTCTTAACAACAAAACACACACACACACACACACACACAAAAACAATTCCACTCTGATAGATGCAGTTAGTCAAGGGGAAGCTGGGAATTCCCAGCTTCCATAGAAATTGCATTCATAAGGCTGAGACAGAAAACTGGATCACTAAATGTCTTCTCTTGAAATATCTTCATGGTTCTCAAAATACAGATATCACATTTACAAAAAGCGATCCAGTAAGAAAAATCTGTAAGTACCCAAATAAGATCTATGAATATGCAAAGAAAAGTAGAAATATAGCTTTTAGATCCAACTGAATTAGGAATTCCGCAACATACCAAAGGCTTCATATAGCAGAAATACACAATTACCAATGCTGAGAACAGCTACTCATTATTTCTCAGCAACCCAGACGAGAAAGGCTGAAGAGCCCACAGCTGAGCTGATCCTGTGACCGTTTCCCTCCTCAGTTCACACATTGCACTGCTGTTCGGCAGAGCTGTGCCTGGACTGGAACAAAACATTTGATTTTTCAACTTTCTTTATTGTGACAAAGTTTTCTCTTCATGTCTTACTTGGAATGCAAAACATCTCCTGAGTGACCCTGGAGCCTGCATTTCTAGGAATCAAATCGTAGGATCACAGGACAATTCGGGCTGGAAGTGACCTCCGGAGGCCTTAGGTCCAACCTCCTGCTCGGAGAAGGGTCAGGTGTGAGGCCAGACCAGGTTGCTCAGGCTGTCACCTGGTCAGGTCCTTCAAACCTCCCAGGATGGAGACTGCACAACCTCTCTTGGTGACCTTTTCCAATGCTTGACTGCACTCACTGTGAACACACATTTCCTGACGTCCAGTTAAAACATCTCGTTCCAGTCTGTGTCATCGCCTCCTGTTCTCCTGCCATGCACTGAGAGCCGGTCACCTTGATGAACTTCTTACAGGCATGGAAGGCTGCTGGACAGGTCCCCTGAAGCCTCCTCTTCTCCAGGCTGAACAAGCCCAGCACCCTCAACCTCCCCTCACAGCACAAGTGCTCCAGCTCCCTTGCCAACTTGGTGGCCCTCCAAGAACTCCTTCTAGTTTATCGAGATTTTTCCTGGAGCCCAAAATAGATTTTTTTTTCTTCTGCAGTCAACTGTCTTGGAGCTTTCTATAGATGATTTAAAATGCTGCTCTCATCCATTTGGAAAGTTACTACACATTTAATGTACGATTGTTAACAATTATACAAGCAATAAAGCTATTTGAATGTACAATTGTCTGTCAGTAGTTAGTAACAGGAGTCAGTATTTCCCATTTCAGCAAGAAGCAAATGAACCATGAAATATATTAAAGCTTTTGATTGCAGTTGATACTTAACAGTTACATGGAAAATATCCCTTGCTATACAAACTTTTGGATTATTAACAAAACAGAGGCATGTTTTACCATCCCACAAGCCAGACAAATCTCCCACACGAGGATTTTTATAGCTTTGGAACAATTCATTCTCCTCAAGACTGTATTAGAAAATTGATGCAAGAATTAAGTGCATTATAAGTGGTTGATAGCACTACCAGACTAGACATAAACTTAGAGACAGTTGTCTCAGTTAATTTCAGAATGCATTCTATGGGAAGAATGTTTTTTTAAACATGACTGATAATTTGCTCCTTACATATTTTTTTTTTTAATATGTTTTGCTTTTCTTAATAGTAATTGCTCCTTGCTGTTTAATATACATCCTTCTGATTCCAGTAAAACACACTGATATATATCCTAAGTCTTCTAGCAAAGACTAGATAGCCAAGGAAGGAGAAAGACATGACTACATGGACGTCTCTAGGACTGTATTTCTAGAATGGCGCTTTGCCTGGAAATACAGTACAGCTGTTAAATACAGCTGATACTGCTAAGAAGCAAGCAACCAACCAGCTTTGTTTAGAACACAAGAATGGAATATTTTGAGATATACTCATCTAAAACTTCTGCGAATAAAGGATACCTCTTAAAGACAAAGTATGAGGTGGGAAAAAACTTAAAAGATTATTCAGACAGGATTAGTAACTTCATAATATACAAACTGTAATTTTTTTTACATTTTTTTTTTACACACTAAGAACAACCATTTCTGAATATTTTGCACCTACAAGTGCATACAACAAACTTAAAAACACAACTAAAGTGAAACTCCCACAGAATCAGATGGTTTATAGAACAAGATGTATACTAAATTCTCCAATTAAAAACCTGTAAAGTAGTTTCAGTGCTTTTTAACCCACCTTCCCACAGCAGGGAATTAATCCCTCCAGGGGGATGCAAACAAACTTCAAAGAGAAGATTATACCCAGACACTAGTACTGTACAATGTAATGTTTACGGTCAAATTTGTTCAGATTTTCTGGCACTAGAATCCAGGTCAGATGTGCAGAAACAAAGACCAGTTATTAAAAGGGCTCCTGCAGTTACATCAAATAGTTGTGACGGTGTACAGCAGTAGGACAAGCCAAAACTGTATTCCAGTTACAACTCCTATGGAGGCTTTGGCACTAAAGGAAAGAGTTGCAGTTGTTTGGCTCTCACTGATTGTAACAAACAAATACAGATACAGAAGGAGGTAAGGGGCTCCCCAGTCCATGAAGTTATGGCTCATTATACCAGATACACAATAAACATATGATTGTTTTGTCAAAGACCAATGGTACATTACTTCAATAAGCGTTGACTAATTATAATGATTTCATTTTGACATCCCTCCCTTCCATAACCTTCTAGAGACTAACCACATGAAACAGTATCCTGAAATCAATTCTGGGATTAGGAATTTCAACTTTTTCTGTTTATTTTTATCAACTTCACCGATTATAGAAACAAGGATAATCAAACATTCACAACTACACTTACATGTTGGTTTCAGCTGTTACAGGACTTCTCTAGCATAACCATAGGAATATTTCTCAGAAATAATGTTATGGAAAAATACTTGTATATCTATAACTCAATAACAGTATTTGGTGAAAATAGTTAGCTAGCCAAATCATAAGCTACTTCCGTGCCTTATTTCTAGATAAAATCATTTGATCAAAGGAAGAATGTGGGGAAGACAATGCTTATGTAGACATGTAAGAAACAGTAAGTAAAAACAAATCCCATAGAAAAACATTTGGACTATTTTTTAATTCAAACCTAATCATTCCTCATACGAGCAGAAATATACATCTGAAAATGCATTTACTTTTTAAACTCAGTGAAGTAAGAGTTATTTCTATTCCAAAAGACAAAGGATAAAACAGTCAAAGAACCCAAGAAACTGTCCACAAATAGGGACAGAGGCAGGATTTTCCTATCATTAGTGCCAACTGTAAAAGATTCCAGCTTTCTTTAAAAGGCAGAAGAGCATAATAACGAATATACCTCATTACCTCGCACTACATGGTTAAGAATAGTTTTAGCCAAGAAATAGGTAGAGTTACAGCACAAAACAGTACCTTTCCCAATGCAACTGATGCCCGAGTAAGTTACTTCTGCATACACTTCAAAGGTAGTTTCCGGATTTTGTCTGAAAGGGAAAAAAAACTATTTAGCAAACAGATTTTTTTTTTCCAAGCATGCTTTCAATTACTCAGACAAAAAGGGTTCTAAGAGTGCATACGTTACAGTGACAACTGCATTAAAAATAGATTCCTTGTTTTATGGCCTGAGAACCTCAGATCTTTCTGCCTTGCAGGAATGTAACAGGTAGACACTGAGGCTCACTCAGATCAGTCAGTATGAACAGTGTCCAAATGAATTCCACCGAGAAAATAAGATTAAATAAAAAACAATAGAAATCAAGCACACAGATCCTTTATGTCATTTCAATCACTGTGACCTGTCTGCATTTCTACATTGCTGGAAAAATTAAGAGGCTGTATTTAGGATGAAGACGGTTCCCCTGTTTAATACCTGTGAATAACAAACAGTTGCATCTCTTTGTCAGAAGGGCCCTGCTAAAGAATATTTCAAATGCACAAGGTTTAACCTCAAGGCACTGCAGTCTTAAATGTGGAAAGTTGCCAGATGCAGATGAAAAAAGGAAATAGGTGATATGGTTAAAGGAGATACCAAATTCAGCTACAAAAGGCAAATTAAGCTTACAGAGAGCCTATTCTCATCCACAGTTATTAGTATACCAGTACTAAAAGTAGAAAGTTAATGTTATATGACTGAAAAAAAAAAAACACTTAGCCTACATTTTCAGCTCTTACTAACATAATTCTAAAGCCAACTCCATAAATGACACTCTGGAAATATACTTCATAAGGAGCATATAAATGCCGCAAGTGATTGTATAAGAAAGCATATTTTGAGTTCAGTTTCTGCCTAACAATTTTAGCAACTCCAGAATTTTGATGAGATTAAAGAGAACCACACATTAGACTTTGTAATTTTTTGGTTACTGAAATAGGGATTTTGTAAGTCGGAACATGTGACATTTTTTATTCTTAGATTTTCCAGTTAAAACTAAGTATCAAAACTGTTCTAAATTTATAGCTGTTTGTATAGTGATAATATTGTCTCCTATATGTTAATGTAAACTATCTAAACTTAGAAATCTGTTGAAGTATAAGTAACTTGTGAATTTTGTTAGTTTCCTTACAGCTACAAGTGAAAACAATGGCAAGAAAAAAAAAAATCATATTCATGCTAAATTCCCATCTGAATAATAAAAACAAAACCAAAAAAAATCATCTTTCTCAGCATTTCAAACCAAAAATACAAACATGTCAAGGAGTTAAGCCTGCTCTTCAGAGAATGTGTATTATTTTTATCCTACTTTAACACCAAAAGTGATTAAAAAAAAACATTTCTACTCATGCCACAGACCCGCTCAGTGCAAGTCAAATGGCCCCAAGCCAAATCCCACACCTATTTAAATTAACAGAAAAGCTACCATTGCTTTCAGTAGCATAGGATCACACTCTACAACTTTACAGAGACCTCTCAGGAGCAACAATATTGTCCACAATTCAATTAATTTTAATTTAATTTGCCACCAGTTCCCAACTGATTTGCATTTAGTAACCATTTTTCCGAGAACTACATTGGTAGGTTATAAGAACCTAAGATCAGCAAATCAATTATTACTTTGCAGTGTGAAATAAACTTGCCTAATTTTCTTTGTACTGCACATGATCTGCTTCCAAAACTCACATTCTTAGCTATGTTCCTGCAGTCCTGGCACAGGATGAGTACGGTATGATAATCACTTAACAGAGAAAAATTACTTTTCCTTTAAAATTTATTGCTGTGCAGTCTTATCTTACCCTCCTTGTTTATACCTCTATTTTTAGCACCCTGTTTCCTTAATTAAAAGTTTATACATTTGCTAATATTTTTACAGCTAATGGATAAAATAACAAACACCTTTTTAGTATTATGTTAGGGTCTGTGTTTAAATGCTGCAGTGAAAACACTGCTTAACACAGCTGGCAAGAGCACATGCTATATACCAAAACTTTCAGACAAAAAGACATTAAATTTTCTATTTTAATATTCCATGACAAACGTCCACTTATTTCTAGGAACAGTGAAATTGAAGTAGCTTTGCCAAGTCAGAAACTCTGTATTAAAGACTGCATTCAAGAAGCTAACACCTCGGTATGAGAATGAAGTCAGCGCGAGAATGAAGCCATTGTTGAATTCTGAGTATTTTACAACTTTTCGGTGGAATTAAGGAAATAAGTCACTGAGAGACTTCATACAGTTTGCAACCATAGCATAAACACGCATCATAATATGTATATTTTGCAGTCCCTTTTTATGATTATTAACCTGCCCCACGGACATGTAATGCTGCGTGTGCCTTGTACCAAAACCTCGGCCCACTGGGCCTGTCCCCAGCGTTGGGAACCCAAACACCCTCGTGCGAAGTTCTCCCCCCGCAGCCTCCAGGTACCACTCAGACACAGCGAATTACCAAGTGAACATACATGTGATAAAAAAGGCGATACACAGGACACATATGTACGAAGTACCTCATTTATTTGATAACTCAATAACCTGAAAAGGAAATGCAATAGTTTTTTAAGTAGAAGTTCAGGATGAGTTCTTATGAGAAAAGAACGCGTCTGTGGTAGTGCTATTTGTAGGTATTACTGCAAACCTCTTTGATTGAGAAATTGCTTTAATATCAAAACAATCCATAAGAAATTTTATATGGAAATAGTATTTTTAAATAAGCCTTACACAAGATTTATGAAGAGTAAAATTAAAGTTCTTCTCCAAAGCTGTCTGTATGGAAGTGCTCATCTCACACCCCTGGAGCCACAATCTGGGTTCTGTCAGCAGCATTTTCCCCACACAGAGGACAATGCAGTAGCACTTCTGACAGAAAAAAACATTCTGCTTTTAAAAAATGATGCGTAAGAGAGGAGCCTGACAGTGTCTGACTGATAGCTCTCGTTACAAGACTTAGTTACTCATCTCTTACAGTTACAGAAGTCCATGCTTGCTAATTCATTGCCGGTATCACACCTCCAGCCCTTATTAACTTTCATGTCTTTAACTTTTTCTGCCCGGTATTGCCTAAGCAGGTAATACCACATCTCAGTACCTAGCAAGCTCTATGGCAAACAGACCGGCACCAGGGAACTCTTCTTTCTTCACTGAAGCCCAACCGCCGCTGGGATGGACCAGGGCAACTTTTTTACTCTGCCATGCAGTTCCATGCTAGAGACCGATCCTGACACATTGTTCAACAATAGGCATATTTTCTCTTTTTTAATGTCCTGAGCACTGAAGGCTACCACAAAGCGAGGGCAGCCAGGCTAACTAGACTCCCATTTCCAGCCCAGGGTGCCTCACACGTGCGGCAGGGCACGCGCCAAGGCGAGGCGTAACGCCCCGGCAGAACCCCGCGGGACCTTGTTCTGTGCCTGCAGCCACCCGCAAGCCACAAGCTTACAGGATTGCTGGCAACTTCGTGATTTCCTTCACTTCCTTCTGATGCAGCTACTGATAATTTCCTCTAAGCAATCTTTCACTCTAATGACTCATTACTACACATCCATCAAAACCATAACTGACATATGTCTGGGTTTCGTGCAGAGCATATCGCAGTGTGTGCAAGTGATCATGTGCCAAGGAGTTTAATATCCCTCCTAATTATCAATCCATAGCAAGAAACAAGAAACCTGACTATGGATTTTTGCTAGGGTTCCAAAACTCACTGGCACTATGAGTAAAGGGGGCATGCCTCGGTATATCCCATCATAAAATGATTTTCTCATTCATGCTCCCATTCACTGCCCCAGTCAGGGAGCTACTTGTCACCTGCAGAAGCACTTTAGATGGTATCATTTTACTGAAGTTTTACAGAAATTAAAAATGCTGGTCTGCTCCGGGTCAGAACGTGATTTCAGATTTTAGTTTATTTCTTTACTACTGGATCCCAGCAGGATAATTAAAATAAGCCCATTAATTACGGAAATCTAATTAAGAAGGATAGAATATGAAAGTCCTGATAGCAATAGCAGAATTTTAAATTTGAAAATAAACCCGAGTGGAAGCCCGATTTTGTTTCCATGTTTGTAACAAGTACTTTGTTCCTTACTTCCTCCCCACAAGAGAGGAAGTACAGCATTAACTTTGGATTCGTTAACATCACGGCTTGGGAAGCCCACCTGTTGACAGCGAGGAAGATTACTTCGCAGAGCAACTTCACCAGCATCTGTAGACTCTGCTATTCACTGGGGTAGGGTTCTTTGCAAAAGCGTTCTGCCGCACACAGTCACAAATTAGGTGACAGGTGAACACCACCCTCAAGTCAGCAAATGCCTCTGGAGTCTGTGCTGCTTCTAAGAATCTTACACGGAGGAACGAAACTTAGAAAAACCACCCTTTGGAAAAAGGAGCAGGTCAAAAGGAAAGAGTCAAGTTACCTTAAAGTAGAGCATAGTCAAGGCAGACACTCTTTTTTAAGTTCTGTATTTCTGAATTATGGCATAACTTGTATGGTATGTTAATTAATTTAATTAATTAGAGTAACTGTTAAGCCTTAAATCACACTTGAATCAATTCAGGTGAAACAAACCATAGATTTATTTGTAATTTTGGAAAAAAAGCTGCAAGTGTTATGCCACGTGACAAATATTTAACACTTTTCGTTCCAATTCTTTCATTTTAAACCTGGAAACGATAATGCACGTGTAAAATGTTGCTGTAATATTAGCAGCAACAAAATCCACCGTTCCCTTTTAATAGTTACCATTTCCCTTGGTAACACAGAAGGTGAAAGATCCTGCCCAAAGATGTTTAACCAAAATCTGTGTGATTAGACATCTCGCTCAAAAGAGCAGACCTGACGAGTCTCTGAGATAGCCTCTCTCGTTCTTTGTGTACGTTAAGATTGCTGTGAATGCTGCTCAAGTAAATTAAGGACAAAAGCACGGTGCTGTTGTAGTCTTATATCAGAGGAGGGAAAATGAAATTTATCAATTGTCCCTCAGTGCAAAACTACTCGATCACTCAGTGGACAAAATGCTTTCTCATGAAGTCCAGGAGGAATGAAGCATAATGCTGACATGGGGTTAACACCTCTGTTTTCCTGGAGACACAGCAAGACACGGGATTTGCCAGTAATCTGAAAGAGACACTCACACTGAAACAGACTTTGTACAGATAAAGTCCGTAATTCCGTTGGTGCTTATAAATACTTCTAACTTCCACACCTCCTGCCTCTGTGAGGGCTCCAGTTGAAGCTCCTCATCTGAGCAACTGCATCTGCAATCAGCAAAGCAGATGCAAGTAAGTGAGCATCACCCATTTTCAGTGGTTTAAGAGAAGGTCATCATAAAAAGTGATTTCGGATCATAATTTTTGAAGTGACCCATGCAAGGATGACAGCTGCCAAATCCAACACTGCAAGTTACAGACATAGCCTTCGCTCCGATGTTAAAACGACAACGGTTTTAGATTGAACTTGTACTTTGAACGTAAACTAAGAGTTTAACTTATTTTTCTTACTTTGATTTGTTGTAGCAACAGCAGAAAACCCATACTCCACAAAAGGGCAAAAAGCACCCCCTCCCAAAGAAGAAAGGTTGCTTTCTGGAAGCAGCCAGTCACCTCAGCACTATGACTGCAAGCACTCGCTACCTGTTTACATTTCCCGAGAACACCAGTGGATGTATGTGTACCCAGCCTAGGGGCTTGGGAATACAGAGACGTGTCATCACACCAAGGATGATGCAAACTACTGCTTCTACTCCGGTCTTAAATTAACAACAGAGGTGAAAAGTTGAAGCCCTGTGTAACCTTGACAAACAAGGTGTTAAAGAAAGAAAAGCTATTGCTCAACGGCACCTACTGACATTGCTCAATGAGACACGAGCTAACTGGACGTCCCCAGCGCAGCACGGCTTCCACGCACAGAGATGCCAGTGCTCACTGCAAGGCGATAGCTTTACTGCACCCCTACCCACCTCAGAGGAAGAGAATTACCCCGGAACAGCGCAATGAACTGAGATCTCTATCAGGATATATGACATACCGAGAGAGCCTACCAATAAATCAACCCCCGACTTATGAAAATGCTAAGAACCACTGCGGGCACGGAGCTGCAGGCCTGACTGACTGCAGCGCTCCTTGTCTTCCCCGCACGCCCCGTGCCGATGCCCTTTCAGGTGCCCGTGCCGCCCACCCTCCCTCCCCTCAACCTACTCCAGCCGAGGCACCGAGGCTGTAACTCCCCCGACCCGCCGGCACCCCAAACAGCCGGGGCAGTGCCGCCAGCCCCAACCCTCAGGGCCTGCACAGACTCAGCACGGAGCAAGCCCACGGCCCTGCCCTCACGTCCCTGCCCCGCGGGGGGGAGGGTCACAGGGCGATGGGGCACACGGAGCTGCCGGGGCCGGG
>CM021747.1:9959600-9976371 GCA_011075105.1 Heteronetta atricapilla
CCCCCCGCCCCCGGGGCCCGTCCCGGGGCCGCGCTCCCGGGGCTCGGCCGGGGCCCGCCCGCGGCCTCCGCTCGGAGCCGGGCGGGGAGGTCCCGGTGCCGGCCGCGGCCTCTTCCCCCGCGGAGCCCCGCCGCTGCAGGGGACGCTCACCGGATCCGGGATCCCATGGTCCGCGGGGGGCCGCATAGGCCCGGGCCCGAGCCGGAGCGAGGCGGGGCGGGAGCGGGGGCCGGCGCTGGGCGGGCCGCGCTCTGTGCGCCGCATCGGGCCCTGCTCCGGCCCGGCCCGCGTCGCCGTCGCCCGGGGCGCGTCACGGAACGGGGGCTGCCGGGAGCTGTAGTGCGGCGGGGCCGCGGGGCCTCGGGGGTGGGGCTGACTGGAGCCCTCCTCGGCCCCCCCCACCCTTGAGCCTCCACAGGCCAAAAGTGGCGGGAAGGGGCCGGGAGCGGGCAGCACCCCCTGCCCCGCGCCTCCTGTCAGCGGGCGTCGGCTCCTCAGGCACCCGCCGGGCAGGTCCAGAGCCAGCAGCGATGCCCTGAGGGGCGACCCCCGAGCAGGCGGGACATGGGGAGCCCTGTGAAGGTCCCAGCTGTCTCCAGCGGGCCGGTGTGTGGCAAGCAGATCTCGGCCCCAGGGCAGAACGAAGGAGCAGCCTGAGGAAACAAGGTTGAGCCCTCAGACAGAGGGGTGGGAGCTGTGCTCTGCAGGGCTGTGGTTGAAGCGATGTGCAGCTGGGCAAAGGGATCAGATACTGGAAAGGCAAGGAGGGATGCTAGAAAGAGCTACAAGCCCAAGTGAAAGAGCTACAAGCCCCAGTAAAAGAGCGACAAGCCCCAGTAAAAGAGCAACAAGTCCCAATAAAAGAACAACAAGCCCAAGTAGGGCCCCAAAGGGGACTGGAGGCTTCCCAGAAAGAAGTGAAGGAGAGATGAGATGCAGTCTGCTGAAAACAGAGTTGACTGAGAAATAGTGATGAGACAGATGTTGGAACATGCCGTACTGGAGCTGGCAAAGAGGATCAAACAGGTACCCCAACATTTTGTTGAACATGTTTTACAAGAAGTTTTGAGGAAACTTTGGGGAATTTCTAGCAGAGTTTGACAATTTAAGAGTTAGAGATGATTTGCAGTGGGGAAGGGGAAAAAACAATGGAAAGCTTTCTTTAAAAAGACCTCCAAACTGCAGCTCAGTGCTGAGGCCACCTGCTTCTGGTCAGCCAGAAAGACGGGAGAGATGCCGTATGATACACTACATATCCAGTTTGCTCCTCACAGAGCTGGGTAGGGAGAAACCATACCGTCCTCATTCAAGTCATAAACACAAAATACGGTAGACATTTATGGAGAAAGCCCTGGAAAACTTACTCAGTTACAGTTCAAAACATCCGGGGAGGTGAGAAGAAAGGGGTGCTCCTCGTTCCCACCTGGGACCAGGTGCCTGCACCCCGCACTTCCCCCATGCCCTCTGCCGCGGAGCTGCAGGGTTTGTGCTGCCTGGGGCCAGGTCCCGCGTTCCCCTTTGACTTTGCTGGGTTCCTGGCCCCACTTTGTACCCTGGTTTAGTTCACTGGGGTCTGTTGCTCTCAGGCTCACATCTGTGGGACCGTGCTGGGTCGCTGAGGCCCAGCCTGTGCCACAATTGCCCACAGCTCCTGGCTTGCCCTCCCTTACACCTTACGTAACGGTGAGCCATCCACAGCAGCATGCCCTGGCTCCTACAGACATGCCCGTATCAATATAAGGTAGCTTTTCAGCCAAAATTAGTGTGTGCAGACCAAGGATATTCATCCCCTTTAACTAAACCGTTGCAGTAAACTTTACCAGTACAGTTAAAATTTAACCCGTATTTGACAGATACATGTATGTTTATAGGAATACTGTTAAAATTAACTATGAAATAAAAATAAAAAAAAATAAAAAAAAAAACAATAATAAAAGAAAAAATAAGGAAGCTGATAAACGTAATGCTGGTGCAGTACAAAATATCAATGAGGAAAGACATACATGTAAGAGCGGTTAACACAGTTTCGTAACTTTCATCACTCTCTTTGGAAAATGGACTGAGGTGAGACTTCAGAGGTAGACCTAGGTACTCTTTAGTTTTGCTCTGTTTTGTTTACTGCTTATTAGGTAACCCAAACTACATTTTCTCTAGTTTTGTTGATGGCACTGATGTCTGCGGCTTGCCCAATGGTTTGATGGTAATTGTGTAACGGTTACAAGCCAGTAGAGACAGTGAAGCCCCTGCGGAAAGAGGGGGCTTAACCGCTAAGGGTTACAGCAAGAGCCGGCTGGCCTGTCCATGGAGCAATGTTTTTGAATGTCTCAGAATAAATGAGCTGATTAACTGTGAATCACCCTCCCAGAAGAGATGAAGCATTAATAGCAAACAAAAGGGAAGCAGAAGAGAAACTTCAGGCAGAAGAAAATAATCCAGGAATTAAAAGACTGGTGAAAGCCTTAGGATACTTTCCAGATTGACCAGAAAGGCTTAGTTCAATACCACAGAAACGGAGATCTTATACTGTACACTCGAGGCTGAACTTATATTTTAATACTTTAGTCACCCACAGCACCAAAAATACTAACTGAGGAGAAGCAGTAGCAATGTTTTCATGTTGACAACCTTTCTGAAGTGTGCTGTAATCTGAATTTACTTGGGAAATTCTCTGCTACATCTCAGGCAATGGGAGTGGCAAGAAACAAAATGCTGGCTCCATAGATCAGTAGCTTCATCTGAAGGGTTACGTCTTGAAACACAACCTATTGGCACCGGAATGAGATTGGTTAAAAGGCACATGTATCGTTTTCCACATTTTTCAGTGGGGGAAGATTAGAAAAACCCCTATCAGTGTTTATAACCTGATAGGAAGCTTATTAAAGATATTCTATTTAGATGCATAGGACAAATTATTTAATTAACCTCAAGCTTGTAATGCTTGTCGTTGTCCAAGGCACCTCATGAGTTATGGATCAAGTCATTGGCCCATTGCATGTGCAAACAACTTCCAGAAGTGTTTGTGTATGTTGCTTTAGAAGTAATCCGTTCCTAATGCTCCCAAACTGTGATTCATAAGGCATTGTTAGGATTGCTGGTTAGCCTTCAGAGACATTAGTTTATGCCCCGAAACAAGAAAGGTATTAGTTCAGCATATATCCTTCTTCATATGGATGGAAATGGGTTACGTGTACTTGTTTTCCGTCGTGGGTTAAGAAAGAGTAATCTGTAATTGCAAAGTGTAACTTATCTTTGGGAAATACAAAAGAAAATATTAAAAAATTACAAAAAAAGAGAAAGAAAAAGTCATAAGAACATAGCTGATAAGGTAAATAAAAGGTCTGTCTAGCTCAGAATTCTGTCTCTAAAGCAGGACACTGGCAGATGTTCAGGGAATTTTATAGAATCTTCTCCCAGCCTCCAATAAATTAATCTATTTTCTTAGCTAGAGGTGCTATTCTTATATAGTTGCTTTGGTGATTTTTTCTGCCATTAATTTGTTGCTTTTAAACCTATGTACAATTTAAAATTTGCTACCTTTTACAGCATGAAGTTTCCATAGCTTAATGGCATGCCAGGTGAAAAAAACACCTCTGTTTGTTTGTGTTGAACCTGCCACATCGATTTCATTTGATCGCCACTAAATCTTACATTAGAAGTGTCAGGGAAGGACTGTTTCTTATTTACCTGCTTCATCTCCTTATGATTATGTTGTCAAAATAAGAAATGCAGAGGTATCTCAAGTTTTCTCATAGAACAAGAAAGGTTCTTTCCTTCCACGTCTGCATAGCAGCGTGGCAACATTATGCCTACTTTCTATACAGTACATAAAAAGGTAAGTAAGCAGTAAAATACCTTTCCTTTTAAGTGTTTGAAGTGCCATACACTGAATGACCTTTTCATTCTCCATTCACAAAGAATTGCGAAATAACTATTCTTATTTCTGAAACCTGTGATTATACCAATAGCTATAACTCAGGCCCATGAAATCCTTTAATATAAAGAGCCATGCTGGAGACTTATTCCCCTAAAGAAAAGAGCCCAGGATGATTGACCTGAAATGACCTCTTCATTTTTTAGTGAAAGGAGATCTAAATATGGCAAACATTTCCTTGTGCTACTGTCTCTTAACAGACATTTTCTCCAGTAAGAATCGCTTATGAGAAAAAAAAAAAAAAAAAAAAGGTTATTTAATTTTGTGGGGAAACTAGCAAATGTCTACCAGAGCTGTCTGTTCTCTGACTTGAACCATGCAGTGATTTTCCTGTCAGAAAATCTATTTTATTCTCTTTATAAATTTCCATTGCTTGCATCACCTACAATATTGATCATATTTTCTCTTTCAGGGTCTTTAAGCAGGCTTTTAGACTGTTGACCTAAAGAATTAAAGAATCACAAGTCTGCCACCATAAAAAAAAGTGTTAAAATTATTAAAATTAGTTACTATTTTAAAAGAAAAATACAAATCCTATACATTTTTGCTCTTTTAATTTACCTCCTTTTCTGTTTTTTGAGAGAAAACTAATCCAAGCATTCAAACTGATGTCAGAGGACGATTATTAAAAAATGTTCCTTTTCTCTTTAGATTTCATTCTGGAGTGCTGAAAAAGCCTGTACTCCCTCTCACATCACTCAATACCTATAGCTAGTGATAAAGCTCAGGTCAAAGAACTATTGATCTAGTTGGCCTGGATCTCTCTTTTGAAAGCAGAATATAGATAAAAAACATGGTTCAACCTGAAGCCAAGCTGCGGAACCGCAGAAACCGTGAAGCGCTGAGCTTTCTGAAGAACTTTTGCTTTGTGAGAGATCGCATGGTGCTTCAGCTCGTAGCTGTGGAATTCTCGGGGATTCTTAGCATTGCAGAAATGACGATGGATCTGTGGATGATCAGAACAAGGCATCTCACGTTGCTGACTGCACACCGGTATCCGTGCGCTGATCTCTAGGTCTGTCAGCCTCAGTTCCTGAAATCTGGGTGTTAAGTCAGATGTCCAAAGCATAGGGATGCTTCTCCGTAAAGGCTCTTGTCAGTGCATCATTCCGTTACTCACAATATCCAACTCCGATTGAATTAAAAGTTCACTTCAGGCTCCACAATTTGTCAGTCAGAGTTCACCTGTGGAATGGTAGCTAAGTTCTTTCGTAGGAGCTCGATTTTAACAGCTGTGGTATTCACTGTCTGAATGCTGAAATGGTTGTGGATATTACACTGTCAGAACCCCATGAAAAAGCCTCCTATCTTTTGTTTGCTTTTCTATGACTACGTTCTTATCCTAAAAAGCCTGAACTTTTGTTGTTAGGTGGGTTTCTAGAAGCTTAGAGACATAAATCTTATGTGACGGGTCTGTCAAAGTATTTGAGTGAGAGAAAAGCAGGCAGGTCAGCAGTGAGAGGCTGGTGCTGAGAAAGGTGTTACGGTAAGAGTCACTGCCTTTGTTGGTTGTTTCCCACGTGGTGCGCTGGACGCCGTGTTATGCTGTCTGCTGTCAGCATCTTTCCCATGTTCGCTTCTGTTCTTACTTGTTCAGTCTTCGTGCCTGTATCAGGCAACACGGCTCTTTTGTCATTTGAGGATTTCAGTTATAAATTTCTTAAGCTTTTACCTTTACGTTTACCTCAGTGCACTTGGCAGCCCAGCACGGCAGATTTTGTCTTAAAGGCTGGTGTTTCTGTATCAATTTCAGCATGACAAATTCATATTTTCTTCATAGAGAGACAATTACCTGCCAAAGTGAAATTAAATTAGAACTGTAAGTGGCAATGCTCTCTTATGACTGTATTTCTAAATAGAAGGCATTTTCTGTATGATACTTTAGCTGACATTTTCAAAGTTTGCACTCAACTTTTTAAGCTTTCGATTGGTTGTCAAGTTCTTTTCTTGCAGACAATCATTATGCTACATCTGAAATGTTTCTAACACTCCATTTTAGCAGAACTGCATTCTTATTTTTAGAGATGCACATTTTTGCTTATATAGTCTACATATCTCCAATTATCAATTACACTGCTGAAAAAAGCACAAACAGGTTTTTATGAGGGAGAGACTACCATCAATACCCAAAAACATAAATATAAATCTTGGTAACAACTAATTACTGCTTCTATATGTCCCTGGAAACAGTCTGCAACTAGTTTTAAAGGACCCATAGTTTGATACCATGCCTTTTCTGTAATTTGTATGGGATTTTCAGGTGTCAAAAATGCACTCTTCTGCCAAGCCCCAGTGGCAGGGCCCTGCCACACGGGCACGAGCGCAGAGGTCGCACCTTCTGCCCCAGCAGGAGCAGCAGAAACAGCCTCGTCTCCTGTGAGGCACCAAACGCAGCCCTTTCCTACAGCCCCCCTGAGACACTGAGGCGTTGGTCCTCGCCATTTCAATGCATTCCATCAAGAGGAATTGAGCTTCACGGTGTTTGTCATCATCTTCCATCTTCAGCCTACCGCAGGTGGCAGAAGTTCTTTTTTTCTTCTTTACCTGAAAAGCTCATACATATTTCAATCTCCAAGTTTTCACCCAAGCAGCTTTAAAATAGCAGTAGGTTACCTACGTCCTGCTTTACTCTGCGGGTTATATGTCCCTCCTTGCATCTAGCAAAAAAACTCTTGCTATGGCTTCTCAGAATGGCTCTGCCTTCATAGTCAAAACACACTGCCTAGCTGGTTCTTGCTCTGAAGCTGTTGAAGACACTATTTCATCTGCCAATAATAAAGAAGCAACTGACCTAAGTTACTCTTCTCTATTCACCTTGCTGTGATGGCAGAGTGCTGACTATACCATTATTGCTCTATAAAGCAAAGTCAGATTTATGAGGCAAAATCTGTGATGGTGTGATTCCAGCTAGACAAAAAAAAAAAAAAAGCCCAGTATGAAAATAGTTATTCATATCTGTGATAGCCTTTGTCACAGAAAAGATAACCCTCCTGTGCTGAAAGGAATAAGATCACTGATGTAAATCAGACTGCTACATTCAAGTCCCTCTAAGTTATTAATGAGCCTGGAAGAACAAGGATACTTAGGAGACATCCAGAACAGCAAGACGTAAGTTGTTGGAGCAGAGGGAAGTACTTACTTCGTATGATACTAAACTCGTGAGCAGTAGACTGCTTAACACCAGCTTAAGCTGGTGAACTCAGCATGAAAGAAAGGGAAGGAAAAAGAAAGAGAGAAAGAGGAAGGAAGGAATCTATAAAAGACAGTTTTTGTAACTTTGCAGTGTGTATTATTTAAAACATGATTTTATATTTTTGTGAGCTCATTCTAGAAATTAAAATAACAAAATTTTGATATGAAGTACTGGTGTAAGCAATATCACTTTCCTCAGCTTTTCCCATCCCACAGCTGATGGAATTCTAACTTTTTTCATGTTTGTCCATTTTGTGTTTTCAGTAGTAATTACTTCAACTTGTTAACGTAACTATATTTTTCAGGCCAGGCTTCCAATATAATCACTACATCCACCATAAACCAAAAGGCTGCTAGCAGTGTCAGCTTCACTGCCCTTCTCACAGGGAGCCTCTTTATCCTTTCTGCCATGCTGGACGGAAATGGGATAACTATTGATGGCCCAATACTTACTAAGATGTCATCAGACAACATGTTGTCATAACTCATTATTTTTAAATTGTTATGACAAAAAAATCAAGTAGCAATTCTGTGATGTTAGCCCTTTGTTTTGGCAATGGGGAAGTATGTACTTTAGAAAAAAAAAATGAACTCCATAACGTTAAAATCAAGATTAAGTTCACACTTGTGTGTGGAAAAATGATCAAATATTCAAATGACTATAATCTTCAACAGCGTAACAGTGATTAAATAGTACGGGCCTGAGTCGTAATTAGTTTCTACCGATTTTATGTTACCGTAATTCCGTGTGATTGCTGAAGCATGCCATTTGAAAATACCTCTCTGGCAACAGCTAGTGCTAGACAGCCAGTAGGTGTTCTGAACTTGCTTATATAAAAAGGACCTGATGGCCCATAATTTTATGTTACTGATTTTCCCGCCCTGATGTTCAGAAGTCATCGGTAATGTTTCCCCTGACTGACAGAAGGGTAAGTTAGCTCCGGGTTTGTCCATTCTTGTTTGGGCTCCCCTTCTGCCTGACAAGTTCAAACCCGCACCCCAAGTCCAATAGCTGCTTAGGGAAGAAGGCTGCTGATCTTGTCAAGCATTGAGGGGTTCCTGGCTACCCTGGGGATAGTCTGTTTATGGTCATCCATTTGTGTCTGTTGTTGATTTAATTATGTGAAATATGCAGCATTATTCTTGATAGACTGCGTTCACAATAGAGGAGAGGTTTCTTCCCAAACTGTAGGTGTTATTTACAAAAAAAGAAGAGTGCTGGTTTATTTCTCAGTGTTAGTTTGATTAGTTCTCTGACACTTACGAATCCATTCCATACGGGGAAAAAAATCCCAACTGCACTGAAGTGCACTTCTCGCAAATCCATCACTCGTAAAAAGTCAAATTTATTTACGTAATTACTGCAACTGTAGCACATCAGGATGTAATGAGGTAATGCCACGAGCTAGGAAATGCCATCCCCTTCCGTATTTAATGAAAGAACTCTAAATTGTAAACTGCAGCAGACACTATTTGCAAGACAGCAGATAGCTTCCCTTTCTCTAAAACGGGGATAAGGTCCTGCTGGAAATGCTCTTTTGTACTTGGTTCCGACTATGGTGCAGAATTATTTAAAATCATATAGGGGAGATATCTGCACGCTCCTGTACTTCTGCCACTAAATGGAACCATTGTTAATTGATTTAATTTATTCTGGCCTTACAGTCGGTGAAGACTAGGTGGCATTTCACAAATGTTTGTGTAATGTCCTTGGTCTTTGTTATTAATTATCCTCTAAGTACATCCCTTATTCCAGACTTCCCAGTTAGTTTTGCTGGAATGTTTTTTTTTAAAATGTTTTCAAATATATATCTTAGAGCTATAAAGACCTAAGTCAAGAAAAGCTTCCCTTAAGTAATACACAGGAGTTAGTTTATAAAGTAACTAAAGTTGAACCACTAAGTAATAGTGACCACAGTATAATTAACTTCAACATCCTCAGGGGAGAGATTGTACAAAAAATGAGGAAGCTAGTTAAAAAGACCCTAAAGTCAAAAGTGAGGAAATTAAAATCCTTAGACTCAGCATGGAGGCTGCTTGAGCAACCATAACAGTGTAACAGAAGGCATGCATAATCCTAAACAAAAAAGGAAGCTGACAAGCGAAAATGAGCGATATGGATACAGGAAGGTTCAAGAAGTTAGTATAGTCAAACGTATTTTCCTCAAGGTAGAATTTTAACTTGTGAAGTCAATAGGGATAAAATATAGTGGCTAAGATACACAGGGAAGATTAGAAGGATGACAGAGGATTTGAGGAGCAGATAGCCTGACATGAAAACAAGATTTTTTCAAGTACTAAGAAGCAGCAAGCCTGCAAGAGATTTTGTAAGTCCAGTGGGCTATTTGGTAGGAAAGTGAGAAAGCTAATGAGAACATGGAGACACTGAAATGAAGGTAAATGACTGGTTTGCATTAGCATTTCTGCATAGAATTTGGGCAAAACAGATATACCAGATTTCCTCCTGTTGGGCAATAGAGAGGAGGTTTTGTCAACCCCAGGAATTGACATGTGCTGGAACAAATTCACAAATTAAGTAACAACCGCCTCCCAAGACTGCAGAATAAATGCTGGGGGGATTTAAAAAAAAGTTACTGAACTACTGACAGGAATATGTGACCTGATTAAAATCAGTATGTGTACTAAAGGACTAGAGAGCAATTACCCTCTGAAAGATAAGACAAGTGGTTCTGGGAATGTCAACACAGAGATCCATCCATGTCCGTAATAAGAAACAGTTAAAACTGATTGGGATGATATAGTCAGAATTTGAATGTTAATGTTTTAATATTCACAGTTTGCAACCAAAAACTGTCTCCTGGTAAGCAAATAGGAAAATAAAAAATACATTTTCAACAGTGCAAAAATTTGGGGGGGGTGACTTCAGATGTACTCCCTTCATTGACATTAATGTATTTGTTAATGATCAAAAACATGGGAATAAACACTGATGTTACACAAATGCAGATGATCCAAAATTATGCAAGTTTGTCAAACTAAATAACTGTTAATAACGTCTGACAGAAATAACAAAGTTACATGAACAAGGAGCTATCACAAGAAATTCAGTGTAGCAACTCAGGCAAAAGATCTGAGCATATGTTCCGAAGATGAACACCTCCCTTGGATTTGCACTGTTCAGGCAAAATGTATTACATTTAAAAATAGCCACAAACATTACATTAATTATAATGATTTTTTTTTAATGTAAAGTTTCTTCTCTAGTATTGACTCAGCTCTCACCTTGCCAGTCTAAAAAAGGTGCCATGGATATAAACGGATTAATAGAACTATTAAACACGTAATTCCAGTTGAGAGAGAATGTAAAATGTTTAGATTAATTCACAGAGAAAACCTATGCCAGTAAACACTCACCTAATACAGAACCAGGCAGTACAAGTAAGTTGCTTCTCATCCCAGGCAAAAGCAATGGGATGCCCAGTCCAACTGGAAACAAGTAATGGAGAATTGTTCTCAGTTCTTTGTTAGTACAACTTAAAAACAGCCCGTGAGTTCCGTGCTGCAATGTCATGAAATTCAAACACTTTAAAAAATTTTAAAAACAGCTAGACATTTATATTCATAATTAGAAGATATCTGATTGTATTACTTGGCGTGAACAATTTAAGGGATGTGTGCACTAGCAGTGTATAGAATTAAGCTCACCTAGATAGAGGTGTGCCATAGTAAAGAGCCAGAACAGCCTAGGCTTGCTGTCTGAGACTTTGTTATTAGTGGAAAGAAACAGATGACCCTACATGGCCTGTGATTTCAACCTAAAATGCATGGGAGTAATCTCTGTGGAAGTGCCTCTTTCTCCCTGTTGGACAGAGAACTGAGGGGGCTTGGTTTTAGGATACTAACTGCCAGACATGCAAGCAGAAGTGCCTGCGGTTAAGAAGCATTTCCCCTGGGAAGAGTTCTGAGGACTCAGCTCATTGTGATGGGGACATGCCACTGGATCAGATGGGCTGCTGATTCAGTGTGGCATTTTCTGTTTTCCTCTGTTCCCCTAGAAGATGCTGTTTTTCACAATTAAGAATTCCAGTTTGGACAGTCAGATATTGCCCATCTGAAATGTTTTATGGAATCTGCAAAGTAACGGGGAAAATTATGGGGTTTTTAAAGTGAGCCGACAATATACCCATGGTTTTGCATGGACTTGGGTGATCCACAAGATAAACAAAAGCTGTTAGAAAGACACCCAAGGATGGTATGAGTAAAGTAGTAAAGACAGAATTTTCCCACCAGTTATGTTCCATATTACTTAGTTCATGATCAGTCTATAAAGCTCCTAAAGCACTTCAGGATCCTCGGGCTTGATCCGAGGGGAGGACTTACTGTTTTGCAGTGTTTAAACTTTTTAACATTGCTAGTTTAAATTTTATGTCTTTGTGGAAAGTGACACAATGAGATTGCCAAATTGCCTCCACTAACTGAAATTTGAGTAAGTCATGAATCATGTTAAAAAATGGAAAAATGGAAAAGCCAATAGGAAATCCAGTAGTTTATTGAAAAAATCCCGAACTCTGAAAAACATTTGGTCAAAGGGAAGAGCACATGTTGCTCACGTTTGCCTAATTAAGTTTTCATAACTGTGAGGGGTCCTGGAATTCAAATTAATTTTATTCATTTCCCAACATTATATTCTCTTACACTGGTGTGCTGCAAAGTTCCATTCGGATACAGTTCAATATGTTTCTAGTTCTACAGAATGTCTCCTATTTTACTTCCTTTGCTACCTTCTGTCAGAGCGTAAATAATGGTTTTGTGCTGCTGGATTAAATGACTGGTTAGCCATCAAATTGTGCATGCACACATGCATTAAAACAAGGAAGAGTGTCCACCTGTTGTGTTTTGTTTTAATAGATCTATAATGATTAATTGCTTTATGTACTTAAACACCATCACTGAAGTAGCTGAGTACCTAACAGTTAGTCTTACCCATCTACAGCATAGACTTCTTTGTTAAAGCGGAGAATTGCTATTCCAATTTCATCCTCCTTTACATTTCATCATTCAGAGTGGTTAACTGAGTTCTCATTTTTGACATCTTGTCCTTGATTTCCATGACCCAGTCCTTGGTTCTTCTGTTGCATCCCTAATCACTTCTTCACTTCTCCAGCTTTCAGCTGGTATGTAGCAAACCTATATTTGCTGCCTTCTTCCTCATCTAGCTAAATGGTATTTTGGTGTAATCTTGTTATCAAGCAGATTCAGCTATCACCCCTATATTGCCAACTGTCAGATCTACTTATTTATTCCAAAGCTGTCTCCTCCTATCCAGACTAAAATCTCACTTTGTCTCCTTGCAACCTCTTCATAGATACCTAGCCATCAACTGCTGGTCAGAGTGGGGCTAAAGAAACATGAATCTTTGTGTTTCTGCTGGTTGTCCTCATTCTTAATTACTATGCACATCCTGCCCGTTCAGGTTGATAAGCGTGTATGATCAATGCCTATGTTTTGAAAATAGATTTTGCTTGAACAAAGGCTAAAACCCTTTACATCTGGGGGAAGAGGAGAAAAATAAAAGAAAAAAAAAAATAAAACCACAATGTAGTTAAAATACAGAGCAAGCAGAAAGTGATATATCAAGATACCTGAATATTGGAGTATTCTAGCTGCAGGAAAGGTAAAGCACAAGTAAAGAAAAAGCAGCCTTCTTCTGCATTGCCCCCCTGGTGTGCTTTAACTGTGACCTCAAGGAGCCATATCTAGATAGGAGAGGGAGTTCAGTTTCCAAGGCCCATTCAATCCTAAGCTCCTCTGCAAAGTCTCCCAACATGGGGTCCAATTAGTGCCACTTGTATTGGGGAATTTTTTTTAGAGACCTGCTGAAAGCAACTAGAATAAGATTCTCAGATTAACTTTACACAGGCCCCTATACAGTTCCTGGGCCCTGTATCATTTTCATTCAAGATAGATTTTGACTGAAGTCAGTAGGAGTCAGAAACTAAGCAATGCAGGATCAGGTCCATCCTTTTGTTAATTTTTTATCATTACCTGGGCCCTATTCCTGCCATCCACTTTGCAGTCTGTATTTTTATTACCTTTTCTGTAAATTAGGGATAGTAATATTTACTACTTCTGTTAAGTGCTTATAGTTATATCACTGAAAACCAGGCAATATTTAATTTCTAGAATTACCCACCTGCCACTGAATTAGCAGAGCCCACATAAATCATTCTAAATGAGTGCCTTGAGAAATGTTCGGTCCCAAGTTAAGCATTATAAATGCTGGAAAGATGTGGAACAGAAACTAACTGTAAGGTCCATCATGTAGAAGTTTTCCAAACAACAAACAAACAAGGTTAACTATTCACAGAAAGCAAATCACATTGGCATGAGAAAAACAGAGGTAACGAACTTGCTTAGTCCTCATCCAGCCCTGAGTTCAGGCTGTGGAACCGTGTTATCCCATGATCATTCTCCCTTAGTATGACCCAAATGTTAACTATAAATACAGAGAGAGAAGGAAAGAAGAAACTGAGCTGAAATTAGCCCTACTCAGAGGGCAATGGGTTACCTTGTGTGTTTCTTATCCATAGATAATAAAAAGTAAAATAAAAAATGTGTAATTCTCTGATATGCTTCAGCTACAGCACATTAACAGTTAGACTATCACTGTAAAACTTGGGCTGGATGCTGTTTAAAATGCAGCAAAAAGAAAGAATTTTAAATTGTTGATTGGTTATGTTATGGTTCCAAAACAAGGCAGACATCCTTTGTGCTGGTCAACATTTTAAGCTGAATTATATTGTTTAGTAAATGATTAAGACTAAGACCAGTAAGATTTGTAAATGAGCAAAATGACTGATACAACACAGGGAGGAAAATTCAAAAACAAACAACAGCAACAACAACAAACCACCCCCCTCAAAAAAAAATCAAAAAAAAAAAGCTGCAGTTTAGAAACTGGTGATGCTGCTCAAAAAAAGTAATTATGTAGTTCAGATGTAGTTCAGTCCATGTAAACCTAAACAAGGAGCACAGAATCGGGCCCACTCCTTGGATTTTATGTCTGCACTTAGCTGCTGTCTCATATCAAAGGAAGAGGTACCACGAAAACTATTTTCAGAAAAATTGTTTCTTGCCATGTAAATTCATGTTAACCAGTGATTACTAACAAATACTCCATTGGGGAAGCTGAAATAATTAAGTAAACAATTTAGAAGCTGAAGTGGAAAGTGTTGATTGCTCTAGCTCATCTCACCAGGCTGCTGAGATACAGCACTCCTTGCCAGCGTACCAACATATTTGGAAGTAACTGGAGTTCCCATTTCATCGCTTGTAATAAGCTAGTAAGGTCAGAAGTGGTAAATGGTGGAAAGACAATTAGTGTAAGAACAGCTTCTGTCACTAATCCAAGCATTGTCCCTGCTCTGTGGATATAGCAGAGGACTGCCATCAGTACCTTGTGCTAGTGCAATGCGGATCTATTTAATGCAATACCAGCTTCAGTGGCTGTCGGCCACAAAGCTAATACTTCCATAACTTTTAAAACTGAATCCTTCCCATCTCTGAATTTCTATTTTTTTCCTTTCCCCCCTTCTTCTAATCTCTGACCTGCTGGTTACTGAATAAAATAGTCTTTTGCTGTTGCTCACACAGCATTTACAGGGGTTACACTGTGGCATTTGCGTTTTCGCTTAATCAAACTGCAATATATAGATCCATTCAGTCCTGAAAATGGTAGACAATTTCCTCTTTCTGCCTTACTTTCCCCTAATAGCAGAGAGGCACTAGAGGGTTGCAGGGGGCTGTGTGTTACAGGCTGCCTGCAGGACCCTAGCGGACTAGGCTGTATTTAATGAGCGCGTCTTCACTGACAGATTCATTATTTGTGTTCGGTCGCTTCAAGTCAAAACTGATTAGTTACACTTACTGCAGCAAAGATTTAATGATTTTATTGTTTATCTTCAATTTATTTTGATTAACATCTCCGTTCTTTTCATTGCAAGTGCAATTAGGTGTAATATAACAGCGACTACTTTAATTTTGGTGAAATTAAGATGAATAAGTGACGGATTATGGCACTTTGTTTAACAAATAAATCATAGTTAAGAGGACTGTATTAGTAATAAATGCAAAAACAGACAATCTAATTAAAATGCATGGAGCTGATAGTTTGAGTTTCCAGAAATGTAATGAATTTTCATTTTAGATATCAACTAGATTTAGGTGCACTACTTATTTATTGACAGTAAGATGACAGAAAGACACATTATTTTGTAAATCATCTTAATTTCTTATATTATGTTGGTAGAAGGAAGTGCAAGCAATGAAATGAAATGTAGGCATACATTTTAAAATTTTTAGGATTATGTTTTCAGGAAACACTGCAATTAAGGTGTAGCTGAAAAAGAGACTGAGGGAAAGGACTAAGGAAAAAAACTCATTAGTTCAATTCTCACATGTTTAGACTTCAGCATTTTCTGCAACAGATGAATATTCTCCAAGTCCCAGCCACAATTTTCCTTTAAGTTCATAAGATTCAATTCACTGCCACACAGCAAAAGCCTCGATACATGTAAGATGGAAGAAAGAACTAACATGAAGAAAACTGAACCCAACAAACAGTGAGCAAATCAAGATTGCTCTGCACAAGCGTCCCCAAATCACGGGGCAAGTAGCAGGGCAGCAATCCTGGAGCCAGCTTACTGTGGGGGTCGTATGGGCTTAACTTCTGATTGAGGAAAACCAAGAGGAAAACGAACCCTTCAGAATCAGAAACTTTATCCCTCTGATGTTTAAAAGACCTTGTATTTGACAGGACAGCTTTGAAGATAAAGACCGAAGCACTCTCCAGCTACAGGCTGTTCAGCACCCCACACTGCTATCTGCAATGC
Source organism: Heteronetta atricapilla (assembly GCA_011075105.1). Taxonomy (NCBI): domain Eukaryota; kingdom Metazoa; phylum Chordata; class Aves; order Anseriformes; family Anatidae; genus Heteronetta; species Heteronetta atricapilla. The sequence goes on from CM021747.1 coordinate 9,975,576, forward strand.
ACTTCACTTCAGTTTCTCAGAGTTCAGTCATATTAGAAAGGAGACAGGGAGACATTTTTAGTATATTGTGCTATATTTTTCATGCTGCTGTTTCTTGCCCAAGCTTTCTTTACAGAGCCTGCACGAGCTCAGCTCCATTCTACACATCTCCATCACCATTCCTTCCCTCTGTCAGGCTGGCCGGTCGCTCTCGCTGGCCAGCGTGTAAATTGGTTAAGAAAAACATAGGCTGGCACCCCTGACTTACACATATGAGGTACCTATAAACTAAGAGGTTGCCACTACAGACAGGAGAGGGGCTTTGCCTTACTCTTTATGTGCAATTATTACTATTATGTTTTGTCCGTGGGAGGATTTTATTCCAGGGGTTAAGGTTAGAGAGAACTAAGAGCTATATACGCTCTGTTAAGATCCTATGTTGACTTTTTTCCCCATGGTATTAGGGACTGGGGGGACAGGGGGAGAGAAAAGGAAGGAACGGAGAGCACAGTCCCTAAGATCAGAAAGCCAGCCAAAGATACTTTGTTCTTCCTAAACTTTTTAAGTGCTCTTCTTATATTGTTGTTTCTTTTTTAACCATTTTAAAAGATGTTGTGATACTCAGATGAAAGCCATTACTGAAAGAACTATTTATTATGATTTAGTAGTATTTTTTGTTTGTTGCTCTACCGTATTTAGCGTTTGATCACCGTACACTCCTTGAATTACAAAATTTCTGTGGCAATACAGATTTGTTCCAGCTGAGGATATGCCTCATGGATTTAAAAGGGACTTAAAATTGTATTTAGCAAATGCC